>JAPYKE020000551.1:0-37500 GCA_028554795.2 Sinohyriopsis cumingii
TTGTTTAGCGGTAAGGTTGGAATAGTCCTAGTACTATTAGTGGTAATTAATGTCCTTACATTCGTCAACCATAGGGATCTTAATATACATCCTCGTAATAAAATATATATATTTATAAGTATATAGTCTTTAGAGTAATTCTCCTTAGGCCAGTGCTTGGAGTAATGCTACATTACTCCCTTATATAGATATAACCTAACTTTGCCAGTGCCAAGGTATCTTAGGACATACAATATATATATCTAAAGTTTCGAGAGTGTCTGCACGTTCTAGTACCGTATATGAACGGCAACCGAAACATCATTTTTTGGTGATGTGGAGGTGGCCGTGGTAGTATGCGTGCTGGAACGTACAGGCAGGCGATAGTTGTCTTATCTCGCATTCAGAGGTCCTAGGTTCGATACCAAGCAGAAACCCAATATGGAGCGAATTATTGATATGCTTGTTTAGCGGTAAGGTTGGAATAGTCCTAGTACTATTAGTGGTAATTAATGTCCTTACATTCGTCAACCATAGGGATCTTAATATACATCCTCGTAATAAAATATATATATTTATAAGTGTATAGTCTTTAGAGTAATTCTCCTTAGGCCAGTGCTTGGAGTAATGCTACATTACTCCCTTATATAGATATAACCTAACTTTGCCAGTGCCAAGGTATCTTAGGACATACAATATATATATCTAAAGTTTCGAGAGTGTCTGCACGTTCTAGTACCGTATATGAACGGCAACCGAAACATCATTTTTTGGTGATGTGGAGGTGGCCGTGGTAGTATGCGTGCTGGAACGTACAGGCAGGCGATAGTTGTCTTATCTCGCATTCAGAGGTCCTAGGTTCGATACCAAGCAGAAACCCAATATGGAGCGAATTATTGATATGCTTGTTTAGCGGTAAGGTTGGAATAGTCCTAGTACTATTAGTGGTAATTAATGTCCTTACATTCGTCAACCATAGGGATCTTAATATACATCCTCGTAATAAAATATATATATTTATAAGTGTATAGTCTTTAGAGTAATTCTCCTTAGGCCAGTGCTTGGAGTAATGCTACATTACTCCCTTATATAGATATAACCTAACTTTGCCAGTGCCAAGGTATCTTAGGACATACAATATATATATCTAAAGTTTCGAGAGTGTCTGCACGTTCTAGTACCGTATATGAACGGCAACCGAAACATCATTTTTTGGTGATGTGGAGGTGGCCGTGGTAGTATGCGTGCTGGAACGTACAGGCAGGCGATAGTTGTCTTATCTCGCATTCAGAGGTCCTAGGTTCGATACCAAGCAGAAACCCAATATGGAGCGAATTATTGATATGCTTGTTTAGCGGTAAGGTTGGAATAGTCCTAGTACTATTAGTGGTAATTAATGTCCTTACATTCGTCAACCATAGGGATCTTAATATACATCCTCGTAATAAAATATATATATTTATAAGTGTATAGTCTTTAGAGTAATTCTCCTTAGGCCAGTGCTTGGAGTAATGCTACATTACTCCCTTATATAGATATAACCTAACTTTGCCAGTGCCAAGGTATCTTAGGACATACAATATATATATCTAAAGTTTCGAGAGTGTCTGCACGTTCTAGTACCGTATATGAACGGCAACCGAAACATCATTTTTTGGTGATGTGGAGGTGGCCGTGGTAGTATGCGTGCTGGAACGTACAGGCAGGCGATAGTTGTCTTATCTCGCATTCAGAGGTCCTAGGTTCGATACCAAGCAGAAACCCAATATGGAGCGAATTATTGATATGCTTGTTTAGCGGTAAGGTTGGAATAGTCCTAGTACTATTAGTGGTAATTAATGTCCTTACATTCGTCAACCATAGGGATCTTAATATACATCCTCGTAATAAAATATATATATTTATAAGTGTATAGTCTTTAGAGTAATTCTCCTTAGGCCAGTGCTTGGAGTAATGCTACATTACTCCCTTATATAGATATAACCTAACTTTGCCAGTGCCAAGGTATCTTAGGACATACAATATATATATCTAAAGTTTCGAGAGTGTCTGCACGTTCTAGTACCGTATATGAACGGCAACCGAAACATCATTTTTTGGTGATGTGGAGGTGGCCGTGGTAGTATGCGTGCTGGAACGTACAGGCAGGCGATAGTTGTCTTATCTCGCATTCAGAGGTCCTAGGTTCGATACCAAGCAGAAACCCAATATGGAGCGAATTATTGATATGCTTGTTTAGCGGTAAGGTTGGAATAGTCCTAGTACTATTAGTGGTAATTAATGTCCTTACATTCGTCAACCATAGGGATCTTAATATACATCCTCGTAATAAAATATATATATTTATAAGTGTATAGTCTTTAGAGTAATTCTCCTTAGGCCAGTGCTTGGAGTAATGCTACATTACTCCCTTATATAGATATAACCTAACTTTGCCAGTGCCAAGGTATCTTAGGACATACAATATATATATCTAAAGTTTCGAGAGTGTCTGCACGTTCTAGTACCGTATATGAACGGCAACCGAAACATCATTTTTTGGTGATGTGGAGGTGGCCGTGGTAGTATGCGTGCTGGAACGTACAGGCAGGCGATAGTTGTCTTATCTCGCATTCAGAGGTCCTAGGTTCGATACCAAGCAGAAACCCAATATGGAGCGAATTATTGATATGCTTGTTTAGCGGTAAGGTTGGAATAGTCCTAGTACTATTAGTGGTAATTAATGTCCTTACATTCGTCAACCATAGGGATCTTAATATACATCCTCGTAATAAAATATATATATTTATAAGTGTATAGTCTTTAGAGTAATTCTCCTTAGGCCAGTGCTTGGAGTAATGCTACATTACTCCCTTATATAGATATAACCTAACTTTGCCAGTGCCAAGGTATCTTAGGACATACAATATATATATCTAAAGTTTCGAGAGTGTCTGCACGTTCTAGTACCGTATATGAACGGCAACCGAAACATCATTTTTTGGTGATGTGGAGGTGGCCGTGGTAGTATGCGTGCTGGAACGTACAGGCAGGCGATAGTTGTCTTATCTCGCATTCAGAGGTCCTAGGTTCGATACCAAGCAGAAACCCAATATGGAGCGAATTATTGATATGCTTGTTTAGCGGTAAGGTTGGAATAGTCCTAGTACTATTAGTGGTAATTAATGTCCTTACATTCGTCAACCATAGGGATCTTAATATACATCCTCGTAATAAAATATATATATTTATAAGTGTATAGTCTTTAGAGTAATTCTCCTTAGGCCAGTGCTTGGAGTAATGCTACATTACTCCCTTATATAGATATAACCTAACTTTGCCAGTGCCAAGGTATCTTAGGACATACAATATATATATCTAAAGTTTCGAGAGTGTCTGCACGTTCTAGTACCGTATATGAACGGCAACCGAAACATCATTTTTTGGTGATGTGGAGGTGGCCGTGGTAGTATGCGTGCTGGAACGTACAGGCAGGCGATAGTTGTCTTATCTCGCATTCAGAGGTCCTAGGTTCGATACCAAGCAGAAACCCAATATGGAGCGAATTATTGATATGCTTGTTTAGCGGTAAGGTTGGAATAGTCCTAGTACTATTAGTGGTAATTAATGTCCTTACATTCGTCAACCATAGGGATCTTAATATACATCCTCGTAATAAAATATATATATTTATAAGTATATAGTCTTTAGAGTAATTCTCCTTAGGCCAGTGCTTGGAGTAATGCTACATTACTCCCTTATATAGATATAACCTAACTTTGCCAGTGCCAAGGTATCTTAGGACATACAATATATATATCTAAAGTTTCGAGAGTGTCTGCACGTTCTAGTACCGTATATGAACGGCAACCGAAACATCATTTTTTGGTGATGTGGAGGTGGCCGTGGTAGTATGCGTGCTGGAACGTACAGGCAGGCGATAGTTGTCTTATCTCGCATTCAGAGGTCCTAGGTTCGATACCAAGCAGAAACCCAATATGGAGCGAATTATTGATATGCTTGTTTAGCGGTAAGGTTGGAATAGTCCTAGTACTATTAGTGGTAATTAATGTCCTTACATTCGTCAACCATAGGGATCTTAATATACATCCTCGTAATAAAATATATATATTTATAAGTATATAGTCTTTAGAGTAATTCTCCTTAGGCCAGTGCTTGGAGTAATGCTACATTACTCCCTTATATAGATATAACCTAACTTTGCCAGTGCCAAGGTATCTTAGGACATACAATATATATATCTAAAGTTTCGAGAGTGTCTGCACGTTCTAGTACCGTATATGAACGGCAACCGAAACATCATTTTTTGGTGATGTGGAGGTGGCCGTGGTAGTATGCGTGCTGGAACGTACAGGCAGGCGATAGTTGTCTTATCTCGCATTCAGAGGTCCTAGGTTCGATACCAAGCAGAAACCCAATATGGAGCGAATTATTGATATGCTTGTTTAGCGGTAAGGTTGGAATAGTCCTAGTACTATTAGTGGTAATTAATGTCCTTACATTCGTCAACCATAGGGATCTTAATATACATCCTCGTAATAAAATATATATATTTATAAGTATATAGTCTTTAGAGTAATTCTCCTTAGGCCAGTGCTAATGCCTACATTAGCTCCCCTTATATAGATATTAACCTAACTTTGCCAGTGCCAAGGTTATCTTAGGACATTACAATATATATATCTAAAGTTTCGAGAGTGTTGCACGTTCTAGTACCGTATATGAACGGCAACCGAAACATCATTTTTGGTGATGTGGAGGTGGCCGTGGTAGTATGCGTGCTGGAAACGTACAGGCAGGCGATAGTTGTCTTATCTCGCATTTCAGAGGTCCTAGGTTCGATACCAAGCAGAAACCCAATATGGAGCGAATTATTGATATGCTTGTTTAGCGGTAAGGTTGGAATAGTCCTAGTACTATTAGTGGTAATTAATGTCCTTACATTCGTCAACCATAGGGATCTTAATATACATCCTCGTAATAAAATATATATATTTATAAGTATATAGTCTTTAGAGTAATTCTCCTTAGGCCAGTGCTTGGAGTAATGCTACATTACTCCCTTATATAGATATAACCTAACTTTGCCAGTGCCAAGGTATCTTAGGACATACAATATATATATCTAAAGTTTCGAGAGTGTCTGCACGTTCTAGTACCGTATATGAACGGCAACCGAAACATCATTTTTTGGTGATGTGGAGGTGGCCGTGGTAGTATGCGTGCTGGAACGTACAGGCAGGCGATAGTTGTCTTATCTCGCATTCAGAGGTCCTAGGTTCGATACCAAGCAGAAACCCAATATGGAGCGAATTATTGATATGCTTGTTTAGCGGTAAGGTTGGAATAGTCCTAGTACTATTAGTGGTAATTAATGTCCTTACATTCGTCAACCATAGGGATCTTAAATATACATCCTCGTAATAAAATATATATATTTATAAGTATATAGTCTTTAGAGTAATTCTCCTTAGGCCAGTGCTTGGAGTAATGCTACATTACTCCCTTATATAGATATAACCTAACTTTGCCAGTGCCAAGGTATCTTAGGACATACAATATATATATCTAAAGTTTCGAGAGTGTCTGCACGTTCTAGTACCGTATATGAACGGCAACCGAAACATCATTTTTTGGTGATGTGGAGGTGGCCGTGGTAGTATGCGTGCTGGAACGTACAGGCAGGCGATAGTTGTCTTATCTCGCATTCAGAGGTCCTAGGTTCGATACCAAGCAGAAACCCAATATGGAGCGAATTATTGATATGCTTGTTTAGCGTAAGGTTGGAATAGTCCTAGTACTATTAGTGGTAATTAATGTCCTTACATTCGTCAACCATAGGGATCTTAATATACATCCTCGTAATAAAATATATATATTTATAAGTATATAGTCTTTAGAGTAATTCTCCTTAGGCCAGTGCTTGGAGTAATGCTACATTACTCCCTTATATAGATATAACCTAACTTTGCCAGTGCCAAGGTATCTTAGGACATACAATATATATATCTAAAGTTTCGAGAGTGTCTGCACGTTCTAGTACCGTATATGAACGGCAACCGAAACATCATTTTTTGGTGATGTGGAGGTGGCCGTGGTAGTATGCGTGCTGGAACGTACAGGCAGGCGATAGTTGTCTTATCTCGCATTCAGAGGTCCTAGGTTCGATACCAAGCAGAAACCCAATATGGAGCGAATTATTGATATGCTTGTTTAGCGGTAAGGTTGGAATAGTCCTAGTACTATTAGTGGTAATTAATGTCCTTACATTCGTCAACCATAGGGATCTTAATATACATCCTCGTAATAAAATATATATATTTATAAGTATATAGTCTTTAGAGTAATTCTCCTTAGGCCAGTGCTTGGAGTAATGCTACATTACTCCCTTATATAGATATAACCTAACTTTGCCAGTGCCAAGGTATCTTAGGACATACAATATATATATCTAAAGTTTCGAGAGTGTCTGCACGTTCTAGTACCGTATATGAACGGCAACCGAAACATCATTTTTGGTGATGTGGAGGTGGCCGTGGTAGTATGCGTGCTGGAACGTACAGGCAGGCGATAGTTGTCTTATCTCGCATTCAGAGGTCCTAGGTTCGATACCAAGCAGAAACCCAATATGGAGCGAATTATTGATATGCTTGTTTAGCGGTAAGGTTGGAATAGTCCTAGTACTATTAGTGGTAATTAATGTCCTTACATTCGTCAACCATAGGGATCTTAATATACATCCCTCGTAATAAAATATATATATTTATAAGTATATAGTCTTTAGAGTAATTTCTCCTTAGGCCAGTGCTTGGAGTAATGCTACATTACTCCCTTATATAGATATAACCTAACTTTGCCAGTGCCAAGGTATCTTAGGACATACAATATATATATCTAAAGTTTCGAGAGTGTCTGCACGTTCTAGTACCGTATATGAACGGCAACCGAAACATCATTTTTTGGTGATGTGGAGGTGGCCGTGGTAGTATGCGTGCTGGAACGTACAGGCAGGCGATAGTTGTCTTATCTCGTATATAACCTAACTTTGCCCAGTGCCAAGGTATCTTAGGACATACAATATATATATCTAAAGTTTCGAGAGTGTCTGCACGTTCTAGTACCGTATATGAACGGCAACCGAAACATCATTTTTTGGTTCAACCATAGGGATCTTAATATACATCCTCGTAATAAAATATATATATTTATAAGTATATAGTCTTTAGAGTAATTCTCCTTAGGCCAGTGCTTGGAGTAATGCTACATTACTCCCTTATATAGATATAACCTAACTTTGCCAGTGCCAAGGTATCTTAGGACATACAATATATATATCTAAAGTTTCGAGAGTGTCTGCACGTTCTAGTACCGTATATGAACGGCAACCGAAACATCATTTTTTGGTGATGTGGAGGTGGCCGTGGTAGTATGCGTGCTGGAACGTACAGGCAGGCGATAGTTGTCTTATCTCGCATTCAGAGGTCCTAGGTTCGATACCAAGCAGAAACCCAATATGGAGCGAATTATTGATATGCTTGTTTAGCGGTAAGGTTGGAATAGTCCTAGTACTATTAGTGGTAATTAATGTCCTTACATTCGTCAACCATAGGGATCTTAATATACATCCTCGTAATAAAATATATATATTTATAAGTATATAGTCTTTAGAGTAATTCTCCTTAGGCCAGTGCTTGGAGTAATGCTACATTACTCCCTTATATAGATATAACCTAACTTTGCCAGTGCCAAGGTATCTTAGGACATACAATATATATATCTAAAGTTTCGAGAGTGTCTGCACGTTCTAGTACCGTATATGAACGGCAACCGAAACATCATTTTTTGGTGATGTGGAGGTGGCCGTGGTAGTATGCGTGCTGGAACGTACAGGCAGGCGATAGTTGTCTTATCTCGCATTCAGAGGTCCTAGGTTCGATACCAAGCAGAAACCCAATATGGAGCGAATTATTGATATGCTTGTTTAGCGGTAAGGTTGGAATAGTCCTAGTACTATTAGTGGTAATTAATGTCCTTACATTCGTCAACCATAGGGATCTTAATATACATCCTCGTAATAAAATATATATATTTATAAGTATATAGTCTTTAGAGTAATTCTCCTTAGGCCAGTGCTTGGAGTAATGCTACATTACTCCCTTATATAGATATAACCTAACTTTGCCAGTGCCAAGGTATCTTAGGACATACAATATATATATCTAAAGTTTCGAGAGTGTCTGCACGTTCTAGTACCGTATATGAACGGCAACCGAAACATCATTTTTTGGTGATGTGGAGGTGGCCGTGGTAGTATGCGTGCTGGAACGTACAGGCAGGCGATAGTTGTCTTATCTCGCATTCAGAGGTCCTAGGTTCGATACCAAGCAGAAACCCAATATGGAGCGAATTATTGATATGCTTGTTTAGCGGTAAGGTTGGAATAGTCCTAGTACTATTAGTGGTAATTAATGTCCTTACATTCGTCAACCATAGGGATCTTAATATACATCCTCGTAATAAAATATATATATTTATAAGTATATAGTCTTTAGAGTAATTCTCCTTAGGCCAGTGCTTGGAGTAATGCTACATTACTCCCTTATATAGATATAACCTAACTTTGCCAGTGCCAAGGTATCTTAGGACATACAATATATATATCTAAAGTTTCGAGAGTGTCTGCACGTTCTAGTACCGTATATGAACGGCAACCGAAACATCATTTTTTGGTGATGTGGAGGTGGCCGTGGTAGTATGCGTGCTGGAACGTACAGGCAGGCGATAGTTGTCTTATCTCGCATTCAGAGGTCCTAGGTTCGATACCAAGCAGAAACCCAATATGGAGCGAATTATTGATATGCTTGTTTAGCGGTAAGGTTGGAATAGTCCTAGTACTATTAGTGGTAATTAATGTCCTTACATTCGTCAACCATAGGGATCTTAATATACATCCTCGTAATAAAATATATATATTTATAAGTATATAGTCTTTAGAGTAATTCTCCTTAGGCCAGTGCTTGGAGTAATGCTACATTACTCCCTTATATAGATATAACCTAACTTTGCCAGTGCCAAGGTATCTTAGGACATACAATATATATATCTAAAGTTTCGAGAGTGTCTGCACGTTCTAGTACCGTATATGAACGGCAACCGAAACATCATTTTTTGGTGATGTGGAGGTGGCCGTGGTAGTATGCGTGCTGGAACGTACAGGCAGGCGATAGTTGTCTTATCTCGCATTCAGAGGTCCTAGGTTCGATACCAAGCAGAAACCCAATATGGAGCGAATTATTGATATGCTTGTTTAGCGGTAAGGTTGGAATAGTCCTAGTACTATTAGTGGTAATTAATGTCCTTACATTCGTCAACCATAGGGATCTTAATATACATCCTCGTAATAAAATATATATATTTATAAGTATATAGTCTTTAGAGTAATTCTCCTTAGGCCAGTGCTTGGAGTAATGCTACATTACTCCCTTATATAGATATAACCTAACTTTGCCAGTGCCAAGGTATCTTAGGACATACAATATATATATCTAAAGTTTCGAGAGTGTCTGCACGTTCTAGTACCGTATATGAACGGCAACCGAAACATCATTTTTTGGTGATGTGGAGGTGGCCGTGGTAGTATGCGTGCTGGAACGTACAGGCAGGCGATAGTTGTCTTATCTCGCATTCAGAGGTCCTAGGTTCGATACCAAGCAGAAACCCAATATGGAGCGAATTATTGATATGCTTGTTTAGCGGTAAGGTTGGAATAGTCCTAGTACTATTAGTGGTAATTAATGTCCTTACATTCGTCAACCATAGGGATCTTAATATACATCCTCGTAATAAAATATATATATTTATAAGTATATAGTCTTTAGAGTAATTCTCCTTAGGCCAGTGCTTGGAGTAATGCTACATTACTCCCTTATATAGATATAACCTAACTTTGCCAGTGCCAAGGTATCTTAGGACATACAATATATATATCTAAAGTTTCGAGAGTGTCTGCACGTTCTAGTACCGTATATGAACGGCAACCGAAACATCATTTTTTGGTGATGTGGAGGTGGCCGTGGTAGTATGCGTGCTGGAACGTACAGGCAGGCGATAGTTGTCTTATCTCGCATTCAGAGGTCCTAGGTTCGATACCAAGCAGAAACCCAATATGGAGCGAATTATTGATATGCTTGTTTAGCGGTAAGGTTGGAATAGTCCTAGTACTATTAGTGGTAATTAATGTCCTTACATTCGTCAACCATAGGGATCTTAATATACATCCTCGTAATAAAATATATATATTTATAAGTATATAGTCTTTAGAGTAATTCTCCTTAGGCCAGTGCTTGGAGTAATGCTACATTACTCCCTTATATAGATATAACCTAACTTTGCCAGTGCCAAGGTATCTTAGGACATACAATATATATATCTAAAGTTTCGAGAGTGTCTGCACGTTCTAGTACCGTATATGAACGGCAACCGAAACATCATTTTTTGGTGATGTGGAGGTGGCCGTGGTAGTATGCGTGCTGGAACGTACAGGCAGGCGATAGTTGTCTTATCTCGCATTCAGAGGTCCTAGGTTCGATACCAAGCAGAAACCCAATATGGAGCGAATTATTGATATGCTTGTTTAGCGGTAAGGTTGGAATAGTCCTAGTACTATTAGTGGTAATTAATGTCCTTACATTCGTCAACCATAGGGATCTTAATATACATCCTCGTAATAAAATATATATATTTATAAGTATATAGTCTTTAGAGTAATTCTCCTTAGGCCAGTGCTTGGAGTAATGCTACATTACTCCCTTATATAGATATAACCTAACTTTGCCAGTGCCAAGGTATCTTAGGACATACAATATATATATCTAAAGTTTCGAGAGTGTCTGCACGTTCTAGTACCGTATATGAACGGCAACCGAAACATCATTTTTTGGTGATGTGGAGGTGGCCGTGGTAGTATGCGTGCTGGAACGTACAGGCAGGCGATAGTTGTCTTATCTCGCATTCAGAGGTCCTAGGTTCGATACCAAGCAGAAACCCAATATGGAGCGAATTATTGATATGCTTGTTTAGCGGTAAGGTTGGAATAGTCCTAGTACTATTAGTGGTAATTAATGTCCTTACATTCGTCAACCATAGGGATCTTAATATACATCCTCGTAATAAAATATATATATTTATAAGTATATAGTCTTTAGAGTAATTCTCCTTAGGCCAGTGCTTGGAGTAATGCTACATTACTCCCTTATATAGATATAACCTAACTTTGCCAGTGCCAAGGTATCTTAGGACATACAATATATATATCTAAAGTTTCGAGAGTGTCTGCACGTTCTAGTACCGTATATGAACGGCAACCGAAACATCATTTTTTGGTGATGTGGAGGTGGCCGTGGTAGTATGCGTGCTGGAACGTACAGGCAGGCGATAGTTGTCTTATCTCGCATTCAGAGGTCCTAGGTTCGATACCAAGCAGAAACCCAATATGGAGCGAATTATTGATATGCTTGTTTAGCGGTAAGGTTGGAATAGTCCTAGTACTATTAGTGGTAATTAATGTCCTTACATTCGTCAACCATAGGGATCTTAATATACATCCTCGTAATAAAATATATATATTTATAAGTATATAGTCTTTAGAGTAATTCTCCTTAGGCCAGTGCTTGGAGTAATGCTACATTACTCCCTTATATAGATATAACCTAACTTTGCCAGTGCCAAGGTATCTTAGGACATACAATATATATATCTAAAGTTTCGAGAGTGTCTGCACGTTCTAGTACCGTATATGAACGGCAACCGAAACATCATTTTTTGGTGATGTGGAGGTGGCCGTGGTAGTATGCGTGCTGGAACGTACAGGCAGGCGATAGTTGTCTTATCTCGCATTCAGAGGTCCTAGGTTCGATACCAAGCAGAAACCCAATATGGAGCGAATTATTGATATGCTTGTTTAGCGGTAAGGTTGGAATAGTCCTAGTACTATTAGTGGTAATTAATGTCCTTACATTCGTCAACCATAGGGATCTTAATATACATCCTCGTAATAAAATATATATATTTATAAGTATATAGTCTTTAGAGTAATTCTCCTTAGGCCAGTGCTTGGAGTAATGCTACATTACTCCCTTATATAGATATAACCTAACTTTGCCAGTGCCAAGGTATCTTAGGACATACAATATATATATCTAAAGTTTCGAGAGTGTCTGCACGTTCTAGTACCGTATATGAACGGCAACCGAAACATCATTTTTTGGTGATGTGGAGGTGGCCGTGGTAGTATGCGTGCTGGAACGTACAGGCAGGCGATAGTTGTCTTATCTCGCATTCAGAGGTCCTAGGTTCGATACCAAGCAGAAACCCAATATGGAGCGAATTATTGATATGCTTGTTTAGCGGTAAGGTTGGAATAGTCCTAGTACTATTAGTGGTAATTAATGTCCTTACATTCGTCAACCATAGGGATCTTAATATACATCCTCGTAATAAAATATATATATTTATAAGTATATAGTCTTTAGAGTAATTCTCCTTAGGCCAGTGCTTGGAGTAATGCTACATTACTCCCTTATATAGATATAACCTAACTTTGCCAGTGCCAAGGTATCTTAGGACATACAATATATATATCTAAAGTTTCGAGAGTGTCTGCACGTTCTAGTACCGTATATGAACGGCAACCGAAACATCATTTTTTGGTGATGTGGAGGTGGCCGTGGTAGTATGCGTGCTGGAACGTACAGGCAGGCGATAGTTGTCTTATCTCGCATTCAGAGGTCCTAGGTTCGATACCAAGCAGAAACCCAATATGGAGCGAATTATTGATATGCTTGTTTAGCGGTAAGGTTGGAATAGTCCTAGTACTATTAGTGGTAATTAATGTCCTTACATTCGTCAACCATAGGGATCTTAATATACATCCTCGTAATAAAATATATATATTTATAAGTATATAGTCTTTAGAGTAATTCTCCTTAGGCCAGTGCTTGGAGTAATGCTACATTACTCCCTTATATAGATATAACCTAACTTTGCCAGTGCCAAGGTATCTTAGGACATACAATATATATATCTAAAGTTTCGAGAGTGTCTGCACGTTCTAGTACCGTATATGAACGGCAACCGAAACATCATTTTTTGGTGATGTGGAGGTGGCCGTGGTAGTATGCGTGCTGGAACGTACAGGCAGGCGATAGTTGTCTTATCTCGCATTCAGAGGTCCTAGGTTCGATACCAAGCAGAAACCCAATATGGAGCGAATTATTGATATGCTTGTTTAGCGGTAAGGTTGGAATAGTCCTAGTACTATTAGTGGTAATTAATGTCCTTACATTCGTCAACCATAGGGATCTTAATATACATCCTCGTAATAAAATATATATATTTATAAGTATATAGTCTTTAGAGTAATTCTCCTTAGGCCAGTGCTTGGAGTAATGCTACATTACTCCCTTATATAGATATAACCTAACTTTGCCAGTGCCAAGGTATCTTAGGACATACAATATATATATCTAAAGTTTCGAGAGTGTCTGCACGTTCTAGTACCGTATATGAACGGCAACCGAAACATCATTTTTTGGTGATGTGGAGGTGGCCGTGGTAGTATGCGTGCTGGAACGTACAGGCAGGCGATAGTTGTCTTATCTCGCATTCAGAGGTCCTAGGTTCGATACCAAGCAGAAACCCAATATGGAGCGAATTATTGATATGCTTGTTTAGCGGTAAGGTTGGAATAGTCCTAGTACTATTAGTGGTAATTAATGTCCTTACATTCGTCAACCATAGGGATCTTAATATACATCCTCGTAATAAAATATATATATTTATAAGTATATAGTCTTTAGAGTAATTCTCCTTAGGCCAGTGCTTGGAGTAATGCTACATTACTCCCTTATATAGATATAACCTAACTTTGCCAGTGCCAAGGTATCTTAGGACATACAATATATATATCTAAAGTTTCGAGAGTGTCTGCACGTTCTAGTACCGTATATGAACGGCAACCGAAACATCATTTTTTGGTGATGTGGAGGTGGCCGTGGTAGTATGCGTGCTGGAACGTACAGGCAGGCGATAGTTGTCTTATCTCGCATTCAGAGGTCCTAGGTTCGATACCAAGCAGAAACCCAATATGGAGCGAATTATTGATATGCTTGTTTAGCGGTAAGGTTGGAATAGTCCTAGTACTATTAGTGGTAATTAATGTCCTTACATTCGTCAACCATAGGGATCTTAATATACATCCTCGTAATAAAATATATATATTTATAAGTATATAGTCTTTAGAGTAATTCTCCTTAGGCCAGTGCTTGGAGTAATGCTACATTACTCCCTTATATAGATATAACCTAACTTTGCCAGTGCCAAGGTATCTTAGGACATACAATATATATATCTAAAGTTTCGAGAGTGTCTGCACGTTCTAGTACCGTATATGAACGGCAACCGAAACATCATTTTTTGGTGATGTGGAGGTGGCCGTGGTAGTATGCGTGCTGGAACGTACAGGCAGGCGATAGTTGTCTTATCTCGCATTCAGAGGTCCTAGGTTCGATACCAAGCAGAAACCCAATATGGAGCGAATTATTGATATGCTTGTTTAGCGGTAAGGTTGGAATAGTCCTAGTACTATTAGTGGTAATTAATGTCCTTACATTCGTCAACCATAGGGATCTTAATATACATCCTCGTAATAAAATATATATATTTATAAGTATATAGTCTTTAGAGTAATTCTCCTTAGGCCAGTGCTTGGAGTAATGCTACATTACTCCCTTATATAGATATAACCTAACTTTGCCAGTGCCAAGGTATCTTAGGACATACAATATATATATCTAAAGTTTCGAGAGTGTCTGCACGTTCTAGTACCGTATATGAACGGCAACCGAAACATCATTTTTTGGTGATGTGGAGGTGGCCGTGGTAGTATGCGTGCTGGAACGTACAGGCAGGCGATAGTTGTCTTATCTCGCATTCAGAGGTCCTAGGTTCGATACCAAGCAGAAACCCAATATGGAGCGAATTATTGATATGCTTGTTTAGCGGTAAGGTTGGAATAGTCCTAGTACTATTAGTGGTAATTAATGTCCTTACATTCGTCAACCATAGGGATCTTAATATACATCCTCGTAATAAAATATATATATTTATAAGTATATAGTCTTTAGAGTAATTCTCCTTAGGCCAGTGCTTGGAGTAATGCTACATTACTCCCTTATATAGATATAACCTAACTTTGCCAGTGCCAAGGTATCTTAGGACATACAATATATATATCTAAAGTTTCGAGAGTGTCTGCACGTTCTAGTACCGTATATGAACGGCAACCGAAACATCATTTTTTGGTGATGTGGAGGTGGCCGTGGTAGTATGCGTGCTGGAACGTACAGGCAGGCGATAGTTGTCTTATCTCGCATTCAGAGGTCCTAGGTTCGATACCAAGCAGAAACCCAATATGGAGCGAATTATTGATATGCTTGTTTAGCGGTAAGGTTGGAATAGTCCTAGTACTATTAGTGGTAATTAATGTCCTTACATTCGTCAACCATAGGGATCTTAATATACATCCTCGTAATAAAATATATATATTTATAAGTATATAGTCTTTAGAGTAATTCTCCTTAGGCCAGTGCTTGGAGTAATGCTACATTACTCCCTTATATAGATATAACCTAACTTTGCCAGTGCCAAGGTATCTTAGGACATACAATATATATATCTAAAGTTTCGAGAGTGTCTGCACGTTCTAGTACCGTATATGAACGGCAACCGAAACATCATTTTTTGGTGATGTGGAGGTGGCCGTGGTAGTATGCGTGCTGGAACGTACAGGCAGGCGATAGTTGTCTTATCTCGCATTCAGAGGTCCTAGGTTCGATACCAAGCAGAAACCCAATATGGAGCGAATTATTGATATGCTTGTTTAGCGGTAAGGTTGGAATAGTCCTAGTACTATTAGTGGTAATTAATGTCCTTACATTCGTCAACCATAGGGATCTTAATATACATCCTCGTAATAAAATATATATATTTATAAGTATATAGTCTTTAGAGTAATTCTCCTTAGGCCAGTGCTTGGAGTAATGCTACATTACTCCCTTATATAGATATAACCTAACTTTGCCAGTGCCAAGGTATCTTAGGACATACAATATATATATCTAAAGTTTCGAGAGTGTCTGCACGTTCTAGTACCGTATATGAACGGCAACCGAAACATCATTTTTTGGTGATGTGGAGGTGGCCGTGGTAGTATGCGTGCTGGAACGTACAGGCAGGCGATAGTTGTCTTATCTCGCATTCAGAGGTCCTAGGTTCGATACCAAGCAGAAACCCAATATGGAGCGAATTATTGATATGCTTGTTTAGCGGTAAGGTTGGAATAGTCCTAGTACTATTAGTGGTAATTAATGTCCTTACATTCGTCAACCATAGGGATCTTAATATACATCCTCGTAATAAAATATATATATTTATAAGTATATAGTCTTTAGAGTAATTCTCCTTAGGCCAGTGCTTGGAGTAATGCTACATTACTCCCTTATATAGATATAACCTAACTTTGCCAGTGCCAAGGTATCTTAGGACATACAATATATATATCTAAAGTTTCGAGAGTGTCTGCACGTTCTAGTACCGTATATGAACGGCAACCGAAACATCATTTTTTGGTGATGTGGAGGTGGCCGTGGTAGTATGCGTGCTGGAACGTACAGGCAGGCGATAGTTGTCTT
The DNA here is from genome assembly GCA_028554795.2 of Sinohyriopsis cumingii. Taxonomy (NCBI): domain Eukaryota; kingdom Metazoa; phylum Mollusca; class Bivalvia; order Unionida; family Unionidae; genus Sinohyriopsis; species Sinohyriopsis cumingii. Next base: position 16,728 of record JAPYKE020000551.1, read on the forward strand.
ATCTCGCATTCAGAGGTCCTAGGTTCGATACCAAGCAGAAACCCAATATGGAGCGAATTATTGATATGCTTGTTTAGCGGTAAGGTTGGAATAGTCCTAGTACTATTAGTGGTAATTAATGTCCTTACATTCGTCAACCATAGGGATCTTAATATACATCCTCGTAATAAAATATATATATTTATAAGTATATAGTCTTTAGAGTAATTCTCCTTAGGCCAGTGCTTGGAGTAATGCTACATTACTCCCTTATATAGATATAACCTAACTTTGCCAGTGCCAAGGTATCTTAGGACATACAATATATATATCTAAAGTTTCGAGAGTGTCTGCACGTTCTAGTACCGTATATGAACGGCAACCGAAACATCATTTTTTGGTGATGTGGAGGTGGCCGTGGTAGTATGCGTGCTGGAACGTACAGGCAGGCGATAGTTGTCTTATCTCGCATTCAGAGGTCCTAGGTTCGATACCAAGCAGAAACCCAATATGGAGCGAATTATTGATATGCTTGTTTAGCGGTAAGGTTGGAATAGTCCTAGTACTATTAGTGGTAATTAATGTCCTTACATTCGTCAACCATAGGGATCTTAATATACATCCTCGTAATAAAATATATATATTTATAAGTATATAGTCTTTAGAGTAATTCTCCTTAGGCCAGTGCTTGGAGTAATGCTACATTACTCCCTTATATAGATATAACCTAACTTTGCCAGTGCCAAGGTATCTTAGGACATACAATATATATATCTAAAGTTTCGAGAGTGTCTGCACGTTCTAGTACCGTATATGAACGGCAACCGAAACATCATTTTTTGGTGATGTGGAGGTGGCCGTGGTAGTATGCGTGCTGGAACGTACAGGCAGGCGATAGTTGTCTTATCTCGCATTCAGAGGTCCTAGGTTCGATACCAAGCAGAAACCCAATATGGAGCGAATTATTGATATGCTTGTTTAGCGGTAAGGTTGGAATAGTCCTAGTACTATTAGTGGTAATTAATGTCCTTACATTCGTCAACCATAGGGATCTTAATATACATCCTCGTAATAAAATATATATATTTATAAGTATATAGTCTTTAGAGTAATTCTCCTTAGGCCAGTGCTTGGAGTAATGCTACATTACTCCCTTATATAGATATAACCTAACTTTGCCAGTGCCAAGGTATCTTAGGACATACAATATATATATCTAAAGTTTCGAGAGTGTCTGCACGTTCTAGTACCGTATATGAACGGCAACCGAAACATCATTTTTTGGTGATGTGGAGGTGGCCGTGGTAGCATGCGTGCTGGAACGTACAGGCAGGCGATAGTTGTCTTATCTCGCATTCAGAGGTCCTAGGTTCGATACCAAGCAGAAACCCAATATGGAGCGAATTATTGATATGCTTGTTTAGCGGTAAGGTTGGAATAGTCCTAGTACTATTAGTGGTAATTAATGTCCTTACATTCGTCAACCATAGGGATCTTAATATACATCCTCGTAATAAAATATATATATTTATAAGTATATAGTCTTTAGAGTAATTCTCCTTAGGCCAGTGCTTGGAGTAATGCTACATTACTCCCTTATATAGATATAACCTAACTTTGCCAGTGCCAAGGTATCTTAGGACATACAATATATATATCTAAAGTTTCGAGAGTGTCTGCACGTTCTAGTACCGTATATGAACGGCAACCGAAACATCATTTTTTGGTGATGTGGAGGTGGCCGTGGTAGTATGCGTGCTGGAACGTACAGGCAGGCGATAGTTGTCTTATCTCGCATTCAGAGGTCCTAGGTTCGATACCAAGCAGAAACCCAATATGGAGCGAATTATTGATATGCTTGTTTAGCGGTAAGGTTGGAATAGTCCTAGTACTATTAGTGGTAATTAATGTCCTTACATTCGTCAACCATAGGGATCTTAATATACATCCTCGTAATAAAATATATATATTTATAAGTATATAGTCTTTAGAGTAATTCTCCTTAGGCCAGTGCTTGGAGTAATGCTACATTACTCCCTTATATAGATATAACCTAACTTTGCCAGTGCCAAGGTATCTTAGGACATACAATATATATATCTAAAGTTTCGAGAGTGTCTGCACGTTCTAGTACCGTATATGAACGGCAACCGAAACATCATTTTTTGGTGATGTGGAGGTGGCCGTGGTAGTATGCGTGCTGGAACGTACAGGCAGGCGATAGTTGTCTTATCTCGCATTCAGAGGTCCTAGGTTCGATACCAAGCAGAAACCCAATATGGAGCGAATTATTGATATGCTTGTTTAGCGGTAAGGTTGGAATAGTCCTAGTACTATTAGTGGTAATTAATGTCCTTACATTCGTCAACCATAGGGATCTTAATATACATCCTCGTAATAAAATATATATATTTATAAGTATATAGTCTTTAGAGTAATTCTCCTTAGGCCAGTGCTTGGAGTAATGCTACATTACTCCCTTATATAGATATAACCTAACCCTAACCCTAACCCTAACCCTAACCCTAAACCCTAACCCTAACCCTAACCCTAACCCTAAACCCTAACCCTAACCCTAACCCTAACCCAAACCCTAACCCTAACCCTAAACCGTAACCCTAACCCTAACCCTAACCCAAACCCTAACCCTAACCCTAACCCTAACCCTAACCCTAACCCAAACCCTAACCCTAACCCTAAAACCCTAAACCCTAACCCTAACCCTAACCCTAACCCTAACCCTAACCTTATCGGAACATTATCGTGAACGAATTTCAGAACTAATGGGGATGATTGCTGACTACGGCTTGGGGGATTGGACGATCAAGACTCTGTCGCCCAGGCACTTGACTGGGCGAAAAAGAATTTGAGGAAAAAACTTCAAACGGAAACGATCCAGGAGTTTTTGTCAATTGGCAAAACACTTTCGCCGGGACTTCCTAAACAAACTAATGCAAACTCGACATTGAGGCCCCAGGCATCTAACAATCCGACAAACGAACCAGGCTGGTCTTACAAAAGCCCGAAAAGACCCAGCCCAAGAAAGTACCCATTGGAACCGACGGTAATGCCGATTACGCTCAGTAATCGCTTTTTACCAATCCAACCACTGGACACTCAGCCGATTAGAACACCTTCCAAGCGGCGCATGTCTCACTCTCCCGTGCCTGGGACCACAGAGACCCCAAAGCGACAACGACAACGTGGTCCCACACCGGATAAGGCACGGAAATCTCTAGGTAATATGTTTTCGGCATCAACCAAAGGTCCTGAAAATACCTTTAATGTCTTGCCCTCTGTGAAGCCGTTACAAAACATGTTTAAATGTATGTCTGTACCGTCAATTCCCTCTCTTGTCTCCGGACTTAGGTCAAGGTCACCTTCCCCGGTTCGCCGCTCCATTTCACCGAGACACTCTCCTGCGGGATCACCCACGATCCCCAACCAGAGCTATGCTACGGTGGTGAAATGCTCTAAAAAACCGGGGCAAATTACCAGGCACCAGCGCCAAAAAATGGATTGGGCTATCCCAAAAATCACTTTTCCAACCTTGGTGCTCGGGGATTCGAACCTCGCCCGAATCACCAATGTCACCGATCGTCAAATACAAATAGAGGCGTTCCCGGGGGCGAATATTTCGCACGTCACTCAACTGTTGCAAAATTACGAATACGAAGAAAAACCCCAAAGAGTTATCCTAAATGTAGGTATTAATGATAGGAGTAATATGAATACCAATAAGACTTGGCAGGAAATGGAGCAATTGTTCAAGGTTGCACGAGAAAGGTTTCCAAATTCCGAAGTGTTTGCGGCCAAAATACTCATCTCGGAGCAACTAGAGGTAAGAAATTCAAAAGAAGCCTGGAATATAAAAAAACTCAATGAATACATGTCAAAAATGCAAATGAACGGAGTTACGGTTCTAAATACAGGGATGGCGAACGAGGTGACGTTTCACCAGGATGGTATCCACTGGTCTCCTCGTTCAGCTAATTTGATTCTAAACAATTGGTTAGATCAAATAGACTCCGGTAAACGGGGTTTTCCCAAGGACAAGAAGGTAAACCATCGTATATAGGAAAACAGCTAGGGAGAGCGGTCATTAACCTTAGCAGTAGGAGTTTAGCGCAGGGGGAATACGACTTGCTAAACAAGGGTTTGAAATTCGTTCCCGCACCGAGCTATGTGGATGTTTCGACGCTTAAAGAACCGGTTAGAGAATTTACTAGAAAATTGATGATTACAAACTTTTTTCGCTCGGACGTAAATAGGGAAAAGGAACCCTTCGTGGAGAAAAGTACTTGGTGTCCACCACCTACAACATTTCCATCCACAATTAGACAAATAACCGATAAGGTGATGGTACAAATCTCCAAGATGCGATTTGAAAGAGAAAGACCGAACCTGAACAAGGAAGAAGTAAAAGCTATAAAAACTCTGAAACAAGATCAATCCATCATTATTAGAAAAGCAGATAAAGGTTCGGCAACAGTGGTTATGGATAAGGACGACTACATAAGGGAGATTGAACAACAATTGGCAAACCGAAATCATTACAGAAAGATAGACAATCCAATCTTCCCAGAGACTAGTAAAACTATCACGGAAATTGTCAATCGATTGGTCAAGAATAAATTTATCAGCAAAAAACAAGCGATGTACTTAACACCGCCAGGGAACCCTAGACCTAGACACATTTACACTTTACCGAAAATACATAAAGACCCGGAATCGTGGTGGGTCCCCTTTGAAATTCCACCTGGAAGACCGATAGTATCAGATGTAGGGAGTGAATCCTATAAAATATCAGAATATGTGGATTGGTTTTTAGCTCCGCTAGCATCGAAACATCCATCCTATCTCAGGGATACGAACGACTTTTTAGATAAAATTAGAGGTATCAAAATTCCAAAGGAAAGCCTTCTCGTTACTCTAGACGTGGAAAGCATGTACACCAATATTGACAACAAGGAGGGCTTGAAGGCGGTGAGGAATTGTTTCATGAATAACCCTGACCCGAAGAGACCAGACCATGAAATTTTAGAGTTATTAAAACTGGGATTAGAAAATAACGATTTTGAATTCAATGGCAATTGGTATTTACAAACCTCAGGGACAGCTATGGGTAAAAAGTTCGCCCCTAGTTATGCTAATATCTTTATGGCCAACTGGGAAAAGGAAGTATTTAAGAAATGTCCGTTTCTCCCTTTGGTCTATTTTAGATTCCTAGACGACATTTTTCTCATTTGGACATTTTCAAGGGAAGAGTTTGACAGATTTTTTGGGATTTTAAATAATTTCCATCCCTCGATTAAACTAAAGGCGACTGTAAAGGAAACTTCCATTGATTTTCTGGATACCACTGTTTTTAAAGGGATCGATTTTAGCAAAACGGGGTTCATAGACACTAAAGTCTTTTTTAAGCCCACGGATACTCACCAATTACTGCATAAATTATCTTTCCATCCAAAACACACTTTCAGTGGAATTCTGAAATCTCAAATTATCCGGTTTCACAGATTATGCACTAGACAGGAAGATTTTCAAAGAGCGACAAATATTCTATTTAGAGCACTTCGGGGAAGGGGTTATTCAAAGCGATTTCTGAGAACAATCAAAATGAACACAATAAGGGATTTTCACTCCTTCACACATACATTCGGAACAACCAAAGCCTGCCGCAGCAAACGTTGCAATACGTGCCCTTTTCTGAAAGAATCAAGACACTTTTCTAGCCATGCCACTCATCAGACGTATGCAATCAAACAAAATTTATCCTGCGATTCGAGAAACGTTATTTACCTAATCTCGTGCCAAAAATGCGGAAAACAATACGTTGGGCAGACCACTCTCACACTGAGAGACCGCTTCACCAGACATAGATTTGACATTAATCACAAAGAAAATAAAGCGGTGGCAAATCATTTTAACGGTACTGACCATTCCCTGAAAGATTGCGCCATCATTCCAATTGAAGCAGTTGGAAGAAAGGAATTCCTAACAAAACGAGAAAACTATTGGATGCAAAAATTAAAAACTCTAAAGCCTTGGGGTCTCAATCAGCACGAGGAAACTGAGTAAGTCGTACCATTTGTGATAACCTTTAACTCCAAAGCAGCCCAGGTGGCTAAATGGATTAGAAAGGGGTACGCTTCTATTCAAGACAAGTATCCTCGAGTCTTTCGAAACAAACTTGTGACAGGATACCGGAGAAATAAAAACCTAAGTGATATACTAATTAGGAATAAAATAAGGAACGCAAGTAATTCTCCCTAGGCCAATGCTCGTAGGAATCTTAGTAATTCCTACCTTATATTCCGTTTTGCCTAACCTTGCTAGTGCCAGGGTTTTGCGTTCTGACCGTTATTCTTAATTGGAGATCTAGTCATTTCACACTGAAATGCCGACACCTATGTTCAATGAAACTTGGCAGAAAACACGTTCCGAGTTAAGGACGAACTTTGAATTGATTGCAGTCTCCTAGAGTTGGATGTAAGGTTATGACCACTCTCTCTAGTAAAACACTATATCCGCATTGAATATGTTATATTATATTCTATTAATTTGGGCTACCATCCGGGGGCTGTGTGATGTAAAACGAATAGGGTAATGGGTTGCTCACAATAAATTAATATAGTTGTAAGATAGTGCGTTTTTCTCTTGCTTTAACCAACTCGATTTTATGTGATTTATTGGTGGAAATAGGTATTACATGATTACAGTTTTAATTACTATTATTATTTTTTTATTTATTGGGATTCTAACCTAGGGGTATACCGAAACTGAATGACAGGAGTAAGAACTGGATTAATCCAATACCCTTCTTAACGCTTATGTTTAGAGGGAACCCCGGTTAGGTTTAGACCAAAAATGGCAAAAGAGCGAGTTTTCCTTTCCCAGGCGTCTGGCGTGAAGGGAGAGACGTCTGGGTGTGAAAAACTGGTGATAACTTGGGACTTTGTCGTTCGGAGGTGCCCTTTTTTTTTTCTTCGGTTGGGTACTTGCCCACTGTGTAGAGAGCTGGACATAGACATATCGTCCGTCGAAAAGTTGGACTTAGTTTTTTTCACACTTAGTTTTTTGCCGGTGGATGTCAGAAACTGGTGGGTGAGAACTGGTGAAAAAGTTGGACTTAGTTTTTTGCCGGTGGATGTCAGAAACTGGTGGGTGAGAACTGGTGAAAAAGTTGGACTTAGTTTTTTGCCGGTGGATGTCAGAAACTGGTGGGTGAGAACTGGTGAAAAAGTTGGACTTAGTTTTTTTTTTTTTTTTTTTTTAACCCTTGGAAGAAAATGACAACCGTGGCCGGTTAAAAATCGTTTCTCTTTGGCCACGATTGTCATTTTCTTCCATTTTTTTTTTCAATTTTTTTTTTTCTTCTTCTCTCCGCAAGGCATGCGTGGACAGCTCTGTCTAGGACGCAGCCGCCACCGCAAACCGCACGAGAATATCTTTCGCCGTTTCAGAGACACGAATTTTCTAGCAAGTGTGCCGATAAATTGTTTCCCGAGCGAGTTTTGTGTGTCTATCCCCCCCCCCTCCAGTGATTTCTGCCTGTGCCTGAACGGCCATCACGAAGCCATCCTTGAAGCCATCTCGTTCGGCAAGGCATGCGTGGATAGCTCTGTCTAGGACGCAGCCGCCACCGCAAACCGCACGAGAATATCTTTCGCCGTTTTAGAGACGCGAATTTTCTAGCAAGTGTGCCGATAAATTGCATACCGAGCGAGTTTTGTGTGTCTATCCCATCCCCCCTCCAGTGATTTCTGCCTGTGCCTGGACGGCCATCACGAAGCCATCTTTGAAGCCATCTCGTTCGGCAAGGCATGCGTGGATAGCTCTGTCTAGGACGCAGCCGCCACCGCAAACCGCACGAGAATATCTTTCGCCGTTTTAGAGACACGAATTTTCTAGCAAGAGTGCCGATAAATTGCTTCCCGAGCGAGTTTTGTGTGTCTATCCCACCCCCCCTCCAGTGATTTCTGCCTGTGCCTGAAAGGCCATCACGAAGCCATCTTTGAAGCCATCTCGCTCGGCAAGGCATGCGTGGATAGCTCTGTCTAGGACGCAGCCGCCACCGCAAACCGCACGAGAATATCTTTCGCCGTTTTAGAGATACGAATTTTCTAGCAAGAGTGCCGATAAATTGCATCCCGAGCGAAGTCGGTTACTTGTTATTTTCCCATTACTTTCGTCTCTCGCTGAAATGGCCACCGCCTCGTCCAGGATGAAGCCATCTTCCTGCGCAAGGCATCGACGGATAGGTCTTTCTCAGACCCATCAGCCGCAGCAAACCGCACGAAAATATCTTCGAGCGTTCGAAAGATATAGGTATTCGAGTGAAGATACCGAACCAACGGAATGCCGTGATGGCAACGACCTTGACCTTCGGCTTTTCATGGTCGCACGGACGAACGGACTGTCCGATTTTCGTGGGGTTTTCACTGCCAGACGCGTCTCTTCAAGGCCAATCTGGCCGTGGGTGGCACGTCCACCTAGCTCTTGCCCCTCCCGAGAAAAGGAACTTTACGCCGCGTTTCACCTAAAAACGGTCGGTTTTTCGAAGCGTACGGACGAACGGACAGGGCTATCGACGTTCGGTTTGCTCTAGCACAGTGGCCTCGTCGAGCCCGATCTGCCGACATATGGCAAGTCGCTCTATTCCTAAGCTTTCAATTTTTCGAAACTTCACACTTGCATGGAAGGAATCGGTTTTCTTCCAATGGCGGGCGAACGGACAGTCCGATTTTCGTGGGGTTTTCACTGCCTGACGCGTCTCTTCAAGACCAATCTGGCCCTGGGTCGCACGTCCAGCTAGCGCTTGCCCTTCCGGAGGAAAGGAACTTTAAGCCGCGTTTTACCTAGAAACGGTCGGTTTCTCGAAGCGTACGGACGAACGGACAGGGCTATTGACGTGCGGTTTGCTCTAACAGAGTCGTCTCTTCGAGCCCGATCTGCCGACATGTGGCACGTCGCTATATTCCAAAGATTTCAATTTTTCGAAACTTCACACTTGCATGGAAGAAAACGGTTTTCTCCCGATGGCGGACGAACGGACGCAGCCATTAAGATATATTTGGCACAGGCCGACGCGTCTATTCAAGACAGATCTTTTGGCATCTGACATTTGATAATACCTCCCGCCGTCGGCGCTAGGCCTTGTGTACCCCTGACATTCCCTTGGTGCAAAGCCCTTGGAAGCGAAGTAACTAAAACCAACGTTGGACTTAGTTATTAATTGATGTGTGTGTGTGTGTGTGTGTGTGTGTGTGTGTGTGTGTGTGAATATATATATATATATATATATATATATATATATATATATATATATATATATATATATATCTATCTCGCTCGACAAGGCATGCCTGGATAGCTCTGTCTAGGACGCAGCCGCCACCGCAAACCGCACGAGAATATCTTTCGCCGTTTTAGAGACACGAATTTCCTATCAAGTGTGCCGATAAATTGCTTCCCGAGCGAGTTTTGTGTGTCTATCCCCCCCTCCAGTGATTTCTGCCTGTGCCTCAACGGCCATCACGAAGCCATCTTTGAAGCCATCTCGCTCGGCAAAGGCATGCGTGGATAGCCCTGTCTAGGACGCAGCCGCCACCGCAAACCGCACGAGAATGTCTTTCGCCGTTTTAGAGACACGAATTTTCTAGCAAGTGTGCCGATAAATTGCTTCCCGAGCGAGTTTTTTGTGTCTATCCCCCCCCCCCTCCAGTGATTTCTGCCTGTGCCTCAACGGCCATCACGAAGCCATCTTTGAAGCCATCTCGCTCGGCAAAGGCATGCGTGGATAGCCCTGTCTAGGACGCAGCCGCCACCGCAAACCGCACGAGAATATCTTTCGCCGTTTTAGAGACACGAATTTTCTAGCAAGTGTGCCGATAAATTGCTTCCCGAGCGAGTTTTGTGTGTCTATCCCCCCCCTCCAGTGATTTCTGCCTGTGCCTGAACGGCCATCACGAAGCCATCTTTGAAGCCATCTCGCTCGGCAAGGCATGCGTGGATAGCTCTGTCTAGGACGCAGCCGCCACCGCAAACCGCACGAGAATATCTTTCGCCGTTTTAGAGACACGAATTTTCTAGCAAGAGTGCCGATAAATTGCTTCCCGAGCGAAGTCGGTTACTTGTTATTTTCCCATTACTTTCGTCTCTCGCTGAAATGGCCACCGCCTCGTCCAGGATGAAGCCATCTTCCAGCGCAAGGCATCGACGGATAGGTCTTTCTCAGACCCATCAGCCGCAGCAAACCGCACGAAAATATCTTCGAGCGTTCGAAAGATATAGGTATTCGAGTGAAGATACCGAACCAACGGAATGCCGTGATGGCAACGACCTTGACCTTCGGCTTTTCATGGTCGCACGGACGAACGGACTGTCCGATTTTCGTGGGGTTTTCACTGCCAGACGCGTCTCTTCAAGGCCAATCTGGCCGTGGGTGGCACGTCCACCTAGCTCTTGCCCCTCCCGAGAAAAGGAACTTTACGCCGCGTTTCACCTAAAAACGGTCGGTTTTTCGAAGCGAACGGACGAACGGACAGGGCTATCGACGTTCGGTTTGCTCTAGCACAGTGGCCTCGTCGAGCCCGATCTGCCGACATATGGCACGTCGCTCTATTCCTAAGCTTTCAATTTTTCGAAACTTCACACTTGCATGGAAGGAATCGGTTTTCTTCCAATGGCGGGCGAACGGACAGTCCGATTTTCGTGGGGTTTTCACTGCCTGACGCGTCTCTTCAAGACCAATCTGGCCCTGGGTAGCACGTCCACCTAGCTCTTGCCCTTCGGGAGGAAAGGAACTTTAAGGCGCGTTTTACCTAGAAACGGTCGGTTTCTCGAAGCGTACGGACGAACGGACAGGGCTATTGACGTGCGGTTTGCTCTAACAGAGTCGTCTCTTCGAGCCCGATCTGCCGACATGTGGCACGTCGCTCTATTCCTAAGCTTTCAATTTTTCGAAACTTTACACTTGCATGGAAGAAATGGGTTTTGTTGGACTTGGTTATTTATTGATTTGCATACATACATACATACATACATACATACATACATACATACATACATACATACAGAGAGACATAATAGCTCTGTCTAGGACGCAGCAGCCAACGCAAACCGCATGAGAATATCTTTTACCGTTCTACAGATACGATTTTTTCTTTTCTTTTCTTTTCTTTTCTTTTCTTTTCTTTTTTTTTTTTTTCCTTTGTTTTTTTTTTTTTTTAAATTTATTTGTTCCCGTCACAGCCAAGGGAACGGGCTTGACACAAACGGTGCGGAAAGAAGACACTGTCGAGCGTGTCTCGGAAAAGTTTAGGTAGGTTTTTGGCCACTTTTCGGAACATTGTTGTGCAAATTTTTGCCCCAAACCCAATAACGTAGGTTTTTGGCCACATTTTGCTACTTTTCTTGGCAATTTTTGGGGGGGCTCAAAGCCAGATAACATGTAGGTTTTGGACAAATATTTCCCAGCATGGAAAATGCCAACTTCATGCAGACAGAACATAATTAAACGCTTCTGTAAAGTGTTATCAATGCCACATGATCGAATTGCACACAATTTTGAAATTTGTCAAAGAGCGCAATTGGACGAAATCACTTATATTGTTTGTATGAAGTGATTTTAATGTCGAACCAAGGAATTTGACAAACATGCCTACACAATATTGTCTGTACGACAAGGTAACGCTGGAGTCCTAAGGTGAATGAAGCCAAGTGCTTCCAATGCCAGGTAGATTTTGGGCCAATCTTTGCCCAAGTGGGACAATATTTTCCCATCATGAAAAATGCAGTGGAATGGATTACAATTGCCAAGTTTATGCATAGAAACGACAATCGAACGCTTCCATAAAGTGTTTTAAATAGTATCGTACAAAATCACCTTGTATTGCGGGTTTTATTATTATTATTATTATTATTATTATTATTATTATGTTCTTTCTTCCCGCCTTCCTTCTTCTTCTTCTTTGTTATTTTTATTTTCTAATTTTTCTTCTTCTTCTTCTTCTTCTTCTTCTTCTTCTTCTTCTTCTTGGTATTCATATCTCTCTTTGTGCGCCAGCGTAAATCACGTACTAACTCCAAGTACGGATCCGTCTTCTCCGCAACAGTCAAACCATTCATTTTCCTCGTCCTGCACACGAACGGACACGGTGATTCAAATGCCCTTTTCGCAGGCCAGATGCGACTCGTCCGGGCCGATGTGCCGGTGCTTCCCACTTCAAGATAGCTCTTGCCGTTCCAGAGAAAACTGCACCCAAGCCATTTTTTTCCCACGCTCCCGACCTTGACCTTGAACTACGCATTTTCTCAGCCGTACGGACGAACGGACCAGCAGATTTTCACGGGGTTTGCACGCACAGATGCGTCTTCTCCAGGCCCATCGTCCGACGTATGGCTCGTCAACATCCTGCCAAGTGGCGATGCTGAAAACTCGCTTCAACCCCATGTCGCGCTCCAGCGACATGCACGTGGACGGGTCGCACGGACGAACGGACAAGCCGATTTTCATGCGGTTTGCACCACCAGATGCGGCTCTTCCAGGCCCATCTTACGACGTAGGGCATGGCAACATACCTTTAAGTGGCGATGCTCAAAACTCGCTTCGACCCAATGTCGCCCGCTTCCGACATTGACATCAACGGGCCCGTTTTCTTCCCCGGACGGACGAACGGACGATGGGAATTCCATGTCTTTCACACCGTCCGACGTGTCTTGCCGAGACCGATCTGTCGGTAGGTCGCATGTCAAAATCGGTCCATTACTTTTCGAGCAAACTCGATTTAAGCCAACTTCGCACTCGTATGGTTCGGCGCGGCTGAAAACGTTTTCCAGAGCGCACGGACGAACGGACACGCCTACTCGACCGTGCCTGGCACCGGCAGACGCGTCTCGTCGGGCCCGAGCGGTCGAACCACGACACGGGACAATACCTCTACCCGTCGGCGAGAAAACTTTTTTTAATGGACATTTTCACTTTAACATTGGAGGGGGGTTCCAAAAATCGGTTTTCTTACCATTACGGACGAACGTACAGGTCCAATGGACTTATTTTTTTTTCCAAGACGCCTCTCGTCACGCCAGATCGAATGACGTCTTGCAATTGCCCATTGGTCCACCCGTTTGGCCAGGAAAAAAAATAATCCGATTCTCGCAGCGAGCTGACCATTGCGAATTCCATTGCATTCGTTTTCTTTGACTTACGGACGATCGGACCAGCCGAGATCCATGGGGTTTTCACTGCCAGCTGCGTCTCGTCGAGGCCCATCTGCCGATGGGTCGCACCTTAAGATCGCTCATAGGCTTTCGGAGAAAACCAACTTTAAGCTACCGACTTGGCACCGAAGCGTTTGCTATGCGAAGGCGTACGCACGAACGGACACAGCGACATGCACGGGGATAACACAGGCAGGTGCGACTCATCCAGACCTAGGCGCCGGTGGGTCAAACTTTAACATATCTTTCCACGCTTGGGAGAAAAACACTATTTTCCCACGCTCCCTACCTTGACCTTGACTATTGTGGCATGGGTGAAAAATAGCCCCTAACTCGGCCAAACCTCCACCGATTTTCATCATCTACCACTCAATGTCTTCGTCTCGACCAGGCGCGTCTGCCGAGGTGTAAAACGTGCCAATGTGACGTTCCCTTCCACCACTTCATTCTGGAACCCCAACGGTTTTTCCGCCATTTTGACACCACCTCGCCCGGTGGCGTCCGGGTGGCACCCGTTCCCCGACGTGGCCCCGTGGCCCCGACACGCTGCAGCAAACCGCTTGAAAATATTCCCAGCCGTTCGGGAGATATGGGGGAAACTGTAGCTTTTCGGACTCGGTCGTTTTGTGGCCCCTGCCGGGTGACAAAATAGCCCCTAACTCGGCCAAACCTGCACCGATTTTCAACATCTACCACTCTATGTCTTCGTCTCGACCAGGCGCGTCTGCCGAGGTGTGAAACGTGCCAATGTGACCTTCCCTTCCACCACTTCATTCTAGGAACCTAACGGTTTTTCCGCCATTTTGACACCACCTCGCCCGGTGGCGTCCGGGTGGCACCCGTTCCCCGACGTGGCCCCGTGGCCCCGACACGCTGCAGCAAACCGCTTGAAAATATTCCCAGCCGTTCGGGAGATATGGGGGAAACTGTAGCTTTTCGGACTTGGTCGTTTTGTGGCCCCTGCCGGGTGACAAAATAGCCCCTAACTCGGCCAAACCTGCACCGATTTTCATCATCCAGCACTCTCTGTCTTCGTCTCGACCAGGCGCGTCTGCCGAGGTGTGAAACGTGCCAATGTGACGTTCCCTTCCACCACTTCATTCTAGGAACCTAACGGTTTTTCCGCCATTTTGACACCACCTCGCCCGGTGGCGTCCGGGTGGCACCCGTTCCCCGACGTGGCACCGTGGCCCCGACACGCTGCAGCAAACCGCTTGAAAATATTCCCAGCCGTTCTGGAGATATGGGGGAAACTGTAGCTTTTCGGACTTGGTCGTTTTGTGGCCCCTGCCGGGTGACAAAATAGCCCCTAACTCGGCCAAACCTGCACCGATTTTCAACATCTACCACTCTATGTCTTCGTCTCGACCAGGCGCGTCTGCCGAGGTGTGAAACGTGCCAATGTGACGTTCCCTTCCACCACTTCATTCTAGGAACCTAACGGTTTTTCCGCCATTTTGACACCACCTCGCCCGGTGGCGTCCGGGTGGCACCCGTTCCCCGACGTGGCCCCGTGGCCCCGACACGCTGCAGCAAACCGCTTGAAAATATTCCCAGCCGTTCGGGAGATATGGGGGAAACTGTAGCTTTTCGGACTTGGTCGTTTTGTGGCCCCTGCCGGGTGACAAAATAGCCCCTAACTCGGCCAAACCTGCACCGATTTTCAACATCTACCACTCTATGTCTTCGTCTCGACCAGGCGCGTCTGCCGAGGTGTGAAACGTGCCAATGTGACGTTCCCTTCCACCACTTCATTCTAGGAACCTAACGGTTTTTCCGCCATTTTGACACCACCTCGCCCGGTGGCGTCCGGGTGGCACCCGTTCCCCGACGTGGCCCCGTGGCCCCGACACGCTGCAGCAAACCGCTTGAAAATATTCCCAGCCGTTCGGGAGATATGGGGGAAACTGTAGCTTTTCATCGGTTTTTTAATTGTGAGGACGACCTAGCACAAGTTCGAATCCCGCCGTCGACATGGCAGTCTAGAACCTTCATTGTCCAATATTCCAATGCAAACCCCATGGAAAAATGTCAAGCGGTTCCCGAAATATTCAACGTTTAGTGAAACGGCATAAAGACTTTTTGTAAAGTCATATGTTTTGACGCACCCACCGCCCCGACGATTGAGGAGGAGGTGTGCCAGGCAACTTGATATTTTCTGATACAGGCTATCGAGGCCGACTTGCCGACATAAACCCCGTCGAAATATTCCCATTTGTTACGGAGATATTGCCAAAAAAGTCATTTGTTCATCGGTTTTTTCACTGTGAAAACGACCTAGCACGAGTTCGAATCCCGCCGCCGACATAGCAATCTAGACCCTTCATTGGCCAATATTCTAATGCAAACCCCATGGAAAAATATCAAGGGGTTCCCGAGATATTCAACATTTAGTGAAACGGCATAAAGTCGATTTTTTTTTGAAAAGTCATATGTTTTGACGCACCCACCGCCCCGACGATTGGGGAGGAGTTGTGCCAGGCAACTTGTTATTTTCTGATACAGGCTATCGAGACCGACTTGCCGGCATAAACCTCGTCGAAATATTCCCATTTGTTACGGAGATATTGCCAAAAAAGTCATTTGTTCATCGGTTTTTTCACTGTAAAAACTACCTAGCACGAGTTCGAATCCCGCCGCCGACATAGCAATCTAGACCTTTCATTGGCCAATATTCCAATGCAAACCCCATGGAAAAATATCAAGGGGTTCCCGAGATATTCAACATTGAGTGAAACGGCATAAAGTCGATTTTTTGAAAAGTCATATGTTTTGACGCACCCACCGCCCCGACCAACAGGGAAGAGTTCGAATCTCGCAGTTGACATTGCTTTATAGGTCTCGTAATGGCCGATCTGCCAAAGCAAACCCCATCAAAAAATTCCTATCCGTTACCGAGATAATGAATAAAATAAAACCGAGAAGTGAGACTGTGGCGCTAGTCCTTGTGTACCCCTGGCTTTCCCTTGGTGCAAAGCCGTTGGTAGCAAAGGCACGATTTCAAAATTGAAACTTTCCTGACCAACTACCCCCATATAGAATTTGGCACTATATATAGGGAAGAAGTGATTTTGGGGTCCTATACATTGCATTAGAGACGTAGTACGATAGCTGGTTTCTTCCCTGTTGCGACCGATCGCCTGGTCGCATCGGGACGATCGACCCCTCGTTGGATAGGTCGTCCCAGCCAGCATGCAATGCCGATCTAGCCAGGAGTGCTAGGAGTAGAGCGAAAGGTAGAGAGAGAGAGAGGCAGGGGCACCCTCTCTCGCTCTAGTAGCGATATGGCTTGGGTAGTGTCTGTAAGGTTAGGAAGTTGAAACTTTCCTAACTAACTACCCACATATAGTATTTGGCACTATTATATAGGAAAAAATGCGTTTCCTATGGTCTCGATTGAATGTGAATCGAGACGAGAGAGAGAGAGAGGCCGATAAGGCAGGCAGGCAGGCAGGCAGGCAGGTAGACACACACTCTCTCTCTCTGGTAGCTAGCTAGGTGCGATCGAAGGCTAGCCTACCAAGGACAGGACAAGCGTGAAGGGAGAGAGGCAGGCACGCTCTCTCTCTCTCTGGTAGCTAGCACGGTGCGATCGAAGGCTAGCTTACCTAGGACAGGACAAGCGAGAAGGGAGAGAGAGAGAGAGGCAGGCACACTCTCTCTCTCTCTCTGGTAGCTAGCTAGGTCCGATCGAAGGCTAGCTTACCAAGGACAGGACAAGCGAGAAGGGAGAGAGGCAGGCACACTCTCTCTCTCTCTGGTAGCTAGCAAGGTGCGAGAGAGAGAGAGTGAGGAAAGGCTTGGGGAATCGAGGGTTTGGCCGTGGTAGAAAGCCCTTGGTAAAAACGGAACGAATTCAAAAAGGTGCACCATTTTGGCAACTTTTTGACCAACTACCCACACATAGTATTTGGTACTATTATATAGGAAAAAATGCGTTTCCTATGGTCTCGATTGAAAGTGAATCGAGACGAGAGAGAGAGGCCGATAAGGCAGGCAGGCAGGCAGGCAGACACACACACTCTCTCTCTCTCTCTCTGGTAGCTAGCTAGGTGCGAGCGAAGGCTAGCCTACCAAGGACAGGACAAGCGTGAAGGGAGAGAGAGAGGCAGGCACGCTCTCTCTCTCTCTGGTAGCTAGCACGGTGCGATCGAAGGCTAGCTTACCTAGGACAGGACAAGCGAGAAGGGAGAGAGAGAGAGAGGCAGGCACACTCTCTCTCTCTCTCTGGTAGCTAGCTAGGTCCGATCGAAGGCTAGCTTACCAAGGACAGGACAAGCGAGAAGGGAGAGAGGCAGGCACACTCTCTCTCTCTCTCTGGTAGCTAGCAAGGTGCGAGAGAGAGAGTGAGGAAAGGCTTGGGGAATCGAGGGTTTGGCCGTGGTAGAAAGCCCTTGGTAAAAACGGAACGAATTCAAAAAGGTGCACCTTTTTGGCAACTTTTTGACCAACTACCCACACATAGTATTTGGTACTATTATATAGGAAAAAATGCGTTTCCTATGGTCTCGATTGAAAGTGAATCGAGACGAGAGAGAGAGGCCGATAAGGCAGGCAGGCAGGCAGGCAGACACACACACTCTCTCTCTCTCTCTCTCTGGTAGCTAGCTAGGTGCGAGCGAAGGCTAGCCTACCAAGGACAGGACAAGCGTGAAGGGAGAGAGAGAGGCAGGCACGCTCTCTCTCTCTCTGGTAGCTAGCACGGTGCGATCGAAGGCTAGCTTACCTAGGACAGGACAAGCGAGAAGGGAGAGAGAGAGAGAGAGAGGCAGGCACACTCTCTCTCTCTGGTAGCTAGCTAGGTCCGATCGAAGGCTAGCTTACCAAGGACAGGACAAGCGAGAAGGGAGAGAGGCAGGCACACTCTCTCTCTCTCTCTGGTAGCTAGCAAGGTGCGAGAGAGAGAGTGAGGAAAGGCTTGGGGAATCGAGGGTTTGGCCGTGGTAGAAAGCCCTTGGTAAAAACGGAACGAATTCAAAAAGGTGCACCTTTTTGGCAACTTTTTGACCAACTACCCACACATAGTATTTGGTACTATTATATAGGAAAAAATGCGTTTCCTATGGTCTCGATTGAAAGTGAATCGAGACGAGAGAGAGAGGCCGATAAGGCAGGCAGGCAGGCAGGCAGACACACACACTCTCTCTCTCTCTCTCTCTGGTAGCTAGCTAGGTGCGAGCGAAGGCTAGCCTACCAAGGACAGGACAAGCGTGAAGGGAGAGAGAGAGGCAGGCACGCTCTCTCTCTCTCTGGTAGCTAGCACGGTGCGATCGAAGGCTAGCTTACCTAGGACAGGACAAGCGAGAAGGGAGAGAGAGAGAGAGAGAGGCAGGCACACTCTCTCTCTCTGGTAGCTAGCTAGGTCCGATCGAAGGCTAGCTTACCAAGGACAGGACAAGCGAGAAGGGAGAGAGGCAGGCACACTCTCTCTCTCTCTGGTAGCTAGCAAGGTGCGAGAGAGAGAGAGTGAGGAAAGGCTTGGGGAATCGAGGGTTTGGCCGTGGTAGAAAGCCCTTGGTAAAAACGGAACGAATTCAAAAAGGTGCACCTTTTTGGCAACTTTTTGACCAACTACCCACACATAGTATTTGGTACTATTATATAGGAAAAAATGCGTTTCCTATGGTCTCGATTGAAAGTGAATCGAGACGAGAGAGAGAGGCCGATAAGGCAGGCAGGCAGGCAGGCAGGCAGACACACACACTCTCTCTCTCTCTGGTAGCTAGCTAGGTGCGAGCGAAGGCTAGCCTACCAAGGACAGGACAAGCGTGAAGGGAGAGAGAGAGGCAGGCACGCTCTCTCTCTCTCTGGTAGCTAGCACGGTGCGATCGAAGGCTAGCTTACCTAGGACAGGACAAGCGAGAAGGGAGAGAGAGAGAGGCAGGCACACTCTCTCTCTCTCTCTCTGGTAGCTAGCTAGGTCCGATCGAAGGCTAGCTTACCAAGGACAGGACAAGCGAGAAGGGAGAGAGGCAGGCACACTCTCTCTCTCTCTGGTAGCTAGCAAGGTGCGAGAGAGAGAGAGAGTGAGGAAAGGCTTGGGGAATCGAGGGTTTGGCCGTGGTAGAAAGCCCTTGGTAAAAACGGAACGAATTCAAAAAGGTGCACCTTTTTGGCAACTTTTTGACCAACTACCCACACATAGTATTTGGTACTATTATATAGGAAAAAATGCGTTTCCTATGGTCTCGATTGAAAGTGAATCGAGACGAGAGAGAGAGGCCGATAAGGCAGGCAGGCAGACACACACTCTCTCTCTCTGGTAGCTAGCTAGCTAGGTGCGAGCGAAGGCTAGCCTACCAAGGACAGGACAAGCGTGAAGGGAGAGAGAGAGGAAGGCACACTCTCTCTGGTAGCTAGCTAGGTCCGATCGAAGGCTAGCTTGCCAAGGACAGGACAAGCGAGAAGGGAGAGAGAGAGAGAGGCAGGCACACTCTCTCTCTGGTAGCTAGCAAGGTGCGATCGAAGGCTAGCTTACCAAGGACAGGACAAGCGAGAAGGGAGAGAGGCAGGCACACTCTCTTTGGTAGCTAGCAAGCCCAGGCAAGGCAAGAACGTGGCTGCTTTTCGTTCGAAAATGGGCTGGGAAGCTCGATGGCACAGGGTACGTCGAAAAATATTCTGACCAACTACCCACATATAGTATTTGGCACTATTATATAGGAAAAAATGCATTTTCAGGTGGCTCGGTTGAAAATGAACAAAAATTTTGGTGTAGCATTCATATAGTAGTGGTATAGCTGCCTTGCGAACCGAGCACACTAGCCTACGATATCGGGAGCTATACCACAGTACTGGGGCGGTACACTGAGCTAGG
Source organism: Sinohyriopsis cumingii (assembly GCA_028554795.2). Lineage (NCBI taxonomy): Eukaryota > Metazoa > Mollusca > Bivalvia > Unionida > Unionidae > Sinohyriopsis > Sinohyriopsis cumingii. The sequence goes on from JAPYKE020000551.1 coordinate 36,748, forward strand.
CTTGTCTAGGCGCTCGCTGGTACAGGGTACCCCTAGGCAGCTGGCTTCGGACGATAGGGAAGGTGCATTCCGTGAAATGCTTTCCTTCCCAGGCAAGGCAAGAACGTGGTTGCTTTTCGTTCGAAAATGGGCTGGGAAGCTCGATGGCACAGGGTACGTCGAAAAATTTTCTGATCAACTACCCACATATAGAATTTGGCACTATTATATAGGAAAAAATGCATTCTCAGGTGGCTCGGTTGAAAATGAACAAAAATTTTGGTGTAGCATTCATATAGTAGTGGTATAGCTGCCTTGCGAACCGAGCACACTAGCCTACGATATCGGGAGCTATACCACAGTACTGGGGCGGTACACTGAGCTAGGCTTGTCTAGGCGCTCGCTGGTACAGGGTACCCCTAGGCAGCTGGCTTCGGACGATAGGGAAGGTGCATTCCGTGAAATGCTTTCCTTCCCAGGCAAGGCAAGAACGTGGTTGCTTTTCGTTCGAAAATGGGCTGGGAAGCTCGATGGCACAGGGTACGTCGAAAAATTTTCTGATCAACTACCCACATATAGAATTTGGCACTATTATATAGAAAAAAATGCATTTTCAGGTGGCTCGGTTGAAAATGAACAAAAATTTTGGTGTAGCATTCATATAGTAGTGGTATAGCTGCCTTGCGAACCGAGCACACTAGCCTACGATATCGGGAGCTATACCACAGTACTGGGGCGGTACACTGAGCTAGGCTTGTCTAGGCGCTCGATGGT
>JAPYKE020000551.1:47500-62500 GCA_028554795.2 Sinohyriopsis cumingii
GTGATGGCAACGACCTTGACCTTCGGCTTTTCATGGTCGCACGGACGAACGGACAGTCCGATTTTCGTGGGGTTTTCACTGCCAGACGCGTCTCTTCAAGGCCAATCTGGCCGTGGGTCGCACGTCCACCTAGCTCTTCCAACTCCCGAGAAAAGGAACTTTACGCCGCGTTTCACCTAAGAACGGTCGGTTTTTCGAAGCGTACGGACGAACGGACAGGGCTATCGACCTTCGGTTTGCTCTAGCACAGTGGCCTCGTCGAGCCCGATCTGCCGACATATGGCAAGTCGCTCTATTCCTAAGCTTTCAATTTTTCGAAACTTCACACTTGCATGGAAGGAATCGGTTTTCTTCCAATGGCGGGCGAACGGACAGTCCGATTTTCGTGGGGTTTTCACTGCCTGACGCGTCTCTTCAAGACCAATCTGGCCCTGGGTCGCACGTCCACCTAGCTCTTGCCCTTCCGGAGGAAAGGAACTTTAAGCCGCGTTTTACCTAGATACGGTCGGTTTCTCGAAGCGTACGGACGAACGGACAGGGCTATTGACGTGCGGTTTGCTCTAACAGAGTCGTCTCTTCGAGCCCGATCTGCCGACATGTGGCACGTCGCTATATTCCAAAGATTTCAATTTTTCGAAACTTCACACTTGCATGGAAGAAAACGGTTTTCTCCCGATGGCGGACGAACGGACGCAGCCATTAAGATATATTTGGCACAGGCCGACGCGTCTATTCAAGACAGATCTTTTGGCATCTGACATTTGATAATACCTCCCGCCGTCGGCGCTAGGCCTTGTGTACCCCTGACATTCCCTTGGTGCAAAGCCCTTGGAAGCGAAGTAACTAAAACCAACGTTGGACTTAGTTATTAATTGATGTGTGTGTGTGTGTGTGTGTGTGTGTGTGTGTGTGTGTGTGTGTGTGTGTGTGTGTGTGTGTGTGTGTGTGTGTGTGTGTGTGTGTCTTTGTGTGTGTGTGTGTGTGAATATATATATATATATATATATATATATATATATATATATATATATATATATATATATATATATATATATATATATATATCTCGCTCGGCAAGGCATGCGTGGATAGTTCTCTCTAGGACGCAGCCGCCACCGCAAACCGCACGAGAATATCTTTCGCCGTTTTAGAGATACGAATTTTCTAGCAAGTGTGCCGATAAATTGCTTCCCGAGCGAGTTTTGTGTGTCTATCCCCCCCTCCAGTGATTTCTGCCTGTGCCTGAACGGCCATCACGAAGCCATCCTTGAAGCCATCTCGCTCGGCAAGGCATGCGTGGATAGCTCTGTCTAGGACGCAGCCGCCACCGCAAACCGCACGAGAATATCTTTCGCCGTTTTAGAGACACGAATTTTCTAGCAAGTGTGCCGATAAATTGCATACCGAGCGAGTTTTGTGTGTCTATCCCCCCCTCCAGTGATTTCTGCCTGTGCCTGAACGGCCATCACGAAGCCATCTTTGAAGCCATCTCGCTCGGCAAGGCATGCGTGGATAGCTCTGTCTAGGACGCAGCCGCCACCGCAAACCGCACGAGAATATCTTTCGCCGTTTTAGAGACACGAATTTTCTAGCAAGTGTGCCGATAAATTGCATACCGAGCGAGTTTTGTGTGTCTATCCCCCCCTCCAGTGATTTCTGCCTGTGCCTGAACGGCCATCACGAAGCCATCTTTGAAGCCATCTCGCTCGGCAAGGCATGCGTGGATAGCTCTCTCTAGGACGCAGCCGCCACCGCAAACCGCACGAGAATATCTTTCGCCGTTTTAGAGACACGAATTTTCTAGCAAGAGTGCCGATAAATTGCTTCCCGAGCGAAGTCGGTTACTTGTTATTTTCCCATTACTTTCGTCTCTCGCTGAAATGGCCACCGCCTCGTCCAGGATGAAGCCATCTTCCTGCGCAAGGCATCGACGGATAGGTCTTTCTCAGACCCATCAGCCGCAGCAAACCGCACGAAAATATCTTCGAGCGTTCGAAAGATATAGGTATTCGAGTGAAGATACCGAACCAACGGAATGCCGTGATGGCAACGACCTTGACCTTCGGCTTTTCATGGTCGCACGGACGAACGGACAGTCCGATTTTCGTGGGGTTTTCACTGCCAGACGCGTCTCTTCAAGGCCAATCTGGCCGTGGGTCGCACGTCCACCTAGCTCTTCCAACTCCCGAGAAAAGGAACTTTACGCCGCGTTTCACCTAAAAACGGTCGGTTTTTCGAAGCGTACGGACGAACGGACAGGGCTATCGACCTTCGGTTTGCTCTAGCACAGTGGCCTCGTCGAACCCGATCTGCCGACATATGGCAAGTCGCTCTATTCCTAAGCTTTCAATTTTTCGAAACTTCACACTTGCATGGAAGGAATCGGTTTTCTTCCAATGGCGGGCGAACGGACAGTCCGATTTTCGTGGGGTTTTCACTGCCTGACGCGTCTCTTCAAGACCAATCTGGCCCTGGGTCGCACGTCCACCTAGCTCTTGCCCTTCCGGAGGAAAGGAACTTTAAGCCGCGTTTTACCTAGATACGGTCGGTTTCTCGAAGCGTACGGACGAACGGACAGGGCTATTGACGTGCGGTTTGCTCTAACAGAGTCGTCTCTTCGAGCCCGATCTGCCGACATGTGGCACGTCGCTATATTCCAAAGATTTCAATTTTTCGAAACTTCACACTTGCATGGAAGAAAACGGTTTTCTCCCGATGGCGGACGAACGGACGCAGCCATTAAGATATATTTGGCACAGGCCGACGCGTCTATTCAAGACAGATCTTTTGGCATCTGACATTTGATAATACCTCCCGCCGTCGGCGCTAGGCCTTGTGTACCCCTGACATTCCCTTGGTGCAAAGCCCTTGGAAGCGAAGTAACTAAAACCAACGTTGGACTTAGTTATTAATTGATGTGTGTGTGTGTGTGTGTGTGTGTGTGTGTGTGTGTGTGTGTGTGTGTGTGTGTGTGTGTGTGTGTGTGTGTGTGTCTTTGTGTGTGTGTGTGTGTGAATATATATATATATATATATATATATATATATATATATATATATATATATATATATATATCTCGCTCGGCAAGGCATGCGTGGATAGTTCTCTCTAGGACGCAGCCGCCACCGCAAACCGCACGAGAATATCTTTCGCCGTTTTAGAGATACGAATTTTCTAGCAAGTGTGCCGATAAATTGCTTCCCGAGCGAGTTTTGTGTGTCTATCCCCCCCTCCAGTGATTTCTGCCTGTGCCTGAACGGCCATCACGAAGCCATCCTTGAAGCCATCTCGCTCGGCAAGGCATGCGTGGATAGCTCTGTCTAGGACGCAGCCGCCACCGCAAACCGCACGAGAATATCTTTCGCCGTTTTAGAGACACGAATTTTCTAGCAAGTGTGCCGATAAATTGCATACCGAGCGAGTTTTGTGTGTCTATCCCCCCCTCCAGTGATTTCTGCCTGTGCCTGAACGGCCATCACGAAGCCATCTTTGAAGCCATCTCGCTCGGCAAGGCATGCGTGGATAGCTCTGTCTAGGACGCAGCCGCCACCGCAAACCGCACGAGAATATCTTTCGCCGTTTTAGAGACACGAATTTTCTAGCAAGTGTGCCGATAAATTGCATACCGAGCGAGTTTTGTGTGTCTATCCCCCCCTCCAGTGATTTCTGCCTGTGCCTGAACGGCCATCACGAAGCCATCTTTGAAGCCATCTCGCTCGGCAAGGCATGCGTGGATAGCTCTCTCTAGGACGCAGCCGCCACCGCAAACCGCACGAGAATATCTTTCGCCGTTTTAGAGACACGAATTTTCTAGCAAGAGTGCCGATAAATTGCTTCCCGAGCGAAGTCGGTTACTTGTTATTTTCCCATTACTTTCGTCTCTCGCTGAAATGGCCACCGCCTCGTCCAGGATGAAGCCATCTTCCAGCGCAAGGCATCGACGGATAGGTCTTTCTCAGACCCATCAGCCGCAGCAAACCGCACGAAAATATCTTCGAGCGTTCGAAAGATATAGGTATTCGAGTGAAGATACCGAACCAACGGAATGCCGTGATGGCAACGACCTTGACCTTCGGCTTTTCATGGTCGCACGGACGAACGGACTGTCCGATTTTCGTGGGGTTTTCACTGCCAGACGCGTCTCTTCAAGGCCAATCTGGCCGTGGGTGGCACGTCCACCTAGCTCTTGCCCCTCCCGAGAAAAGGAACTTTACGCCGCGTTTCACCTAAAAACGGTCGGTTTTTCGAAGCGAACGGACGAACGGACAGGGCTATCGACGTTCGGTTTGCTCTAGCACAGTGGCCTCGTCGAGCCCGATCTGCCGACATATGGCACGTCGCTCTATTCCTAAGCTTTCAATTTTTCGAAACTTCACACTTGCATGGAAGGAATCGGTTTTCTTCCAATGGCGGGCGAACGGACAGTCCGATTTTCGTGGGGTTTTCACTGCCTGACGCGTCTCTTCAAGACCAATCTGGCCCTGGGTCGCACGTCTACCTAGCTCTTGCCCTTCCGGAGGAAAGGAACTTTAAGCCGCGTTTTACCTAGAAACGGTCGGTTTCTCGAAGCGTACGGACGAACGGACAGGGCTATTGACGTGCGGTTTGCTCTAACAGAGTCGTCTCTTCGAGCCCGATCTGCCGACATATGGCACGTCGCTCTATTCCTAAGCTTTCAATTTTTCGAAACTTTACACTTGCATGGAAGAAATGGGTTTTGTTGGACTTGGTTATTTATTGATTTGCATACATACATACATACATACATACATACATACATACATACATACATACATACATACAGAGAGACATAATAGCTCTGTCTAGGACGCAGCAGCCAACGCAAACCGCATGAGAATATCTTTTACCGTTCTACAGATACGATTTTTTCTTTTCTTTTCTTTTCTTTTCTTTTTTTTTTTTTTCCTTTGTTTTTTTTTTTTTTTAAATTTATTTGTTCCCGTCACAGCCAAGGGAACGGGCTTGACACAAACCGTGCGGAAAGAAGACACTGTCGAGCGTGTCTCAGAAAAGTTTAGGTAGGTTTTTGGCCACTTTTCGGAACATTGTTGTGCAAATTTTTGCCCCAAACCCAATAACGTAGGTTTTTGGCCACATTTTGCTACTTTTCTTGGCAATTTTGGGGGGGGGCTCAAAGCCAGATAACATGTAGGTTTTGGACAAATATTTCCCATCATGGAAAATGCCAACTTCATGCAGACAGAACATAATTAAACGCTTCTGTAAAGTGTTTATCAATGCCACATGATCGAATTGCACACAATTTTGAAATTTGTCAAAGAGCGCAATTGGACGAAATCACTTATATTGTTTGTATGAAGTGATTTTAATGTCGAACCAAGGAATTGGACAAACATGCCTACACAATATTGTCTGTACGACAAGGTAACGCTGGAGTCCTAAGGTGAATGAAGCCAAGTGCTTCCAATGCCAGGTAGATTTTGGGCCAATCTTTGCCCAAGTGGGACAATATTTTCCCATCATGAAAAATGCAGTGGAATGGATTACAATTGCCAAATTTATGCATAGAAACGACAATCGAACGCTTCCATAAAGTGTTTTAAATAGTATCGTACAAAATCACCTTGTATTGCGGGTTTTATTATTATTATTATTATTATTATTATTATTATTATTATTATTATTATGTTCTTTCTTCCCGCCTTCCTTCTTCTTCTTCTTTGTTATTTTTATTTTCTAATTTTTTCTTCTTCTTCTTCTTCTTCTTCTTCTTCTTCTTCTTCTTCTTGGTATTCATATCTCTCTTTGTGCGCCAGCGTAAATCACGTACTAACTCCAAGTACGGATCCGTCTTCTCCGCAACAGTCAAACCATTCATTTTCCTCGTCCTGCACACGAACGGACACGGTGATTCAAATGCCCTTTTCGCAGGCAGATGCGACTCGTCCGGGCCGATGTGCCGGTGCTTCCCACTTCAAGATAGCTCTTGCCGTTCCAGAGAAAACTGCACCCAAGCCATTTTTTTCCCACGCTCCCGACCTTGACCTTGAACTACGCATTTTCTCAGCCGTACGGACGAACGGACCAGCAGATTTTCACGGGGTTTGCACGCACAGATGCGTCTTCTCCAGGCCCATCGTCCGACGTATGGCTCGTCAACATCCTGCCAAGTGGCGATGCTGAAAACTCGCTTCAACCCCATGTCGCGCTCCAGCGACATGCACGTGGACGGGTCGCACGGACGAACGGACAAGCCGATTTTCATGCGGTTTGCACCACCAGATGCGGCTCTTCCAGGCCCATCTTACGACGTAGGGCATGGCAACATACCTTTAAGTGGCGATGCTCAAAACTCGCTTCGACCCAATGTCGCCCGCTTCCGACATTGACATCAACGGGCCCGTTTTCTTCCCCGGACGGACGAACGGACGATGGGAATTCCATGTCTTTCACACCGTCCGACGTGTCTTGCCGAGACCGACCTGTCGGTAGGTCGCATGTCAAAATCGGTCCATTACTTTTCGAGCAAACTCGATTTAAGCCAACTTCGCACTCGTATGGTTCGGCGCGGCTGAAAACGTTTTCCAGAGCGCACGGACGAACGGACACGCCTACTCGACCGTGCCTGGCACCGGCAGACGCGTCTCGTCGGGCCCGAGCGGTCGAACCACGACACGGGACAATACCTCTACCCGTCGGCGAGAAAACTTTTTTTAATGGACATTTTCACTTTAACATTGGAGGGGGGTTCCAAAAATCGGTTTTCTCACCATTACGGACGAACGTACAGGTCCAATGGACTTATTTTTTTTTCCAAGACGCCTCTCGTCACGCCAGATCGAATGACGTCTTGCAATTGCCCATTGGTCCACCCGTTTGGCCAGGAAAAAAAATAATCCGATTCTCGCAGCGAGCTGACCATTGCGAATTCCATTGCATTCGTTTTCTTTGACTTACGGACGATCGGACCAGCCGAGATCCATGGGGTTTTCACTGCCAGCTGCGTCTCGTCGAGGCCCATCTGCCGATGGGTCGCACCTTAAGATCGCTCATAGGCTTTCGGAGAAAACCAACTTTAAGCTACCGACTTGGCACCGAAGCGTTTGCTATGCGAAGGCGTACGCACGAACGGACACAGCGACATGCACGGGGATAACACAGGCAGGTGCGACTCATCCAGACCTAGGCGCCGGTGGGTCAAACTTTAACATATCTTTCCACGCTTGGGAGAAAAACACTATTTTCCCACGCTCCCTACCTTGACCTTGACTATTGTGGCATGGGTGAAAAATAGCCCCTAACTCGGCCAAACCTCCACCGATTTTCAACATCTACCACTCTATGTCTTCGTCTCGACCAGGCGCGTCTGCCGAGGTGTAAAACGTGCCAATGTGACGTTCCCTTCCACCACTTCATTCTAGGAACCTAACGGTTTTTCCGCCATTTTGACACCACCTCGCCCGGTGGCGTCCGGGTGGCACCCGTTCCCCGACGTGGCCCCGTGGCCCCGACACGCTGCAGCAAACCGCTTGAAAATATTCCCAGCCGTTCTGGAGATATGGGGGAAACTGTAGCTTTTCGGACTTGGTCGTTTTGTGGCCCCTGCCGGGTGACAAAATAGCCCCTAACTCGGCCAAACCTCCACCGATTTTCAACATCTACCACTCTATGTCTTCGTCTCGACCAGGCGCGTCTGCCGAGGTGTGAAACGTGCCAATGTGACGTTCCCTTCCACCACTTCATTCTAGGAACCTAACGGTTTTTCCGCCATTTTGACACCACCTCGCCCGGTGGCGTCCGGGTGGCACCCGTTCCCCGACGTGGCCCCGTGGCCCCGACACGCTGCAGCAAACCGCTTGAAAATATTCCCAGCCGTTCTGGAGATATGGGGGAAACTGTAGCTTTACGGACTTTGTCGTTTTGTGGCCCCTGCCGGGTGACAAAATAGCCCCTAACTCGGCCAAACCTGCACCGATTTTCATCATCCAGCACTCTCTGTCTTCGTCTCGACCAGGCGCGTCTGCCGAGGTGTGAAACGTGCCAATGTGACGTTCCCTTCCACCACTTCATTCTAGGAACCTAACGGTTTTTCCGCCATTTTGACACCACCTCGCCCGGTGGCGTCCGGGTGGCACCCGTTCCCCGACGTGGCCCCGTGGCCCCGACACGCTGCAGCAAACCGCTTGAAAATATTCCCAGCCGTTCGGGAGATATGGGGGAAACTGTAGCTTTTCGGACTTTGTCGTTTTGTGGCCCCTGCCGGGTGACAAAATAGCCCCTAACTCGGCCAAACCTCCACCGATTTTCATCATCCAGCACTCTCTGTCTTCGTCTCGACCAGGCGCGTCTGCCGAGGTGTGAAACGTGCCAATGTGACGTTCCCTTCCACCACTTCATTCTAGGAACCTAACGGTTTTTCCGCCATTTTGACACCACCTCGCCCGGTGGCGTCCGGGTGGCACCCGTTCCCCGACGTGGCCCCGTGGCCCCGACACGCTGCAGCAAACCGCTTGAAAATATTCCCAGCCGTTCGGGAGATATGGGGGAAACTGTAGCTTTTCATCGGTTTTTTAATTGTGAGGACGACCTAGCACAAGTTCGAATCCCGCCGTCGACATGGCAGTCTAGAACCTTCATTGTCCAATATTCCAATGCAAACCCCATGGAAAAATGTCAAGCGGTTCCCGAAATATTCAACGTTTAGTGAAACGGCATAAAGACTTTTTGTAAAGTCATATGTTTTGACGCACCCACCGCCCCGACGATTGAGGAGGAGGTGTGCCAGGCAACTTGATATTTTCTGATACAGGCTATCGAGGCCGACTTGCCGACATAAACCCCGTCGAAATATTCCCATTTGTTACGGAGATATTGCCAAAAAAGTCATTTGTTCATCGGTTTTTTCACTGTGAAAACGACCTAGCACGAGTTCGAATCCCGCCGCCGACATAGCAATCTAGACCCTTCATTGGCCAATATTCTAATGCAAACCCCATGGAAAAATATCAAGGGGTTCCCGAGATATTCAACATTTAGTGAAACGGCATAAAGTCGATTTTTTTTGAAAAGTCATATGTTTTGACGCACCCACCGCCCCGACGATTGGGGAGGAGGTGTGCCAGGCAACTTGTTATTTTCTGATACAGGCTATCGAGACCGACTTGCCGGCATAAACCTCGTCGAAATATTCCCATTTGTTACGGAGATATTGCCAAAAAAGTCATTTGTTCATCGGTTTTTTCACTGTGAAAACGACCTAGCACGAGTTCGAATCCCGCCGCCGACATAGCAATCTAGACCTTTCATTGGCCAATATTCCAATGCAAACCCCATGGAAAAATATCAAGGGGTTCCCGAGATATTCAACATTTAGTGAAACGGCATAAAGTCGATTTTTTGAAAAGTCATATGTTTTGACGCACCCACCGCCCCGACCAACAGGGAAGAGTTCGAATCTCGCAGTTGACATTGCTTTATAGCTCTCGTAATGGCCGATCTGCCAAAGCAAACCCCATCAAAAAATTCCTATCCGTTACCGAGATAATGAATAAAATAAAACCGAGAAGTGAGACTGTGGCGCTAGTCCTTGTGTACCCCTGGCTTTCCCTTGGTGCAAAGCCGTTGGTAGCAAAGGCACGATTTCAAAATTGAAACTTTCCTGACCAACTACCCCCATATAGAATTTGGCACTATATATAGGGAAGAAGTGATTTTGGGGTCCTATACATTGCATTAGAGACGTAGTACGATAGCTGGTTTCTTCCCTGTTGCGACCGATCGCCTGGTCGCATCGGGACGATCGACCCCTCGTTGGATAGGTCGTCCCAGCCAGCATGCAATGCCGATCTAGCCAGGAGTGCTAGGAGTAGAGCGAAAGGTAGAGAGAGAGAGGCAGGGGCACCCTCTCTCGCTCTAGTAGCGATATGGCTTGGGTAGTGTCTGTAAGGTTAGGAAGTTGAAACTTTCCTAACTAACTACCCACATATAGTATTTGGCACTATTATATAGGAAAAAATGCGTTTCCTATGGTCTCGATTGAATGTGAATCGAGACGAGAGAGAGAGAGAGGCCGATAAGGCAGGCAGGCAGGTAGACACACACTCTCTCTCTCTGGTAGCTAGCTAGGTGCGATCGAAGGCTAGCCTACCAAGGACAGGACAAGCGTGAAGGGAGAGAGGCAGGCACGCTCTCTCTCTCTGGTAGCTAGCAAGGTGCGATCGAAGGCTAGCTTACCAAGGACAGGACAAGCGAGAAGGGAGAGAGAGAGAGGCAGGCACACTCTCTCTCTCTGGTAGCTAGCTAGGTCCGATCGAAGGCTAGCTTACTAAGGACAGGACAAGCGAGAAGGGAGAGAGGCAGGCACACTCTCTCTCTCTGGTAGCTAGCAAGGTGCGAGAGAGAGAGTGAGGAAAGGCTTGGGGAATCGAGGGTTTGGCCGTGGTAGAAAGCCCTTGGTAAAAACGGAACGAATTCAAAAAGGTGCACCTTTTGGGCAACTTTTTGACCAACTACCCACACATAGTATTTGGTACTATTATATAGGAAAAAATGCGTTTCCTATGGTCTCGATTGAAAGTGAATCGAGACGAGAGAGAGAGGCCGATAAGGCAGGCAGGCAGGCAGACACACACTCTCTCTCTCTCTGGTAGCTAGCTAGGTGCGAGCGAAGGCTAGCCTACCAAGGACAGGACAAGCGAGAAGGGAGAGAGAGAGGCAGGCACACTCTCTCTCTCTCTCTCTGGTAGCTAGCTAGGTCCGATCGAAGGCTAGCTTACCAAGGACAGGACAAGCGAGAAGGGAGAGAGGCAGGCACACTCTCTCTCTGGTAGCTAGCAAGGTGCGATCGAAGGCTAGCGTACGAAGGACAGGACAAGCGAGAAGGGAGAGAGGCAGGCACACTCTCTCTCTGGTAGCTAGCTAGGTCCGATCGAAGGCTAGCTTACCTAGGACAGGACAAGCGAGAAGGGAGAGAGAGAGAGAGAGAGGCAGGCACACTCTCTCTCTCTCTCTGGTAGCTAGCTAGGTCCGATCGAAGGCTAGCTTACCAAGGACAGGACAAGCGAGAAGGGAGAGAGGCAGGCACACTCTCTCTCTCTCTGGTAGCTAGCAAGGTGCGAGAGAGAGAGAGTGAGGAAAGGCTTGGGGAATCGAGGGTTTGGCCGTGGTAGAAAGCCCTTGGTAAAAACGGAACGAATTCAAAAAGGTGCACCTTTTTGGCAACTTTTTGACCAACTACCCACACATAGTATTTGGCACTATTATATAGGAAAAAATGCGTTTCCTATGGTCTCGATTGAAAGTGAATCGAGACGAGAGAGAGAGAGAGGCCGATAAGGCAGGCAGACACACACACTCTCTCTCTCTCTCTCTGGTAGCTAGCTAGGTGCGAGCGAAGGCTAGCCTACCAAGGACAGGACAAGCGAGAAGGGAGAGAGAGAGGCAGGCACACTCTCTCTCTCTCTCTGGTAGCTAGCACGGTGCGATCGAAGGCTAGCTTACCAAGGACAGGACAAGCGAGAAGGGAGAGAGAGAGAGAGGCAGGCACACTCTCTCTCTCTCTCTCTGGTAGCTAGCTAGGTCCGATCGAAGGCTAGCTTACCAAGGACAGGACAAGCGAGAAGGGAGAGAGGCAGGCACGCTCTCTCTCTCTCTGGTAGCTAGCACGGTGCGATCGAAGGCTAGCTTACCTAGGACAGGACAAGCGAGAAGGGAGAGAGAGAGAGAGAGGCAGGCACACTCTCTCTCTCTCTCTGGTAGCTAGCTAGGTCCGATCGAAGGCTAGCTTACCAAGGACAGGACAAGCGAGAAGGGAGAGAGGCAGGCACACTCTCTCTCTCTCTGGTAGCTAGCAAGGTGCGAGAGAGAGAGAGAGAGTGAGGAAAGGCTTGGGGAATCGAGGGTTTGGCCGTGGTAGAAAGCCCTTGGTAAAAACGGAACGAATTCAAAAAGGTGCACCTTTTTGGCAACTTTTTGACCAACTACCCACACATAGTATTTGGTACTATTATATAGGAAAAAATGCGTTTCCTATGGTCTCGATTGAAAGTGAATCGAGACGAGAGAGAGAGGCCGATAAGGCAGGCAGGCAGACACACACACTCTCTCTCTCTCTGGTAGCTAGCTAGGTGCGAGCGAAGGCTAGCCTACCAAGGACAGGACAAGCGTGAAGGGAGAGAGAGAGGCAGGCACGCTCTCTCTCTCTCTGGTAGCTAGCACGGTGCGATCGAAGGCTAGCTTACCTAGGACAGGACAAGCGAGAAGGGAGAGAGAGAGAGAGGCAGGCACACTCTCTCTCTCTCTCTCTGGTAGCTAGCTAGGTCCGATCGAAGGCTAGCTTACCAAGGACAGGACAAGCGAGAAGGGAGAGAGGCAGGCACGCTCTCTCTCTCTCTGGTAGCTAGCACGGTGCGATCGAAGGCTAGCTTACCTAGGACAGGACAAGCGAGAAGGGAGAGAGAGAGAGAGAGGCAGGCACACTCTCTCTCTCTCTCTGGTAGCTAGCTAGGTCCGATCGAAGGCTAGCTTACCAAGGACAGGACAAGCGAGAAGGGAGAGAGGCAGGCACACTCTCTCTCTCTCTGGTAGCTAGCAAGGTGCGAGAGAGAGAGAGTGAGGAAAGGCTTGGGGAATCGAGGGTTTGGCCGTGGTAGAAAGCCCTTGGTAAAAACGGAACGAATTCAAAAAGGTGCACCTTTTTGGCAACTTTTTGACCAACTACCCACACATAGTATTTGGTACTATTATATAGGAAAAAATGCGTTTCCTATGGTCTCGATTGAAAGTGAATCGAGACGAGAGAGAGAGGCCGATAAGGCAGGCAGGCAGGCAGGCAGGCAGACACACACACTCTCTCTCTCTGGTAGCTAGCTAGGTGCGAGCGAAGGCTAGCCTACCAAGGACAGGACAAGCGTGAAGGGAGAGAGAGAGGCAGGCACGCTCTCTCTCTCCCTCTGGTAGCTAGCACGGTGCGATCGAAGGCTAGCTTACCTAGGACAGGACAAGCGAGAAGGGAGAGAGAGAGAGAGGCAGGCACACTCTCTCTCTCTCTCTCTGGTAGCTAGCTAGGTCCGATCGAAGGCTAGCTTACCAAGGACAGGACAAGCGAGAAGGGAGAGAGGCAGGCACACTCTCTCTCTCTCTGGTAGCTAGCAAGGTGCGAGAGAGAGAGAGAGAGTGAGGAAAGGCTTGGGGAATCGAGGGTTTGGCCGTGGTAGAAAGCCCTTGGTAAAAACGGAACGAATTCAAAAAGGTGCACCTTTTTGGCAACTTTTTGACCAACTACCCACACATAGTATTTGGTACTATTATATAGGAAAAAATGCGTTTCCTATGGTCTCGATTGAAAGTGAATCGAGACGAGAGAGAGAGGCCGATAAGGCAGGCAGGCAGGCAGGCAGGCAGACACACACACTCTCTCTCTCTGGTAGCTAGCTAGGTGCGAGCGAAGGCTAGCCTACCAAGGACAGGACAAGCGTGAAGGGAGAGAGAGAGGCAGGCACGCTCTCTCTCTCCCTCTGGTAGCTAGCACGGTGCGATCGAAGGCTAGCTTACCTAGGACAGGACAAGCGAGAAGGGAGAGAGAGAGAGAGGCAGGCACACTCTCTCTCTCTCTCTCTGGTAGCTAGCTAGGTCCGATCGAAGGCTAGCTTACCAAGGACAGGACAAGCGAGAAGGGAGAGAGGCAGGCACACTCTCTCTCTCTCTGGTAGCTAGCAAGGTGCGAGAGAGAGAGAGAGAGAGTGAGGAAAGGCTTGGGGAATCGAGGGTTTGGCCGTGGTAGAAAGCCCTTGGTAAAAACGGAACGAATTCAAAAAGGTGCACCTTTTTGGCAACTTTTTGACCAACTACCCACACATAGTATTTGGTACTATTATATAGGAAAAAATGCGTTTCCTATGGTCTCGATTGAAAGTGAATCGAGACGAGAGAGAGAGGCCGATAAGGCAGGCAGGCAGGCAGGCAGGCAGACACACACACTCTCTCTCTCTGGTAGCTAGCTAGGTGCGAGCGAAGGCTAGCCTACCAAGGACAGGACAAGCGTGAAGGGAGAGAGAGAGGAAGGCACACTCTCTCTGGTAGCTAGCTAGGTCCGATCGAAGGCTAGCTTGCCAAGGACAGGACAAGCGAGAAGGGAGAGAGAGAGAGAGAGGCAGGCACACTCTCTCTCTGGTAGCTAGCAAGGTGCGATCGAAGGCTAGCTTACCAAGGACAGGACAAGCGAGAAGGGAGAGAGGCAGGCACACTCTCTTTGGTAGCTAGCAAGCCCAGGCAAGGCAAGAACGTGGCTGCTTTTCGTTCGAAAATGGGCTGGGAAGCTCGATGGCACAGGGTACGTCGAAAAATATTCTGACCAACTACCCACATATAGTATTTGGCACTATTATATAGGAAAAAATGCATTTTCAGGTGGCTCGGTTGAAAATGAACAAAAATTTTGGTGTAGCATTCATATAGTAGTGGTATAGCTGCCTTGCGAACCGAGCACACTAGCCTACGATATCGGGAGCTATACCACAGTACTGGGGCGGTACACTGAGCTAGGCTTGTCTAGGCGCTCGCTGGTACAGGGTACCCCTAGGCAGCTGGCTTCGGACGATAGGGAAGGTGCATTCCGTGAAATGCTTTCCTTCCCAGGCAAGGCAAGAACGTGGTTGCTTTTCGTTCGAAAATGGGCTGGGAAGCTCGATGGCACAGGGTACGTCGAAAAATTTTCTGATCAACTACCCACATATAGAATTTGGCACTATTATATAGAAAAAAATGCATTTTCAGGTGGCTCGGTTGAAAATGAACAAAAATTTTGGTGTAGCATTCCTATAGTAGTGGTATAGCTGCCTTGCGAACCGAGCACACTAGCCTACGATATCGGGAGCTATACCACAGTACTGGGGCGGTACACTGAGCTAGGCTTGTCTAGGCGCTCGCTGGTACAGGGTACCCTTAGGCAGCTGGCTTCGGACGATAGGGAAGGTGCATTCCGTGAAATGCTTTCCTTCCCAGGCAAGGCAAGAACGTGGT
>JAPYKE020000551.1:72500-76751 GCA_028554795.2 Sinohyriopsis cumingii
TCTTCAAGGCCAATCTGGCCGTGGGTCGCACGTCCACCTAGCTCTTCCAACTCCCGAGAAAAGGAACTTTACGCCGCGTTTCACCTAAGAACGGTCGGTTTTTCGAAGCGTACGGACGAACGGACAGGGCTATCGACCTTCGGTTTGCTCTAGCACAGTGGCCTCGTCGAGCCCGATCTGCCGACATATGGCAAGTCGCTCTATTCCTAAGCTTTCAATTTTTCGAAACTTCACACTTGCATGGAAGGAATCGGTTTTCTTCCAATGGCGGGCGAACGGACAGTCCGATTTTCGTGGGGTTTTCACTGCCTGACGCGTCTCTTCAAGACCAATCTGGCCCTGGGTCGCACGTCCACCTAGCTCTTGCCCTTCCGGAGGAAAGGAACTTTAAGCCGCGTTTTACCTAGATACGGTCGGTTTCTCGAAGCGTACGGACGAACGGACAGGGCTATTGACGTGCGGTTTGCTCTAACAGAGTCGTCTCTTCGAGCCCGATCTGCCGACATGTGGCACGTCGCTATATTCCAAAGATTTCAATTTTTCGAAACTTCACACTTGCATGGAAGAAAACGGTTTTCTCCCGATGGCGGACGAACGGACGCAGCCATTAAGATATATTTGGCACAGGCCGACGCGTCTATTCAAGACAGATCTTTTGGCATCTGACATTTGATAATACCTCCCGCCGTCGGCGCTAGGCCTTGTGTACCCCTGACATTCCCTTGGTGCAAAGCCCTTGGAAGCGAAGTAACTAAAACCAACGTTGGACTTAGTTATTAATTGATGTGTGTGTGTGTGTGTGTGTGTGTGTGTGTGTGTGTGTGTGTGTGTGTGTGTGTGTGTGTGTGTGTGTGTGTGTGTGTGTGTGTGCTTTGTGTGTGTGTGTGTGTGAATATATATATATATATATATATATATATATATATATATATATATATATATATATATATATATATATATATATATATATATATCTCGCTCGGCAAGGCATGCGTGGATAGTTCTCTCTAGGACGCAGCCGCCACCGCAAACCGCACGAGAATATCTTTCGCCGTTTTAGAGATACGAATTTTCTAGCAAGTGTGCCGATAAATTGCTTCCCGAGCGAGTTTTGTGTGTCTATCCCCCCCTCCAGTGATTTCTGCCTGTGCCTGAACGGCCATCACGAAGCCATCCTTGAAGCCATCTCGCTCGGCAAGGCATGCGTGGATAGCTCTGTCTAGGACGCAGCCGCCACCGCAAACCGCACGAGAATATCTTTCGCCGTTTTAGAGACACGAATTTTCTAGCAAGTGTGCCGATAAATTGCATACCGAGCGAGTTTTGTGTGTCTATCCCCCCCTCCAGTGATTTCTGCCTGTGCCTGAACGGCCATCACGAAGCCATCTTTGAAGCCATCTCGCTCGGCAAGGCATGCGTGGATAGCTCTGTCTAGGACGCAGCCGCCACCGCAAACCGCACGAGAATATCTTTCGCCGTTTTAGAGACACGAATTTTCTAGCAAGTGTGCCGATAAATTGCATACCGAGCGAGTTTTGTGTGTCTATCCCCCCCTCCAGTGATTTCTGCCTGTGCCTGAACGGCCATCACGAAGCCATCTTTGAAGCCATCTCGCTCGGCAAGGCATGCGTGGATAGCTCTCTCTAGGACGCAGCCGCCACCGCAAACCGCACGAGAATATCTTTCGCCGTTTTAGAGACACGAATTTTCTAGCAAGAGTGCCGATAAATTGCTTCCCGAGCGAAGTCGGTTACTTGTTATTTTCCCATTACTTTCGTCTCTCGCTGAAATGGCCACCGCCTCGTCCAGGATGAAGCCATCTTCCTGCGCAAGGCATCGACGGATAGGTCTTTCTCAGACCCATCAGCCGCAGCAAACCGCACGAAAATATCTTCGAGCGTTCGAAAGATATAGGTATTCGAGTGAAGATACCGAACCAACGGAATGCCGTGATGGCAACGACCTTGACCTTCGGCTTTTCATGGTCGCACGGACGAACGGACAGTCCGATTTTCGTGGGGTTTTCACTGCCAGACGCGTCTCTTCAAGGCCAATCTGGCCGTGGGTCGCACGTCCACCTAGCTCTTCCAACTCCCGAGAAAAGGAACTTTACGCCGCGTTTCACCTAAAAACGGTCGGTTTTTCGAAGCGTACGGACGAACGGACAGGGCTATCGACCTTCGGTTTGCTCTAGCACAGTGGCCTCGTCGAACCCGATCTGCCGACATATGGCAAGTCGCTCTATTCCTAAGCTTTCAATTTTTCGAAACTTCACACTTGCATGGAAGGAATCGGTTTTCTTCCAATGGCGGGCGAACGGACAGTCCGATTTTCGTGGGGTTTTCACTGCCTGACGCGTCTCTTCAAGACCAATCTGGCCCTGGGTCGCACGTCCACCTAGCTCTTGCCCTTCCGGAGGAAAGGAACTTTAAGCCGCGTTTTACCTAGATACGGTCGGTTTCTCGAAGCGTACGGACGAACGGACAGGGCTATTGACGTGCGGTTTGCTCTAACAGAGTCGTCTCTTCGAGCCCGATCTGCCGACATGTGGCACGTCGCTATATTCCAAAGATTTCAATTTTTCGAAACTTCACACTTGCATGGAAGAAAACGGTTTTCTCCCGATGGCGGACGAACGGACGCAGCCATTAAGATATATTTGGCACAGGCCGACGCGTCTATTCAAGACAGATCTTTTGGCATCTGACATTTGATAATACCTCCCGCCGTCGGCGCTAGGCCTTGTGTACCCCTGACATTCCCTTGGTGCAAAGCCCTTGGAAGCGAAGTAACTAAAACCAACGTTGGACTTAGTTATTAATTGATGTGTGTGTGTGTGTGTGTGTGTGTGTGTGTGTGTGTGTGTGTGTGTGTGTGTGTGTGTGTGTGTGTGTGTGTGTGTCTTTGTGTGTGTGTGTGTGTGAATATATATATATATATATATATATATATATATATATATATATATATATATATATCTCGCTCGGCAAGGCATGCGTGGATAGTTCTCTCTAGGACGCAGCCGCCACCGCAAACCGCACGAGAATATCTTTCGCCGTTTTAGAGATACGAATTTTCTAGCAAGTGTGCCGATAAATTGCTTCCCGAGCGAGTTTTGTGTGTCTATCCCCCCCTCCAGTGATTTCTGCCTGTGCCTGAACGGCCATCACGAAGCCATCCTTGAAGCCATCTCGCTCGGCAAGGCATGCGTGGATAGCTCTGTCTAGGACGCAGCCGCCACCGCAAACCGCACGAGAATATCTTTCGCCGTTTTAGAGACACGAATTTTCTAGCAAGTGTGCCGATAAATTGCATACCGAGCGAGTTTTGTGTGTCTATCCCCCCCTCCAGTGATTTCTGCCTGTGCCTGAACGGCCATCACGAAGCCATCTTTGAAGCCATCTCGCTCGGCAAGGCATGCGTGGATAGCTCTGTCTAGGACGCAGCCGCCACCGCAAACCGCACGAGAATATCTTTCGCCGTTTTAGAGACACGAATTTTCTAGCAAGTGTGCCGATAAATTGCATACCGAGCGAGTTTTGTGTGTCTATCCCCCCCTCCAGTGATTTCTGCCTGTGCCTGAACGGCCATCACGAAGCCATCTTTGAAGCCATCTCGCTCGGCAAGGCATGCGTGGATAGCTCTCTCTAGGACGCAGCCGCCACCGCAAACCGCACGAGAATATCTTTCGCCGTTTTAGAGACACGAATTTTCTAGCAAGAGTGCCGATAAATTGCTTCCCGAGCGAAGTCGGTTACTTGTTATTTTCCCATTACTTTCGTCTCTCGCTGAAATGGCCACCGCCTCGTCCAGGATGAAGCCATCTTCCAGCGCAAGGCATCGACGGATAGGTCTTTCTCAGACCCATCAGCCGCAGCAAACCGCACGAAAATATCTTCGAGCGTTCGAAAGATATAGGTATTCGAGTGAAGATACCGAACCAACGGAATGCCGTGATGGCAACGACCTTGACCTTCGGCTTTTCATGGTCGCACGGACGAACGGACTGTCCGATTTTCGTGGGGTTTTCACTGCCAGACGCGTCTCTTCAAGGCCAATCTGGCCGTGGGTGGCACGTCCACCTAGCTCTTGCCCCTCCCGAGAAAAGGAACTTTACGCCGCGTTTCACCTAAAAACGGTCGGTTTTTCGAAGCGAACGGACGAACGGACAGGGCTATCGACGTTCGGTTTGCTCTAGCACAGTGGCCTCGTCGAGCCCGATCTGCCGACATATGGCACGTCGCTCTATTC
>JAPYKE020000552.1:0-336947 GCA_028554795.2 Sinohyriopsis cumingii
GCACTTGATTGATAATAATGTAGCGTAGAATATCCAAAATATGGTCTGGCAAGCCTTACGTAGAAAAGGGGTCACGGCGAGAGTCTCGCGTTATCTGTCATGGCGGACAGTATAAGGTTAGAGTAACCATGACAATTTATTTTATCGTGTAAGGGCTTAATAAATTCAAAATAAGCCAAACTTCTTTCACAACATGATTATACTTATGTAGTTGATTTCTACACTGTTTGTTTTTCTGACTTTAGTGATGATATTTTTTGCTCCATTACAGGATATGGGATCAGTTCGTAGTCTCAACCACAACAATATCAAGTTGAGGCTACGACATCGTAACTAGGGTTTATACACCTCCCTAGTTAGTGTATTACTTACTCACTGACCTTGGCTGGTCTTAGAGTTATTCACATAAGTGATCCGTGCCAGGGATCAATATTGTCCGGTGATTGCAATGTGATTTGTACTATATTGTTCTGTATGTTATCCCTTGTATTTCTGTTCGGACTTGCTTGTAAAGATACAATTTCTGTCGAGTTATTAATTAGTTATATTAAATTTAATTTTTTGGAAGCAATTTAGTGTAAGTACAGGAGTATTAAGTATATATATTTGTTTTGTATAGAGAGAAGTAAGGAAATACTTAAGCATTAAATACTTAAATTCATATTATGGTCACCTGGGATTGCATATTGCACGCGTTCAGCTTAGAGTTGATTAGTTAATGCACGTACAGCACGTGCGTTCTGCCTACTGGTTAGAGCGTCCGCCTCGGATGCGGGAGGTCGTGGGTTCGATCCCCGGTCGAGTCAAGACTTACACAATGGTACCAACAGCTGGCTCGCTTGGCGCTCAACATTAAGAGGTTAGTGTTAGGACTGGTCGGCCTAGTGTCAGGATAATGCGAATGGGTGGGACATCATGCTACATGTCTGCGGCATGGTGCCCCAGTGCTAGACATCACTATAAACTGTCACACTGCAGACATCGTAGCGATATGACTGAAAAATTGTTAAAGCTACGTTAAAAATCCAAATCACACACACACACACACACACACACACACAAAATTAAAGAAGTTTCAAATTATAGCATTGGTAATTATATGTAAATATTAATTCAAGAAGTTCAAGTTCAAGTTGTAGCATTGATAATAAATAGTTAAATAAATAGAAAAATAAACAATAAATAAATAAATATATATATATATAAGCATGAATTCAAGAAGATCAAACTATAACATTGATCATAAATATATATATATCGGATACACTATTATTTAGGCATGCATAATCATTGCTGCCGGATGGCCCCGTCTTTGACAACAATGCTGCGCTAGAGGAAGACAACTTTGTGACGGTCGCAACGTAATCTCATACCTGTTTGGCTGTTGAGCTAACTGCAGCCAATTTTGTTAAAACGATCAATAGATACGAGTCAGAGTCATTGCCGTTCATGGAAATAGTGCGTCCAAATCGTCGCTAACAAATTCAAGAAGGTTCAAAGATTCTTCCAGAATGACGTCACTGGCTTAGCCACCTACTTTCCGCCATATTACGAGGTCACCTAGAATAATGGAGGCTGTTTTCACCTTGGCGGTCGTAACTATGCATTGAAAATGCTCGGATGTGAAAAAGTACCAGGTTTTCTGACCCAGCCTATGCAGAAGAAATCACAAAACAGGGCCCAGAACTACCGACATTAACAGACAGGGAGTAATATTGTTTCATCTTACTATTCCATGTTCGATGGAGGCTTACAGGCGCAGTTAGAATACACTGCATCGATTTAACCACGTTAAAACTCCAAAGCACTTTCCCTGTTTAAAAAATGTGGTACTTTTCATTTGTATCTTTTGCAAAACACTATGCACTATCTACCTATGTCTTGGCTATTGGCTAGGCGCACAAGCTGAACAATATCCCGGATCCAACAAATTCTTTTCTTATTCCAAACTAATGCATTCCTTGGTAAACTTTTACCGCACACATATGTCAATGTATTCTAAAACAAAATTAGTCCTGCCATGATTCACTCACAATGCCTTTTGTGTATCTCTATTTAAGTCCATTTTTCAACTTGCATTTTGGGCATGCATTTCTCTGAGTTGGGGAATGACAGTAAGACAACCTGGTTGCAGAAACCCAAACTTAACTTCAGTTTTCTCATGTGCAGATCAGTGACAATGGTTTAGTTGTTGAGTTTGAGCGCTACTTAACTCCAAGGGTACCCTGTATTGCCTTAAGCGTCATAACACACTCCCCCAATTTACAAGACCAGAGCCCTGTCCATGCGCTGCTTCAATATTTACAAATGCTGGGTTGTCATTTGGACCCACTCTTCCTTACCTGTGAAAGGGTTACCCATAAGTATGCAGGAGTTCAACCAATCCTTGCCCATATTGGTCTTGCTGTGTGGTTTTAATCCTCAATTATTCAAGACTCATAGTTTTAGGATTGGGGCAGTAACAGAGGGTGCTAAGCAGGTCTATCACATAGTCCTTTTCGGGTCTTAAGTACGTGGCAGTCTGATGTCTTTAGAAATACATCCGCCTGAGCGATATAATTTCTATTTTGTAATTCAGTGCTGTTCTTCGTTTTTCTAAACATTACTATAGCACTTTCTACTGCCTAGTTCTGCTTTCCAATTTGTTTTCTGCTTTCAGGTTTCATAGGTACACAAATCGATATAGCCGTCCACATCATACAGGCACCGCACTTCATATGTGTTCCTTGGAGAGCACTTCACTTCATATGGGTTCATTGAAAACGTGACCTTACAATACATTCTTCACTGGTGTTCTGTGACATGGAATACAGGCATTTCTGGATATTGTGTGCACAGTTCGGCAGTCTCGTGGTTGTACAGACCGATAGAGCCGTCCACATCATATGGCACTGTACTTCATATAGGTTCATTGAAGACGTGGCTATCTTACAATACTTAGTTTCCCACTGACATTCTGTGATAAGGAATATAAACGTTTCTGGATATTGTGTGCCCCCTGACTTCATAATTCATGCTATTTTGACACAACATGCGCAGGGATTTGTGGGGTTTTTTTTCTTTCTTCTGTGTCGGTTAGCTAGGTCACTGTACAGAACTGGCTCCATTGTTTGATGAAAGTTTTGGCAATGTCAGGCGTTGTTGCTCATTCGTACTCTTTACATGAACTCTCAGACGTTTTGATTATTTCGTCATAGGCTGTCACACCAGCCTTCAGCTGCAGTACGCCACAATTAAAAGCTGTACCTTGCAGGAATTATATTAGTCTGATCATAGTAACTATTTCAAGAGTCAGAAAGATTATAGATTATACTTCGTGGAATAAAAATGAACAACATATCATAGTAAGTCCAGATTGGGGGGGGGGGGTGCCTTCGTTACAGTCACACTGTTTCATAGTCACAGAGCTCTCTTTACTTCGTTTGGGCCATTGCCAAAATTCAAGCATTCACAAGTTTGCTGCCCATATACTTCATACCCGCTTCCTATGGTGCATGTATGGAGTATCATCTGATGTTTGTTATCATAGCAATCCTCAGGATCAGACGTATCGAGTTTCGGTTACCAGTGTTCCTATATACATCGTATCAGCCCCTTGCGGCTCAACATACAGGTGTCAGACACTCTTCACAACCCTACAAACTCCTCCAAGTCTCTCTTCCTGAGTTATTCCTATAGAAGCAATTCAGAGCTCGGCTTGTGCAGTGTGATGTCACAGGATTTGCCCCCATTATGCCAAAGATTATTTATATTTACAATAAAGTTTATATTGAACCTATGTATTGTGTGTTATTTAAATGTAGTGTTACTTATATTTCCATCGTCTTATATCCTAGTCCATGTTCGTTCAGAGTCGTTTCCTTTATAAATATTTCCTGTATCCGTGTATTGAATCCTGGTCCATGTCCTTTCCTAGTCGTTTCCTTTGTAGTACACTGTTTCATATGCTCCCACTTGCTTGCTTAGGCGGCATTGTACTGTGTTGTACTGAAAAGATGCGCAAGCCTTTAAGTTTATTGGTGTGGTCCCTCTCAGACTTGCATGTCATAGAGGAGACACCCTGGTGTCTATAGTTAAAGGTTTTTATGTGTTTACGTTTTTCCCCCAATATGTCTTTTTACTGTATTTGTTTTAATAAATTTGGATTTTATTTTTTAAAAATTCTAGGGTTTGTACACCTACCTAAAAAGTGTTTAGACACTCTTAGACCCTGGCTGGTCTTAGAGTTTTTTTTTTTTACAGAAGTGATCCTTGCCAGGGATCAGTTTTGTCCGGTGTTTGCTATGTATTTTGTGCTATATTGTTTTGTAGGTTATCCCTTGTATTTTGTACGGACTGGCACACTTTTTTTAGTTGTTATTTTTAATTATGCAAAATTTAAGTTTTGTAGAAGCAGTTTAATGTAGGTAAAAGAGAAGTAAATGTAATTGTTTGGTGCAAAAGAGAAATAAGGAAAGTGCTTGACGCACGAGTTCAAATTATGGTCGCTTAGTTATAAGTTATTTCAATCTGGCAATTGGTAGCAAATCTGGTGAAATCATTTTGTAACCCTAGAAATTAGTTTAAATGTGTAAGCCGTATATAAATTCAACAAATCTTTACAAATTACCAAGTTACTTTCTGTTGAAAACATTTGGCAGATCTGAGATAAGTCTAGTAATTAATAAATGTAATACACAAGAAGTACTGGATTAGCTTAGCGCATGAGTTCAAATTAGGGTCGCTTAGTTAAGCACGGGCAACGCTTACGATATGCATCATCGAGCTAGTGAGCAATGTTCATGCTATTTCACGTGCTGCGGATTTATTGTCAATATAGCTGATTAAGTATTTGCAGATATTAGTTCAGAAAATTCGTGTTATGACAACTGATAGCAAATCTGTTGAGATCTAATAAATAGTACAAACGAGCCAATAAAATGTAAGTTCTGGAATCAAATTACACATTACTAAGTTACTTTCTATTGAAATAATCTGGTAAATCTGAGATGAGTTTAATAGTTAATGAATGTAAATACCTAAAAATCATACAATTGTGTATGGTGTTTGTATGTTTGCAAATAGTTTAGAAGAGTTACAGTAGAATATAAAGAAGCGTTAAAAGTTAAAGAAGCAACGTCCCTTCATTAATGGTTATTATCCTTATTAATATAAAAGTCCTTTCCTGATATAAACTATCTTTTTTTTTGTGGATCTTCATTCATCAATATCATTTTTCCTTCCAAGTTGTATACTTTGGTATACATTCTATTGTATTGTTACCTTGGTCTCGAGTTCTATGCCTCGACTTGTGTACGATCCTGTTCTAGAAACCTTTATATATACTTCATTAAGAATATGAAATTTTTACCGTTGTCCTTATTCCGTTTCCGTTTCAATATTGAAATATATAATAAAATTCCATCCTCCTTCATTCCACGTCGACAGCATTGCTCCTACTTGATCTTGCTCCTACTTGATCGAAATAAGGGCTATCCATCTCGGCGAAAACCGGGGGATTTTTTCTTGTAGTATTCTGTTTGATATATTTATTTCACCTTGTATCCATTGTCTGAATCACAGTCCATATTCATTCCGGGTCATGTAAGTCTTAAGTGGACCGCTCACTGACAAGACGTTCTGTAATGTGAAGATTTAATTTTACGGTGAGGCATCTATACACAGACGAAGTCGTCGTACATTGTCTATGCGCTGGAAGCATTCGGTTTTTCCCATAGAAAGCACTTCGTACGTGTTGCATAGGATGAATCGAACTCGCTATTTCGAAATATTGCATAATACATAAATCACGCTCGGGTATCGCTGTACACACACACACACACACACACACACACACACAAACCCGAGTACATGTATTTAATAAATAAAAGGATTTATACAATTCCGTAACAACCAAAATTCTCAGTGCTACTCAGACACTTCGCATTACTCAGATACTCTATATCTCTGCTTCTCAGTACCACCCATTTTCTCAGTATAAGTAACATACTCATTATAACTCAAATATTACTCAAGTAATCAGGGTTACTTTAACTCACAAACTTAGTACCACTCAAATACCCAGTATAGTTCAAATAATCATCTCAGTAGCTATCATATGTTCAGTATCTTATCACTCTAATACTCGGTGTTACTCTAATACTTGTCTTTGCTCAGATACTCAGTAGTCCACAAATGCATGTGCTCATTATTATTCAGATACTAAGTATCTCATAATCCCTATGTACTCAGTATCGCTGAACACATCAGATACTCGGTATTCTTTAAATATTTTTAAAAAAAGCTGTTTTCAATATTAATTTATTTTTATGTCCATCCATTATGTCCTTAAAATAGTTTATGTTGATACGTTTAGATGCATTTTTATGTTAACTACACATGTATACATACCATGAAGCTTCCCAAGTTGGGTCCTTCGGTTAGGCTGTATTTATATAGATGTAAGGTCTGTATCCTAGCAACGCATATTGTTCCAGCATTGCCCATTCTAGGAAGGTTTCATTGGTATAATTAATATGGTTATATATCTAGTAAGCCATGGTGTGTGTGTATATACATACATACATACATACATGCATACATACATACATACATACATACACACATATATATATATATATATATATATATATATATATATATATATATATATATATATATATATATATATATATATATGTACGTATTTTATTGTATTAGTGTGTATGATTGTATGTCTTTCTGCCTGCCTGCCTGTCTGTCTGTCTGTCTGCATGCATGCATGCATGCATGCATGTATGTATGTATGTATGTATGTATGTATGTATGTAACCTCAGAATACTCAAAATAACCAAAAATGCGATCCAAAAAACCAAACTCTTCGCCTGCAGAGCGTGGGAATTGGAAGTTCTACAGCACTCAAAAACATATAAAGTTCAACATGTTTGTAATTTTTTCAGGCGAGAAGTAGCTGGATGAGTGTCAGACAGGGAGTTCCTGGCCAAGTTAGACTGTCTGCGACAGGCAATATATGCACGTATTATATTGTGATGCCTCCATTAGGCCTACCAGTTATATTTCTTAAGCAATACCCACCCGTTGTAGCATGTTCCCTTCTCTTCATTTCATTAATATTTTTATTTTTTTAATTTTTAACAACATCCTCCATTTGCTAGCTGGAAACTTTCATTGTGATATTATGGCTGATTATGCTACGTTTACACTGTATATACCTAAATTGGGAATATTGAATTTCTCATTGGTTTTACCTGGCATTTCCTACCAAACATTAACGTGGTGGAAAAATATATCTAAAATTTAATATAAAAAAACAATCAAAATAGATACAACAAGCTTTGACTTAAAAGACAACTGAAATATGTATAAGTTTTTAAATATACTGGAAAATGTGTCATTTTCGGTTCAGGATTTCTGCTGCGTCAGTGTTAGTGTTTTTCTACCGTAAGTTACTGGTTTCCTTTCAAATTAAATATTTATAAATATCATTTTTATTTTAAAAAACAATTGTACAACATTTCATCTAACAACAATATTTAATTCTACTATACAGTTTGTTCTAAAAAGTAAGTATGGATTGACGACATGCCTACATCCTTCCTCAAAAAAAAATATGTAACACCTAATGACCGAACATTTCAGGTACGGTCAGATGGTTACGTTATATTTGATCAGGTTCCCACATGATATTTTAGGATGATAATACAAGTTTGTATTTCTGCTGGTATTTATATTGCTTTATTTCATTCTTGGCTTCGCATATTTTGTTCTACAAGTATCGTGACCCGACATTGTGACACTTACCACGTGGTGCGAGGAACTGCTGTAATGACTGTAGTATAGACCTTATGGCAGTCATTTAATTGCTGAGTATTTGATAAGAGCACGATATACAGGCCCGGCCCCAAGGCAAGGCGAACGATGCAATCGCCTTGGCCCCGCGCTTTCAGGAAATCACCTCCGCAATGCAAATTTTGCTTGGGGTCCCGCCCATCGCTTGCTGCCTTGGGTCCCGCATGTTACCTTGGGCCCCGCACATCCTAGGGCCGGGCCTGACGATATAGTCTTTCATATTTCTTTTGTCACGTGTTTGGTACCTAGTGTATTTAAATTACTGGGAAAACATAATAACCGAGAAAAGTTTAGTCTTCTACTGACTGTCTGACAATGAAACAGTGTGTAAACTAGACTTAGTCATATCTTTACTAACTAATGAAGAACTATTATGTAGTCTGGACAGAGTGACGTTTGCATTCTTCTTTATTTGTTATGAACAGTGGATGAGCAAATCAAAGACAACCTGATATAATGATATTTGAGAATTCATATTATCGATGAGCAGTAGTATGGGGGCAATATGGCGACATAAGGACTTATCATTGAAATAGGTGAAAAGGAATATAGCAACAATGGGAATTTAACATGGGAATGGCACCCGGGGGTCAATGGGAATTGAACACTGGTGACGTCATGGGGTTTATAGGGTCAAAACTATTTATAGGGTGAAATGCATTTATAGGGACAAACATAGACATACAGAAACAAACAAATACACATCCAAACAAAGAATATGAAAACGCACAGAAAAGATGACAGAGATGTTCCAGAGAGAACAGAGATCCAAACAGAAAAGTCTATTGTATGGGTACAAACATTTATTCAAGTATATACATGGGCTCTCTGGCCTGTGCTTTGGTATAAGCACTATCTATTTAAGACACAAAAATTTGGAATGAAACAAACATATGTATCATTTATTTAGTTCTTGGTTCTAGTAAACTACTTTTTAAAATTAAAGTTTATGCCTTCGAAAAAACACTTCATATACAACATATTTACATTTTATAAAAGTATGCCATTTTTCACGCTACATTAAATGTTCATTTTGAAGAAAAAGCTAAAACAAACAATCAAATAAGACAAAGTGCATGTTTCTCTCTTTATCCGTCACACACGTTGTTTAAAATCTGATCAGCTACCACTTGTGTCACAGCGTATATGTTTCCCATCACGTACTCCCTTTCATTCATAAATCTGCTGTTGTATCCATCGTGTTAGGTACACTTATCAGTAAGCAGATCAAGTGCAGTCATTATCTTCTTCCCATGGAGGTACAACGCATGCCATATGAATGGTCACTTTTATATCGGTGATGTCAAATTTTTCTCTCATCGTCTACACGTTTTCAATAGCTCGCAAAAGATTGGAAGAACTTAATTCTGCAGGGATACTAAACCCGAGTCATACAAGCGAGTTCAGACTGTCGTGATACATAGATAGACTCAAATGACCTCGATCTTTGACTTGGCACTGACGTTTGAGTTCCTGTACAGTGAGTCAAATAAGTCCGCAATGAAACCTGCTGCTTCCTCGGGTGAAACATCAGATGGGAGAATATTAGATTTTACCGTATGTGTATGTGTAAGGTGTATGTAGTCGTCCTAAAGTTTCTCGAAGTCGCTGTCTGAATCATTTTGATGCTAAAATACTCCTTTAGGTCTACTGAAACCTTTTCCTTCTTGGACGCACTTTGCTGTGACGGTATGGTGGTGAAAGAGTTCAATGATGTTTGTTCCTTCTCTTTGTTCATCTGCGGATAGTGATTCATTTTTCTCGGCATTTGTCCTCGCAAAGAAGTGCCGTTCTTGAAAGTCGTCCCTCTTTTATACTGGGTGATATCAACGTGTCCGTAAGGTAAAGTCTTGTAGTATGGAAGTCGCACTCGCTGCACATAGTTTTTCATGGCTTTACTAAATAAACAACTAAGATGTGGTACTGCATTGGTATTGTGATCGTGAGGCACAGCATCGCACTCGAGTTTCTCATCGGACTTGAGTCTCTCGCTCAATACTTGCTGTCAGAAATGATTTATCTTTCTTGCTTGGGGTTTGTAGTCCCATAAGAAAATCGGCCTTGGATGTTTTCCCCTTTATATGCTGGCCAATATCAGCGTGTCCGTACGGTTAAGTGAAGTGGTTGGGAAGTCGCACTCGTTTCTGGAACACGATTTGCTGACAATTTGATGTGTGGGTAAATGTACAATTCGTAGGTGGGTACTTTAAAATGTTGATCCTCTCCAGATAGCAACACTTATTTCAACACGCCAAAGTTCACCACTTGACTGGTACGATAATTTAGAGTCAAACCTTTCACTTTACACTCCATATGCACTTCTTCTTGTTTTTTCCGGTATTCGTTGTCGTAATTCTTAGGACCGCCGCTAGCAAAACTTAGAATCTTGTCATCGGTGCTCGTTCGTCCAAGCTACTAAACGATCTCCTTCGATTTCAGGTTGACGATGACCAAGGCGATCGATGTAGATGCAACTGTCCATGTCAAAATACAGCACACGATCTCCTAACTGGTGTAAGGCTTCGTACAATTTTAAACGAGCATGGGCTGTCACGTAGGCCGCAATGATAACATTTCCAAAGTCGTCGGCTTGCATAAACTCAAGTTCTTCTTCGTAACTGACATAGATCAAGTCCTCACGAACGACGTTCACGTGTTTCTTGTATTTGGTTTTGTCGTGAATCATCTGGAAGAAACTGAATGGTTCTTTCAAATTCTCCATCTGGGATAAACACGGACGTTGTGCCATTTTCCCCACACAAAAAAATTAACATCACGTTGCCAAACGATCGCATTCCTTCGTTTTTCTCGATGTGGTCTGAAGTGATGCCTTCCTGCTTCAAGCATTTATCTTTGAATTTATTTTGGTCTTCGGGAGTTTGACACCAGAAGAACAGACGCTGGCTTATTGTTACAGTTTCAAAAAGGCATTCACGTTATCTGCGAAACTACCTTTCAGAGTCTCGTCACCCTTGTAGTTTTGGTCTGTCTTGGGAAAGTGGTAAATTTCGTACACTTCTAAAAGATTTTACCCTAGGTCCAGAGCTTGAAACAATTCTACTCTGGCCCACATCCCCGTCAATGCGTGTTCTTCCTGAGTGTGATGACAAGGATGGTGTTGGCTACAACTTTCGGCACAGGTGCGACACAAAGGTAACATCAATTTTCCTTGGCAATGGTAAGGTAAAACGGGATGATACAAGTCCGTGGGATGCAAGACTTTGCAATTGATCAGTCCTTAATATTGTCGAATGTTGTCAAAGTCACTATGTTCTGTCAGCAATTGTGGATGTCCTGCTGAAAGCGACTATATTTACACACGTAAGGATACAGCGAACACACGTCCAAGTATTTGATTTCTTCTCCTTTCTTCTCATCGGTGTGGTACAGCAAACATGTGGCATTCATTCGTCCTCCATACAAACTATCCAGATGGTCGAGAGCAGACGTGGAAGGTGTTGGTTCGGGTTCGCTCATGTCTTCGAATTGAGCAAACACTTTGTTCATGTGTTAGGCGATACGTCACGTCACTGCCTCTTATCTTCTCCTTCTCTCTCACTGAAATCGTGCGATCGTTTCATCTCGATTGTTTATTCAGAAATGATTTAACCATTTTTGTTCTTTCCATATATACCCTCTCAACCTCTTGTTGGTACAAGAACTGACTTTATTCGACATCAGCGACGAAGTATCCTCCTGCTCTTACCACTGTTGCTGCACGTACAAAGGTGATCTTTCCTAAGACCAAAGTATGAGACAGAGCAAGTAAATTGTGAAGTTTAGTGGATGTATCTAAACAACAAATGTCAAGCCCTTATGTTCCACTTCTGTTTGTGATAATTTGTGATATTTCACATTTTCTAAAATGGAAATGTTTACAAGCCGTACAAAAGTCATGTGACTTTAGCTTTTGACACTTGCACAAACTCTTCACTTTACAACTGTCATTAGAAAAATATCTATCCAATTTTTATCATTTCCCAAAACATGCACACACTTGCAACGTGACCAGAAATCTGTACTTCTTTATTTGTGGATATCTCACAGACCCTTCCCAGCATACATAGCTGGTTAAGAACGATAGGAATATCCCCTCATTTATTTTCAGAAATATCAAAACTTGTATGTGTACTTTTCCCGTTCCACCCATTATTAGTGCTTAGGTATGTTCCCTAACAACACAAATAATTTTGAAAAAAACAAAATTTTGAATTGAGGTTTCTCTCTGTTTATAATTTATTTTCAAGTTGGTGCATGACATATTACATGTGCATACCTACTCAAAGGGAGAGGCATTTCAACACACTTCATTGCCTTTGTTAAATTCGGTTTTGTTGGTTATTTATCATTAATCTTTAATTTTAATTTGTAATGTATTTATTTTTTATAGAAGATGTAAGATTTATTTTATTGTTGTAAAGGTGTTTATGTTGTTTAATATGTTGCTGCGAAAGAAATTATCTATAGCAAAGTGTCTAAGTTTGTTCAGTTGTATTTTTCAAGCCTACAAAAGGTACCAAGTTTGTCTTGTAAAGGGATTGAAACTCTAAGTTACGCGGACTTGAAGGAAAACATACTCTTGTTAGTACAGTTTGCTGTCTTTGTGTTCATTCTAATCATGCTTGCCTTATACCTTTGTGTTTTAGAGACCATATTTCTTCTGATGTAAATGCATGCATCAATGGACAGATAGCTTTGGTTACCATCCTTGAGTTTCACTGTAAGTTAGCTTCTTTACTTCATACAAACCCCAAATTCACTAGTTTGAAAAAACACAAACTACCACTCAATACTATATCATTTCTTTTTCTACCTATGTGAATGCGCGTATGTCAAAATGTCCAACTGGAAAAATATTTTGTTTCGTCAGTTTTAAAACGCGAACAATAATTGTACAGTTAGGTATTTGATGTTGCAAGAAGAAATGTTACAGTACACAGGAAAGTAAGTGCACACTCCAGTCAGTCTGCACTGCAACGGCGAAAACGCAAGAGCTTGGCAGAACAATGCGTCAATCGTTAGAAACAATTTTATTGGCTACACCTATTTTCTACCACCTTAGCTTCGAATCTCTTTCAGTCGCTCTTCGCAAAGTGACACGATCAGACGTGTTTTTCTGCGCCTGACCACTACACTACTTGCCTTGAATTTAGAACCAAACAAATGTGTCACTCATTGTAAGTGACTTCATTGGCTAACCGATACTTTCCACCGCCTTAGCTTCAAATCATTTTCAGTTGTTATTCGCACAGAGAGAAGATCAGACGTGTTTTTCTGTACCTGACCGCTAGTCACTTTACAAACAATAAAACTGAGGCACAATCGTACCATGGGCAACTGGTGGAAATGATGTCAGTCTTAATTCGAAATACATCACATCATGTGTGGATGTACTATTCTGTGAGAACTTTACATGACGTTTTTGACCGAATGATTTTAGTAGGCTATATCTCCACTTCAATCTTGTGACATTTTACATTAGTGGTTTTGTTTCATATAAGAGTAATTATTTCAATCAAATGTGTGTTTTTGAAATTTAGTAAGCAAAATATACCATACAGATGTAAAGAGTCGTGATATTTTTAAAAGTAGGAATAACATTATCTCTCTCTCTCTCACTCTCACTCTCTCTCTCTCATAGTAGTTCTAATTGAAATCTAATAACATATGTTCCCGTTTGAAGATACCTTTTCAAAACTGTGACCAGTATTCACCATAATTACGTGAACTGTTCCATTAGTCATGTAATTTATTTTTCAAAAACTTGTACCCTAAAAATTGTAGAATGATTTTTTTCTTCTTTCATCAGTAAATCCCTGGATGAAATAAAATCTTGAGTTGACTTCAGCTTGTACAATTCGTGTATCAGGTTTATCCTCATTTGGCACTGCAATGTGTCACGGAAAAAAATTCTAACATTAGATCTATCATTTTTCAGAAAGGCATCAAACACACGACTTTGTCAAGAATGACGCGAGTGACGTTGCATTGCCTATGGTTAACCCTGAATTCTAAAACCGAGACATGCGTTCAGAAAAAAAATGTAACAATGTTCGACCTATTTTCTCTCAGTTTAGACTGTTGATAGAACAAGGCTAGTTGTGGTGCTGCTTTTTTTTCTTCTTTCCGCCCTTAGATTTGTGTAAACTTTGTAACATTGGTTGTAGCGTGTGCTGTGAAACACAGGACATGTTTTAAATTTGGGATATACAGCAAATGTTAAGCAGTCAGGCGACAACAAATATCACACCACCTTTTTATGAAACTGATTAATGAATGAAAACAATGAACATTTTTCACATAGAATGTATGGTTGTCTTAATTATCTTAGTCCAATAATACCGCAAAAAATAAAAGAACCCAAAATGGTGTCCTACGTTGATTTTCTATCATTCTTTCTTTCTTTCTTTATTTATTTCTGTATTGTTAAATCTGTCTGCCCATCTCTCAACACACTCCAGACTAAAGTGCCGCCTGTTCTACTGTCAGCCAGTGCGGAGGGTAATAATGTCTGCAACCTCAAAATACCCACAACAAAAAAAAAATACGATCCAAAACTGTCTTTCTGTACCTCTATCTGTTTGTCTGTTCATTTTTAATTTTTGTTTGAGATCCCTGTCCAGGATCCTTCATTGTACCAGCAAATATTATAGTTCCCAGGCACACACAAAAATGTAGAGCATAAAATACATATATCTGGCCTTTGTTACTTGTTTAGGCTCGAATAAACAGTAACACAGAAAGAGTGACAACAACAAGCTTTTTAATTTAACAAATAATTTATTTTCCTGGAAAATTCTGTAAAAATGATAAAAAAAGAGAACTTATGGTTTCAAGAATCAAATCCAAAATTAATCTAGAATAATCCACGAATTAAATTGCAAAGGTCCTAGTAATAAATGTTCTAATAATTTCATGCTCGAATCCTGATGTAAAATCCAAGATGGATGACGATGACGTATGCTGTAGTCAGTACTGTGCTTATCTACAGTTCCTTGTAGAAATACAAATAACGGCACTCCGGTGTTAGAAATCCAAATTAAATTTGTAAGCAATGTTTTTCCCTGTGTGAGCACTCTTCAGAATATTTGCAGACAAATAACATCATTAATCCTTTTTGAATCCAAGTAATTTGAAATAACTCTAAACAGCACAACATAAACATAACACTTTAACTGCCCAACTTCTACTACAAATTATTTCTCTAAAACATTGAGTTATATGGGCTTTACTAAACATCAACAAGGGTCATGTGATCATGTTTATATCACATACACAGAATATAGTCTCCATTAGACCAATGATTTTATTCCCAGAATAAAAATTAAAAATGTTTTTACTTCTTAACCTACGAATTTCATCATGACATTGATAACAACCAATCATTTTAAAATAAAATAGAACTTTGTTTACTAATTCTGAACCCAGGTCAGAATTTAGATCAACACCTGTTGTTTATGAATTAACAGTCAAGGTTATACCATTTTCTGAAAAAGTATCATCTATAGTGAATACATTTACATTATGATAGCATATAATAGAATAAAAATCTTAAAACTGACAAATTAAATAATATATATATATATATATATATATATATATATATATATATATATATATATATATATATATATATTAAATCAGATATACGTAACACCTTACATTCTCTAGTTGGTCAGTCCTGTTCATACGTGTCAGAAAATGTATAAACTGATATGACATATTTCTTATGGAGATCATGATTTTATATAATAGCTTTTCGCACCAATATTACTGTTATTCTCAAGTTTTCATTTAAAGAATTTCATCTTCATGATGTTCTTGATATACAAACCGGTCAAGGAATTATATTTGACCCTTGTATTTGCTGTACATGATAATATGTATCTGACCCATACTATTCTATGTAAGAAGCTTGGTTCAATTTTATTTTAGATATACTGACAATAAGGCAGAAGATCTTAGTGGAAAGCTTGCCGTCGATCGTACATCATCCATAGCTTTGTTAGCACAAGGGTATTATCGCTACGTCTCCGAATTTACTTCGAGGAATGTCATGAAATTATATAAACACATTCGTCCTATGGTCTTGTTGGTTCCAAATGAAAATGGTGCTGTTTGGGTATCTAATATGGCCACCACAGTAGCCATCTTGAGAAACTTATTTTGATAATTCTCATAAACGGATGGTAATTGGGTTTTCACAGAAAGGCTTCTTAGGTGGCGCTCACCAGATAATATGTACTTTT
Source organism: Sinohyriopsis cumingii (assembly GCA_028554795.2). Taxonomy (NCBI): domain Eukaryota; kingdom Metazoa; phylum Mollusca; class Bivalvia; order Unionida; family Unionidae; genus Sinohyriopsis; species Sinohyriopsis cumingii. Next base: position 16,099 of record JAPYKE020000552.1, read on the forward strand.
TGAGAGAGTGACGTATGTAAGGTGAAGTAGTTCGCATTTAAAACATGCACAGTGGAGAGAATGTTTGCATACCTCTATGCTACATTAATGTAATGTGGATGATATTTCTTTTGGATATTGTACTTTTGGAAATTTTACATGATTTAAGCACACTGCTAACTAAAATGACTGCTCCCTTGTGTTAAAAAATCAGTCTGAATTAGTCTAAAGTACAATATACAAGTAGTGAATAGGGACGATTCAGCGACAATGGGACTTATCATTAAAAACACCCCTGGGACTGTTTAGCGACTATGTAAATTTAACATGGAGAAAAATCGTGGGACTCTTTAGCGACAAGGGAAATTAACATGGGAAATAGATTTTGGGACTGTTGAGCGACAAGGGAAATTAACATGGGAATATGGGACTGTATAGCGTCAAGGGAATTTAAACAGGGTGGGACTGTATAGCGTCAAGGGAAATTTAACATGGGATTTTTTTTTTTTAAAAAAAATAAAAAAAATAAAAATAAAAAAAGGGTAGGCAATGGAAAGTCAATTTTTTTTCGAGACCTATGAGTGGCCCTGAAAAGGGCCTTTGGGTTTCGTCTTCTTCTTTTAATTTCTTCTATTTCTCCACCAGCTTCTTATTTTCTGTCCTACACTCTTTCTCTTCTTTTCTTTCTTTTCTTCCTTCTTTTTCTCTTCTTTCTGCTTCTCCTCCTCTTCTTTCTTCCTCTTCTCATTTTCTTCTTCTTTTTCAATTTTTTCGTTCCATTCTCTGATCCTTATCCTTTCCTCTTCATCCTCCTTCTCCTCCTTTATTTCTTTCATAAGAGCACTGATCATGTCCTTTACTTTTCTTAAAATGTTGATCTCCATCTTCACTCGATGGGGACTATAAGAATAGTGATCCTCGTTTAGCCTCACTAACATTTGCTCCATCATACCCAAATTGTCCAAATTGACGTCTTGCAATGTTTTCATTTTATCAAGTTGGTTTGAAGCCATCTTCTTTTTTATTCTTTGTAGAATGGTTTGAACGACGAATACTGTGGGTTCTTATAGTGAAAGCGCGGACGTGATGGAAAACATCCCCTAAGACATAAAATTGATATTATCTAGATCATCACCTAACAACGCGCGGACGTGAAGGAAAACATCCCTATTTTTCTCATTTCATATGATCTACTATCCACATACGTAAAGCAGCAATAAACAAACCCCAAATCTACTATTTACACACGCAAAGCATTAAAATGAAACCCAAATCTACTATCCACACAAACCTACGTCAGCGCTCACAAACAAACACACACACACACACACACACACACACACACACACACACACACACACATACACACACACACAAGAAAAAAAAGAGCCAGTGTTTATATTCACACTACTCTACATATACACATTGGCAAATCGATTGTTTTTTCTTTTCTAAAGGTTTGGGTAGCCCTGAAAAGGGCTGTTTGTTTTTGAACTCCAGTGACACCTGGCTAATGATGGCACCTTCCAGGCCTGGCACCACACACACATCTTCTTCCCCAGTCTCCTTTTACCTTTTTTCTTGGGAGTGCAGAGGCGGGATAACTGGCTTCAGAATCCCAATTTTCTGTCTCTGGGATTCTGAAATTTCTTCTCTCCTTTTCCTCCTCTTCTTTTTTTCTTCTTTCCTCCTCCTCTTTCATCCTTCCCTCTTCGACAATGGCCTTCGCGGCCAGTTCATTTAGTATGCGCCTGGCAGATTCCAGGTGCATCTGGAGTTCTAGAAGCTTTACAATTCTGGTATTCATTGTCTTGTTAACGAATGAACAGGGTAGCTAGACGGCCCAGCGTTTTTTAATTTATACTAAAAGCGCGGACGTGAAGGAAAACATCCCCTAAAACAAAATTGATCTTACCTAGATCATGACCAAAACAACGCCCGGACCTAAAAGAAACACTCACTTTTTTATACTGCCCATCACTATTCTAAAAAAATTTATTAAACAAATAATATACAATTCACATACGCAAAGCAATCCAATCAAAACCAAAATCTACTCTCCCCACACCTCAAACAGCAAAAAAATCAACAAACAAACATGATCATAATCTACTATCCACACAAACGTACGTGAGCACTTACAAACACATACACGCACACCACAAAAGAGTCAGTGTTTATATTCACACTACTCTACATACACACATTGGCAAATCGATTGTTATTTATTTTCTAGAGTATTGGGTAGCCCTGAAAAGGGCTGTTTTTTATTTTGTTTGCTATGGAATCTTTTAGTTTCTAAGAATGCGACGTCCTCTGAGGATAGACTTTCTGACGACAGGTCTGCTTCTTCGGAAAGAGAAGAAGAACTCTTTGGTGTCGATACGACAATCGACAAAGCCTCTGTCAGGTTCAGGTTGCTGCTGCTGCTGCTGCTGTTGCTGCTGCTGTTGTTGTTGCTGTTGCTGCTGGCTCTGAAGTCTGTACTTCTCTGTCCATTCTTCTTTCTCCCTGTTCACTTCTTCTCTGAAGAGCTCTTCTATCAGGTCTTCAGTGACTTTTAACATTCTCACATTCTCTATCTCTTCTGGCTTCGGTATCAGACTGTGTCTGACCCTATGCAAATTCACGTAGGCTTCGTTTAGCTTAGCTAGTTTGGAGCACATCTTCGTAGGAGGATGAGTCGACAATGGATGGTTAGACTGGAAACTAACCCGGTTCTTAAAGTCAAAGCGCGGACGTGAAGGAAAACATCCCTCTACGGTTTTCGAGCCGCAACGTTCAATGAGTGTCATGAGAGGGATAGTAAGAAGTCAAAGAGCATGAATCAACATTCTTATAGCCAAACAAAAGACAAAGGCATTTTTTTTTTCAAAACACAACATTTTTTATTCAAAATCACTTAACACTAATAAACAACTCTAACATTTTTAACAATAATCCAACAATATAACATCAAACATTTTTTTTTTCAATTTACACATTATTTTGGACTGGGTTGGCAACGTTGTGAATGAAATTGTGATTTCCACTGTTGGAAGTCATTAGGCCATTGATGGACACTACGTTTCCTAGCTAGAGACAAAAGATAAGCATAATGGTCACAAAACCATCGATCTACTTTCACATCATTTCTAGAAGAAGAACGAGGATCAAAATGAGTCACTAAATGTTCTAAGGAATAGCCCAGGCTGCGATGATGCAGAAAATACACACAATATTGTCCACACACCAAGGAATCTGTGCCTTGTAATTCACATTATTGAATCGGGTGGTCTGAGCATTTCTTCTCATAAAGTCAATGATATCGTCTTCCAAAGGGGGCAATCCGTACGAATCGAAATATTCCACACATCATTCTTGAGGAAAGTAAACGGCTACCCAGTGGGTTCCTGGGAGATGACTGTCGTCCGTGTTGATGACATAAGCTTGATGGTCTTGAGGTTTGCGATGAGGGAGTTCATCTTTAGCACAGACGACAGGATTCCAAGAAGCCGTATACGCACTGTGGTTCAAAAGGTAATAAAGTTCCCAGGTATCCATGTTTTTTTCTTTTATTTTCTTCTTCACAGGTAATAATAAGTCATCAATTCGATCCTGACTTTTTGCTTGAAAATGTCTGACAAATAACGGTTTCTTCGTTTCGTCTCCTCACTCTGATTCAGGAGAGCTTCGATACGATGGATCTCTTGAGTGGTTAATGGTGGACAAGAATGTTCACGCAAGTCTTTATACCACTGATGCAACACGACTTCGTCCGAGATGAGACTCCAAGCTTCGTCCAGATACTCGTCCAATTTTTCTTCTTGACTCAGCATCAGGCATTTATCGTGTTGAATTTGACTGGAATGATCGTTTTGACTTCCATAGCAATCTTTCTTGATCAATTCCGTCATTTTTTCGATCAAGTGTTTGGCAAAACAGGAGACTAAATGCGCTTCTTGTTCTGACCGTCTTGACTTCATCATGACAACTTCTTCGTCTTTGTCTTGGGATTCTCCTTCCACGGTCTCCTCACATTCCATCTCCAAAGTTTCTCCACTAGGTAAAGAGGGATAACAGTCTTCCATAGCTTCTAATAATCTAGAATGACTTCTCTCAAACTGTTGATTTCTATCGTATTATCGAATTCTGCATACAGGATGACGTTCACCGTATCTTCCAGCTCTTTTGCAAACTGAAGTTCCACACGAATCTGGCCAGATTTTATAGGGTGGAAATGTCCCTCGTCGCTGCCTTGGTCTGGAGTGAAATCGAAAGCCCACAAAGCATAGCCTCCTGCGTAATCTTCGTACGTAATACCGTGACTGGTGTTGGTTCCTAACTGGCCGGTGGCTTCGTACAGGGACAAGTACGATCTCAAGTGATTCATCTTTGTGTCACTAAAGTCAGGTTCGAAAGGTCTGGTACACAAGGTCTTGCCATCGCGACTGACTTCGATTTTCTTCACCTTGAAGTGTTGAAAGGATTTTTATTGAAGGTTCCGTTGAAGGCTATATTCTCGACCATACCAAGGATTAAACGTTTGGGTAACTGTCCTTGAAACAGATGATCTTGGATCATGGAATGATGGTTAGCGGAAATGGTGAACGTTTTCACTTCCACGCGTCGTATCGGATACTTGGCGGTCGTTCTGCTCACCGTTTGACTGATGTCGTTACCCACTTTAGGTAACACTTCCACGCGTCGTACGTAGAGTTTGGCCTCCTCGATTTTGCTTTTGGGATTGACGCCAGCACTATCAGCCAACAAATGGAAAGCGGTACTGCTACGATTCAGTCTCAAGCGAACATCCACCCCGTTCATCAAATATTTATCTTGCAACCACATGTCCAAATGCAAACGATCCATCAGTTCTAAACTGTGTCCATCTTTGATTTTGCTTCGTCTTTCCTCAAAGCCGTCATTGTCTTTATTTATTGTGTCAAACCTCTTCGCTTCGTCAGGTTCCCATAGCACACAGGCATTGAGATGTGTATTCTTGGCATCTATTCCGTACGTCAAGAGATTTTCCAGGTAGGCACGATAAGGGTAAGTATCCATGCTGCTACTGACCAGTTTGTTATTCAAGTACAAGTCCACTGAGCTGAACAAGGAATGCATGAAATTGTTGACGGGAGCTATATTCTCAGTGTCTTCTATTCCACCATTATCCTTATCTAGAACTTTGACTTTCAAGTACAAGTAACTGCTATTCAGATCGATGTAATCTTCGGGCTGTCCCTTGATTTCAAACTCGATGGGAGCGGAATCTGTCAATGAGGAGACGGGGTGAAATTCCACCCATTGGGATTCTTGCATCGTCATCATCGTGGGGGCATGGCAAACAGATCCAGTTCCGACTTGGAACAAGCGCATGACTCTCGGTGCATCATTTTTTTTCTGTGTCTCAATAATCGAAAACGTCTAAGTCTCGAACGGTTCTTCTTTTCTTTGTCATTCTAGCTTTAGAAGTGTGAAGTCTGGTGAAAGGGTGTTTTCTTCGCCGTCTCTTTCTGCCTTGTCCTTGCTGAATGCCTGACTCGGTAGCGTGCAGGGCATTCATAGGTGTGTCTCGTCGGCCCAAAAGGTCTTTACCCGTTTGTAGCAAGAATTTTTGCCTGCCCTCATGAAGGCTTCTTTGGGATTTTGTTTGTCGATGATGACATTTTGGAGAAATTCTTTGCCTTGTGTCAGTGCCGCATCTTTCAAGGCGTGCAATCCGCGTGTCACCATCGGTTTCAACACCGGAGCCACCGAACGAAAGGCCGATTTTAGCATATCTCCTAAACCGTGTCCTCGCTGTCGAGCAACCCCTCAGTACAATGGATACATGACTTACGAATCGTGAGAGAACCGTTTTCGAAAATGGAGTTTCACCGTGACTTTTCCTTTGGTGAATGAAATATTTTGTCCCAGATCTCCTTTTATAGCAATGTTGACCGTGTCCAAATACGACTTGCTGACAGGCAAATAATGAGGATGTACAAATTCGCGGTGAATGTGGTAAGTGTTTCCACCTTCCTCGTCAGTGACCGTGACAGAATTTACTTTGAAAGGAATGACACGCAGCAACGGCACAGAGGTGTGTCCCACCACGATGTACTCCACCACATCGGAGTACACGAACATCAAATTCAGTCCCTGGTTCAGTTCTACCGGGAAACGAAAATACCTCGCAAAATGCTCGTTGTTGTCAATGTCTGCTTTCTCAATTTTTTTGGAGTGCTTATCCGTGAGCAAATTGAGGTCTCCACCCAAAATGTCATACAATTCACGGCAAAATTTAATACGTATACTTTTTTCCTCACTTTCAAATTTGACGAGTAGACGGTGAGACAGTTTGTGGTACTCAATGGTGACACGTTTTTTTAGTCCGGTCAGAACTTTGTCAAATGCTGCATAGAATTTGTCAGCGATGGCCTCCACCAGATGTTGACCACTAAAATAATGGCCTGAGTTAATTTTAAAGTAATAAACGTAAAAAGGAGGAGAAGTGTCACTGCTGCGGGGTATTGGGGTCTTGGGAAGTGATTTACGTTGAGAAGTGGTCATCATGGTTTGCTGCACTGTTGGGTCCAGAATTTCGACGTCAAAAGTGTTTTGAGTTTCAGTGATGTTTTTGATTTGTGTTGGGTGAATCATTTCTACCAAAGCCACTTCGTGATCTAATGGGATGGCCTGAGGTAATTTGGCCGTGTAACAGCACAACGTGTTGTGGGGAAACACCTCCATGGAACTGTCACTGGGTAAGGTTAAGTAAAATTGGTTTTGGTGACTCATAATTCCAGAGTTCTGTGGCTGTCCGAGGGGTTACTGGACGTCAGAGGCGTGTCTCCGCTCAAAATGGGGTTATTATTGTTGTTGGAGTGGTGACTGACACTGGCACTGGACACAAGGTTCCCGTGGTTCCCGTTCGAGGAGAATTTCAGGGAGGGATTGGGAAGCAGGTAACCGATGCAACTGCTCAATAAAATGGTCTACAGTTGTTTGTCTCCTTGTTGCAAACTCAAATTGGCGATGGCTGTCCCGATGACACAATACACCACGAAGATTTGGCAGAAAAAGACGATTTGCGTTTTAGGCACACGTTCTCCACACCACACCCACAAAGGTTGTTTTTGTAAATCTTGCAGAGAAGAACTGGGTGAAGGAGTGGTAGCAGTAGTAGCTGCGTCTGTGTGAAAGGGCATGATGGTCACTTCTTTTATAGTCGATGACTTGCGAAGTGTCGATCCAAGAATCAAAACTGGGTGGATATCCTTTCCAACGTACTTTGACTTCTTTGACACGTCGTTTGCCCACTTTAAGGGTTCTGCGTTCGAGAATGCTTTCGGTGTCGTACACGTCGTCTTCTTTTTTGGTGACACGTTGTAACTCGGGTAAGTAAAACGTTCCTTTGAGCACTTCTCCGTTCATGTCTTCCAATTTATAGACGGCAGGATGACGGCCATGCACCCGTCCAGTGACACGAAACAATTCGGTCGTCCAGTTAGGTAAGTAACCTTTGTCGAAAGTGCGTTTGGTTTTGCCAATGCGCACCCAATCTCCTACGTCCAACACTCCACTTTTCTTGGGGACAGCCCTCGTCGGGGACGTACCAAACAGGCGCTCAAACACCAACACTTCGTTGTCGGAAGTCACTTCTTGCGGGGCACGTCCGATGCTTCGATGGTAAGATTGGTTGTACGCTTGCACCAGGTGCGGTAAGATGTCGATGTACTTCAGAGTGTGGTGATGCGTAAAATATTTCCACATGCGTTCTTTCAAAGTGCGTTGAAAACGTTCCACGATGCTGGCTTTGGTTTCGGGATTCTCGGTGGTAAAAAATGAATGTCACGTTTCTTTAATTCTTTTTGGAAAGCTTGGTTCAGAAATTCGGTACCTTTGTCCGTTTGCCATCGAAGAGGGTGACGACCGCTTTGTTTCAACACTCGTTGCAGGGCTCACACTAACTCGTTGCTGGATTTGGAAGTCAAGGGCTCGACCCAGGCAAATTTGGAAAAGACGTCGATGACACAAAACAAATATTTGTAGCCACGATTGTAGCTGGCCAAATGATAGACATCGGCTAAATCGGCTTGCTATTGATGATCGATGCCTTCCACTCGGGTGCGACTTCTGGAAAACTTGCGTCGAATGGGTTTGTGTAAAGTGTAGGTAGCTTGTTCTTGTAACCATCGTTGCACTTGAGGTAAACGGAGACTTTTCAGTCGAATTTTGGCAGCACGATACAATTTTTGAACTCCTGCGTAACCTGCAGGATGGGAGGGATCGTAGTAAATGCTGGCTAAGACTTTTTCCATTTTTGTGTTTGTTTGTGTGTTAATAAGTCACCCACTCTTCGGTGATGCTACTTCGGGTGGGACGAAAGGGTGGTTTAGAAACGGATTTACGTGTCCGATGGGCTACGGGAGTAGAAGTCGAAGGTAGTGGTGGTGGAGGTGGCAATGGAATGGCTTTGGTCTTCTTTTCTTTTTTCACTTCTGGTTCCCTTCTTTCTTTTTCACTTCTATCGAAGGAGAAGTGGACATCATCTTTTTAACCCAAGCTTTCATTTCTTCTCGTTGGGGTGTGGGGACGGGGTCAACAAGGATGCTGCAATCTTACTCGAAATGGGAGCTGCTGACGGTGTTTGAAACACTTCTCGCATCTCTTCTTCCTCAGGTCTTCGTGGGGTAGCATCTCTGGTGACCCCTGGGGATGGTAGTAGTGGTGGTGGTGGTAGTGATGATGGTGCTGGACTTTTCATCAAGGTCTTAAAATCTTTCAGAGTGGGTAGAGCTGTTTCGTCTAAAGCTTTCTGGTGTAAGAGTTGCAGTCGTTGCAAGAGTTGACCGTACTTTTGCGATTTTTCTGTTTCGGACAAATCTTGGCGATCCATCAAGGACTGCAATTCGTGTTGTAACTGGGACATCTCGCTCAAATGGGGATTGGGAGGTAAATGCGGGGTGCGTTGTTCTTGCCAACGATGGTATTCCATCCATCGTTTGTAAGGCACTAAAGCTAGTTTTCGTCCTTCCATGGGGTTGTCAGGGGTCGATTCTGAGATCTTGGGACTTCAGAGGGCCTTTTTATCTTGCTCCCACCAGTCCTCCCAACATGGTTCCCAAGACTCCTTTCAGTAAGGGGCCTAACAAGAGGGGTAAAATGCCTCCACGTTGGACCAACATCTTCTTCTTTTGACGAATGGGAATTTTCTTTTGAACCATTTGGCGAAGAACGTGACGATGTTTGCCTAAGCATTGTTTCTGGTGTTTCTGGTGTGCCTTTCAAGACGTTCAAACAACATTCGCACACGGTATCGATGACCTCTTTGGAGGCTGATTGAATGAGTTTTTTTCGTAGAGGTGGAGAAGCTCTGGACAGGACAGATAACATGTCCCCATGTTTGACTAAACGAGGAGGCAGCCCTTTTCTTTTCTTTCCTTGGGGCTGTTTAGAAGAGGGATGTTTTCTGGAGGGTGACATCTTTGAGTCTTCAGCACCAAAAACACTGATACCCCGACTTGGTCACAGGCCTTTTTTATACTGGAACGCGTCGCCACTGATTGTCTTTACGTCGTATCAACTTCAGGACAGGCATGACACGTCGTGCAGGGGTACGCAACGGACTAAATCGAGCCAGTTCTTGCTTGGACAAATCCAGTAAACTTTGTAACATGCCCGAACTTTCTTGGACTTTGACTGCCACTGGGGAAGTTCTTGGAGTCATCAACGGAGACGTTCTTGGTGTGATCAACGTCTCCAAGTACTCTTCAGTTCTTGGTGTCATCAACGGAGAAGTGAATGAACGTGAGGCTGCCGGAGACGCAGTCACCGCCGTGGCAGGTCGTGGTTTGCGAGTGTAAGGTTTCGTCCTGGCCGAAGTGCCTCTCTTGCGACTAGTTTTCTTCTGTGGACTTTTCTTTTTCTGGGGACTTTTTCTCTGTTTCTTTTTCTGGGGGTTTCTTTTCTTTTTCCGGGGTGGTGTCTGGTAAGAGGAGGGTCCCGCCACTGGAGACGTTCTCCTTGGGGACCTGGTCTTTTTCTTCTTCTTGGAGCTTCGTTTGACTTTTTTCTTGGGGAGAAGTTTGGGGGCATTAGGATCCCATCTTAAGAGAGAGCGAATGATGACCCCTCCTAGAGTACCGCTCCCTCCAGGTTTCAAAATGATTTGTTTTTTGGTTTGAGTGTCGATGCGGGGATCGGCCAGTTGGGTCAAAGCGACTTTGTTTCGATCAAAAAAGCGTTTGGTTTGATGAAGAATCTGAATGATTCCTTGGAGTAATTGACGTGCCGTCACCGTGAACCATCGTATGACTTCTTTGAGACTAGCTTCTAAGACACGAGCTCGTATTTGTGGATTTTTTTCTCGACTGATGCCATACAAGGCACGAATCAATTTGACGGGAAGATGCGACTGAAGGGACGTCATGTTCAAAATGTGTGTGAGACAGACGAAAAGGGTCTGAGGTTTTTATAGATTTTTTTGTGGAGTGAAATTAAGTCGAGGACGGAGACGTGTACAGGACAGGCCCTCCGTCTTGGCATCAGTGGTGAAACAAGTGGGTACGAAATCGCAAATCATCGGGGTTCGTAGGTTTCAAATCGACGAGTAAATAGGCGTGTGGAGTTTGAGTGGCATCGTCGTACGCCTGAGTCAGCCAAGGCGTTCCTAACTGTTTGACTAAGACTTGCACTTGCGATTTATCTCGAGGGCTTTTAAACAAGACCACGTAATGCGCATTGAGACTGATGGTGCGATGGGCTTTACTTTGTTGAAACAAATTTTGAGTAATGTAAACGACACTGGCATTACGGTGATGCCTTTTGCGCGTGAACCACAGTTTAATTTCTTCTTCTTCTTCTCCTAACATGTCGTCGAAAATGACCAAATGGGTTTGACGGGAGTCAGAGACGATGTCGTCGTCTTCTTTAGGAATGCCTTCCACAAACACGATGGAATCGCTTTGACTTTCTCGCAAGAGGCTGTACGCCGATTGCCACTCTTTCTAACACCACACGATCCGCTGAGGTGGTCGATCGATCAAATGATGTTTATGTTCGATCAAACGTTTGACGAATTCGGTTTTGCCTGAACCGCTAGGTCCAGCAATGAGCATGTTAAAGGGATGGCGAAGATACAAAGCCTCCCAACTGGCACGATCTAAGTGTTCGTCGATGACTTTGACAGTAGAGGAAGAGGGAGCAGAGACAGCAGAGGTAGCCATAGTGTTAGGAATGTCACTTGTGACACGAAAACAAACAAGACGAGAGTTTATATACTTTTTTCAGGACACGTTTATTGAATGTTTTAAACATGAATACGAAAGACAAAAATACATAAAAGCCAAAGGCCTAAGTAGAACGATAAAAGGCACATGATAACCATCAACATGGAATAGAAACATGTTTTGGGTAATGTTCTGACCAGTTCTATAGGGGGTAAGGTCACACAAGTGTCCTCCCGAAAGGGTCTTTCAGGCATGTCCACGACAGTTCTGTCCTGGGTGACGGGTTCTTCTGGTACTGTCACTAACACAGGTTGAAAAGTAACTTTTTTCTTTGGACGTTGAAAGGAAGGAACACAACTCTCGAGCATACTGGGCCACTTCTTGGGTCCAAGCCTCAAAATCCCATTTTTTCCAGGCACGGACATCTGTCCAATGGGGGTGTAAGTCACAAGCTACACACACATCGTCATACACGTCTTGGGTAGCTAAAAGTTGACGAATCTTTTTTCCCGTAGAGGTCGAGAAGTATCCAGATGAAAACGTAAGGCTTTGAGCAAAAGGAGTCTCTCGTGAACATTTAAAGGCACCACTTTCATGTTAAATGGGGTGGTAAATACTGTTCGTAAAGAGTCCACAAGGAATCGGCTGGTAAACGAAATCCCAGAAAACAAGTCACTAAGACACACACTATGCGTCGTCCCAAATTGAATGGATACAGCTCTTGTAATAATCGATGGTAATGATCCACGGTTTGAATATGGTCATTGAGTTCCTTCCACGGAATCTGTTCAATTACATGCGATAAAAGTCGTGGCATGGCAGCCTGTTTTTATAGTCTCTTTGTTTCGGAAACAATACACGTACTTTCTAGCCAGAGATCTTCGTTTTCCAGTGGGGAATTTAAATGTTGCATACTGTAACCGAAACGTCAGAGTTCGTTTAGAAGTTTCCTCTTCCGATAAGTAGATTCCACGTAAAATATGTCGGTAGTCCTTTACCTCTCGAAGTAACCAAAATGATCAACACGTGGATCATCAGGGGCCTGGAAGTATTGAACAAGGTCTGACCACTGAAACAATTTCTGACGAATCAGTTCTCTTATACCATTCAGGTACCAGTGGTTAAAGATCTGGTGACGTAACGGATGCAATTGTTCTTTACGTTTGACTTGTATTTTGACCAGCTCTCGGTAAATGCGTTCTCTCAACTCCACAGGCAAAGCACGAATGTTCTCTTGTAAAGTACCCATGAATAGGTCAGTCCGTACAATTCACAATCTTCTCCTAGAGCAAAAGTAATCCACATAGTGAGTAATTTCTGACCACTGCCATTCAGGGTAACGTCCAAGAATGTCACTGAACTCTTTTGATGTAAACGGTCTAAAGCGATATAATAGGATGAATGCACCCTTGACCCAAAGAAATCTAACACACTGGTTGACTTTTTTCACTTTCCTCTTATGGATTTCTCGACACAAAAGTTCTACAGTGACCCATTGAGATTTCACTCTGGCAAACCCCTGCCAAACTTCTTTGTAAATCTTCTCTTGCAGTTCTTTAGGTAATGATTCAATATCGTTTTTGAAATGAAGTTTAACTACTGGTCTCGGTGATGTCCAACATTTGACTCCTAACAAATCTGGTTTCTTCTTCGTCAACGATATGGTAAGTTACTTCAATGTCTCGGTCCCACTAAGGGTAAGTAATGACATTTCGGTGACCATCGAGCATGTTCTACGTAGGCCGAATTTTGTGGTTCCCAGTGGTGAAGTGACACACCGCAACTGAAGCACTTGACTTTATCTCCTTCGCCCAAGTAGAACAATCCGGCTCTGGCTAATTCTTCGGGGGTCGGTCCTCCCAGATACTTAGGCCATTTTCCTTTGAACGATTGAAGACGATTTTCAAAGTCGCAGTATTCCGACAAACGCACAGGGAACGAATATTCGTCTTTCACATGTTCGTTTCGATGAGGGTTGGGTGACATGGACAGGAGTTTGCTCAGGGCTGGATGACATCCGTAGGGTGGTAGACGTGAAGGTGAACATCCACCTTTAAAACGAAACAAAGTAAAATGTCCAAGAGGACGAGCGGCATCGCTTTCGCATCCCTCAGGTTTGAAACGCACAGCATCACTTTCCATGATAGGGGTAGTGAGAACAAAGTTCCCATGATGCTTTACGGCATCGCTAAGGTCACAACGTACAGCATCGTACCCATAGCAAGGTTCACAATCGCACTCGTCTGCAAACTCCGTTACGCAATTACAATGGTAACCACAAGGATAATCGCAGTTTCCTTCCGGACATTTTCCGTCGCAATGCCTGGATCTTATCCATCCAGTATTAGTCACACTAGAGGAAGATACAACTTTTTTACAATCCCCAAACTGGAACGATGTCTCTTTCAAAGTATTCATCTTGTTCGCTTGGTCTTGGTAGTCACAATGAACTATCGATCTTGACCATAGTCCCTTTTTATACTAGTCGCAATGCAGTCTCAAGCTTGTACATCGTTCCTTTTTTATGTTTTTTATGTCTAGTTTTTGGAAGGTACCGTCTCTAAGGTGCCGTCATCATTGTACCGTAGTGTCATGGGTGGAAAGGCCATAGAAAGGTAAGGACAGTGCGGAGACCATCGAGTATGTTCCAGAATAGCTGAATCTTTGTAGATACATAGATCCATTCGTAACTTCAGTCCGCAAGCGAAACACTGTACTTCGTATCCCAATCCTGACTCAGGTCCCAAGTAAACAAATCCTGTTCTAGCTAAAATATGCGAAGAAGGTAATCCTTTCCTATCCGTAGGCCATGCTTGAAACGTGTCCAATCGACGAGCACAATCACAATAGTCAGGCAAGAAAACCGGAAAATGGTAGGCTTTGAACTTGGAGTTCTCATCGGGTTTCTCACTCGATTCTTGCTGTGGCGAAGTCATCCTTCTGGTGGGTGGCTATCCGCTTACAACCAATGTTTTATACCAACATGTCCATACGGCAAAGTAAAGTGGTTGGGCAGTCGCACTCGCTTCTGGTACACGATTTGATAGACTTTTTCCAAGGGTCGACTGACGATGTGGTGAGTGGGTAAACGTACAATCTTGTTGGGTTGATAGGTGGTCACTTTAAAGTGTTCATCCTCTCCAGATTGCAAGGCTTCTTTCAATACCCCAAAGTTGACCACACGACTGGTACGATAATTCAGAGTCAATCCTTTCACTTTACACTGCGTGTGCACTTCTCCTTGTGGGTCCCGGTATTCGTAGCCGTAATTTTTTGGACCGCCACTGACGAAACTTAGAATCTTGTCGTCGGGATGCTCGTCTGTCCAGGCTCCTAAACGGTCTCCTTCGATGTCAGGGTGCTGTTGACTCGGGTGATGGATGTAAATGCAACTGTCCGTGTCAAAGTACAGGACGCGTTCCCCTAACAGTTCTAAAGCTTCGTACAATTTTAAGCGAGCATGAGCTGTCACGTAAGCCGCAATGATGACATTTCCAAAGGGGTCGTCTTGTACAAAGTCCAGATCTTCTTCGTAATTGACCAAGATCAAATCCTCGTGAACAACGTCCACGTGTTTCATGTATTTGGTTTTGTCGTGAATCATCTGGAAGTAGCGGGAAGGTTGGTCAAATATTCCGTCTTGGGTAAACACGGACGTTGTGCCATTTTTCCCCACAAGCAATTTAACATCACTTTGGCAAACGATCGCCTGCCTTCGTTTTTCTCGATGTGATCTAAAGTGATGCCTTCTTGTTCATAGCATTTCTCTTTGAATGTCTTTTCGTCTTGGAGAGTGTGACACCTGGAAGGATAGCCGCTGGCTTCTTGCTTCAGTTTCAAAAAGGCATCCACGTAGTCGGCGAAAATGCCTTTCTGACTGGGGTCACCCTTGTGGTATTGTTGTGTCTTGGGAAAGTGACAAATTTCGTACACTTCTAACAGTTGGTATCCCATGTCCAGAGTTTTGAACAATTCTACGCTGACCCAGGTTCCCGTCAAAGCCCGTTCTTCCTGGGTGTGCTGACGAGGCTGGTCTTGGTTGCACGTGTACGGCACAAAGGAAACATCACGGCACGTGTACGGCACAAAGGAAACATCAGTTTGCCTTGGCAATGGTGAGGTAACACGGGATGGTACAAGTCCGTGGGAGGCAAAACTTTACACTTGATCAAGCCTTCGTATTGTCGAATGTTTTCCAGGTCGATGTGTTCCATCAGCAATTATGGGTGTCCTGCAGGAAAGCGACAATATTGGCACACGTAGGGATACAGCGAACACACGTCCAAGTATTTGATTTCTTCTCCTTTCTCTTCGTCGGCTTGGTACAGCAAACAGGTGGCATTGGTTCTTCCTCCGTACAAACTATCCCTCGGGTTCAGGGGGTCCATGAACTGATAACTTTGCACGAGGCGTTGAAACTCCGGATCGGTTTTCAAACGGTGATCGTTCTCGTGTTCCCACATTTCCACCACTTGGTATCCTTCCTGTTCTAACTTCAAGCGTCGCTGACAAGTGTCCTGGTACAAGTCTTCCATGGTTCGTTGTAAAAACTGATTTTTAGTGTCGCGGTCAGGGTAACAGACGGGACATCCGTGAAATAAGCAACCGTTAAACTCGTACACGATCTTGGGGTTTTCTAAGTCCCAACCATCGACCGAATGCGTTCCGATGGTCTTTTCGCCTCCTCCGTTGCGGGCATGCTGAATCCATTTGTCTTCCTTGTCGCACAAGTAATGTAACCAGCGTAGGGCTTTGACCGAGTATTGACGTTTGACATACTTGGTCGTTTGAGGACTGATGACAGCCACGGTGTTTTCAGGCATGAATCGTTGCCGGTACACTAAGGAACACGCTTTGGCAATGGTGCAAGCTTCTTTCAAAGGATCGACCCCTCCGTGTTACATGAACAGTTCTCGAAATTTTCCACAGCAACGCCGTAAAATGTCCACGTCGGAACGACAATACTTTAGCATTTCTTCCTGAAAGTCGAAAGGGTCCGAGGCGTGAGCCTGGTACCAAGCGTAGAAAGCTTCTCGTTGTTCGGTACGCATGTTGTCGGGGTCGTAATAGTGAGCCTCAGGTAAATGGGGTAAAACGGCGTGTTGATTGGCTTCCGTATTGAAAAAGTGTGGAAAGTACCCTTTAGCCATTTCTGTCATTCCAAACGTTTTAGGCATTCGACTCAAAGGCATGGCCAAATAGCTCATCGAATCTTTAAACTGCACTTGTCCCACTTGCATGAAAATGATTTTGGCTCCGTTCAAAGTGACTTTAGGACGTTCGGTGCCATGTTCCGTATAGTACCTCAAAAGAAACTGTCCATCGTATCCGGAGAAATTGTGAGCCATCACTGTGGGATGACGATGACAATCTCCGTAACGTTCGATGTCCTCTTGGCTCCACGTCTTGTCGATGGGGTCTAAGACCCATCGGGCGAAATCGGCTAGCGTGTTCGGTCCTCGAAAGATTTTTTCACGTCCTCCAGGAATCTTACTGTAGTGAGGGCAATAACTCAATATAGGTTCTTGAATGCACTTCTCGCACGCTCGATGAGCCACGCAGAAATTAGGAATGTGAATGCCGGTCTCTTGCATGCATTCGAAATCGAAAAAGATGAAATTGCCTTTGTTCTTCTTGTGACCATCCTCTTTCTCTGGTGGGGGTTGGTATTTTTGCACGTAGCACTGGTGTTCCAAGTCCACGATGTGGTGACAAATGTGACATTTTTTCTTTCCTCGACATACGTGTGCCTTGATAGTATTGGTACATATGCCTTGTCCACAGGTATGGCACAATCTCAGGAGTTGACAAGCACATTTCTGCTGTGAACCTTGCATCTTCAGATGTTGTTGGTAACAGGCAGGGCTGACAAACGTGCGCAGACAAGCAGGACAATGCATTGGTTCTTGCCCTTCGCTCAGACAGGGTTGAGAGGCCAAACATCCTGAGCATTTTAATCCGCAATGTTTGTGTTGCTCTCGATTATTATAACCATGGTCACATTTCTCACAGTAATGACCGTATCCCAGGAATGCAGCTATACTGGTAATGGTATCGAAATGTTCATCGTGATAATAGACATGAATGTATTTTCCGTCCTTAAAGTCTTGGCCTCGAAACAACGGAGGTCCGCGCACTTCTTGAGGGTGCACTTTCAAGGTGTAGCGTGGAGCTAGGACATCTTGCAATTTTTGCATTTCAGGAATGCCACAGGGTGTGTCTTTGGACAGTCCGGCTTGTTGTAACAGGAGTTCTGCTTCGTTTCGTTGTTTGGCTCGGTCCGATCGTTGAATAGTTTTCCAGGTTCTTTTCCATTCTACGTGTCGTTCTTGTTGGCATAGGTTCGTCCCACCACGATGACTCGGGCTAAACACATCTGGTCCTGAGAATTGTGAATTTGGACGAGACTCTTTTTGGTGCTGCGAAGGTCGTTCACCAGTAACACCTTATTGCGTTGTCCGGTCCCTTGAGGAGGAGAGACGTGGGTCATGTCCAGTGTGGCTTTTCCATCGGTGATGTCAAACTGGTCATTAGATTGTTGCACGTGTTGAATCTTGTCCATGACTTTGCAAGCAGTTAGTTCTGCGGGTCTGCTAAACTCCATCCAAACAGGGGATTTCAAACCGTCGTGTTGTATAGAAAGTCTCAAGCGATCGTCTTCTTTGGGTTGAGATTGTCGCTTGAGTGCGGTGAGCAAAGAATCCCACACCCCAGTGATGAACCCTTCTGCTTTCTCTAACGGTACTTCAGCCTTGAAATCTTTAAACTTCACTGTGTATTTGTAAGCCGTGGTTCTAAATTTTCTAGAGGAGCGCTTTGTTTAGAGGGTTCGGATTCTGGTTCACTCATGTCCTCTTCAAAATCACTGGCATGAATTTGTGCCAAGACTTCAGCATTGGTACGAGGCGATAGATCACGTTTCTGCCTCTTACTTTCTTCTTCTTTCTTCTCGAATGAATAGGATCGTTTCATCTTGAGTGAAAAACGTCAAATGACAAGTTTAAACACCATGGGCTAATTTATAGTCATGGTAGACCAGCGTATATAAAAGGGTCTGTGTCTTGTCCTTTCACTATTCATTTCACTCTCTAACCGAGCACAACGATGGAAAAGACTAGCCAAATCGAACGTTTCATCAGAGCTTTGCGAGGGGTCATTAGAAAATTCTCTTCAGACCAGCCGACGGACTACTCTCCTTCCTTTCGAGATAAAAGTCAAGATACTTGCTATATCTGTCAGAAGAAGGGGCATTGGTCTTCAGAGTGTCCAGACCATCAAAAAGAAAAAAAGGGGCTAGAAAAGACAAAAGTCAAGATGCCTGTTATTATTGTCAAGAAAAAGGACATTGGTCTCCAGATTGCCCAAAAAAGAAACAAGAGGAGTCAGAAGAAAAGAGGGATTCTTCTTCAGAAGAGAGGGATTCTTCAGAGGAAGAAAGCAGCCAGGTAAAGAAAAAGAAACAGGAGAAGAAAAGAAGAAGGGAAGAAAGTGAAGAGGAAGAGGAGGCAAAGACTGTGACGGTGAAGAAATTTAAAAAACAGATAGACTAAATAATGAGACAGAAGGAGTGCAAGAACTTTTTAAAGAGCTCTGTTGTGAATTGTGAATTGGATTGTAACTATTGATAAAAGAATAAATTAGCTATAAAAAGGTAAGTGTCTTTGTGTTTTGATTTTAAAATAAGAACCTACACTCACACACTCATACACAGACACATACTATAAGGGTAAAATGGTTCTTTTTTTTTTTTCTTTTTTTGAGTTATTGGCAATTGAAAGTCTATCTCTTTTCGAGAGAAGTGGGTGGCCCTGAAAAGGGCCTTTTTGGTGTAGGGGTGATTTTAAGCAATTAACTTTAACTGTCTTAAGCCTTTGCCACGGTCAAGGCCTACTTCTGGACTGCGTACTGTTGATGATGATGATTGGGTTGAAATCACTAAGGGTGGTAAGGTAGGCTTAGTCACAGGGTTGACGTGTTTAGCTCGGGAAGGTCGTATTCTCTTCGGTCGTAATAAAGAAGTCTGATACATTTGTTTCAGACTTCTTAACTCCGCTCAAATGTCCAACAGTACCGTGACCGTTTGATTTTCACCCTCTTGTTTCTTTGCTGCTACTTCTTCTTCTTCTTGTTTTTTTTTCTTACCTCTTCTTCTTGCTGCTGTTGCTGTAGGAGAAAAGCTTGATCCGCTTCCTTTTGTCGTTGTATAAATATCTCCAATTCTTCTTTCTGTGTCTGTCTAAAATTCTCCAATTGCGGTAATGAAGGTGACGAAGGTTCCGGAACAAATTCTGGTGAGGTAAGAAAATCCACAAAATCCCAATTTACCTCTTCTGAAAGTAAGTCCGGGTTCCCTTGGGCGGTCTCCACTGCTGGTGCACCCAATGGATCGTTTTCTGTGTTTCCGTCATGTTGAATCACTGTCGCATAGATTGACTGCACACAGGCGCTAGCGAATCTATATAGACCACGTGACGTCACAGACTGCTCTCTTCGGATTGGATGCGGGCTGACTGAATTTTGTAACGCGTGTTTGGATTGGTCAACAAACTCAATCCGTTTCAATCCTACCTCTACCTATAAATAAGTGCAGTTCACTGCATTGATTCACCTGTTCTCGGTGCCTCAAGATGTGGACCGATGTGCAATCTTCTACGCTTGTGTCTTCGATGATGTTCCGGACGGACATACCCATGTATGTCCGATCCAAGTGGACATTTGTCCACAGGACAGACACCAGTCTGTGGATACGTAGGATCTACGTAGAAAGGCAAGGATGCCTCAAAAGAGTCTTGATTTACGGTCCTACAGTGAGACGCAGCCTAAGAACAAGAAGAAGACCAATGCGGTGCCCTTTATGTTAATGGATACATTAACATAAACCCAAAGGCCCTTTTCAGGGCCACTCATAGGTCTCGAAAAGAGATTGACTTTCCATTGCCTACCCTTTTTTTTTTTTTTTTTTTTTTTTTTAATTATAAAAATGCCATGTAAAATTTCCCTTGACGCTATACAGTCCCACCCTGTTTAAATTCCCTTGACGCTATACAGTCCCATATTCCCATGTTAATTTCCCTTGTCGCTCAACAGTCCCAAAATCTATTTCCCATGTTAATTTCCGTTGTCGCTAAAGAGTCCCACGATTTTTCTCCATGTTAAATTTACATAGTCACTAAACAGTCTCAGGGGTGTTTTTAATGATAAGTCCCATTGTCGCTGAATCGTCCCTATTCACTACTTATACATAGCAGCTATTAAAATAGGGAAAATGAATTTTGCCAGACTAGACAATACCAGCTTCTGAAAGTGCAATGAATGAATTACCAAATATATAAAATGTAAAAAAAGTTATTGGCTCTTTTTTATACAATTTACCTCTGAAGTTCAGGAAGTGAAAATGACCAAGTAGAGCTAGCACGTTTTTGAAAGGTGCACATTTGAAGTAAGGCCAAGCTGTATGCTCTATAACCCATAGTACACCCATCAATCATACACCAAAATAAAGGGAATTAAAGGTTCTTTGCATTATACCTAAGATATACAAGGTCTTTTTTAAATAGCCAGTATAACCAGTGAGGAAAGCCGGGGACATTCTTTTTCTTTAAAATCCTAACCTATGCAAAATGCGAAACTGTATAGCGCCACCTTATGATATCTGGTTGGGCCTAAATGAAAATGGCACCAATTTGAGATCAATATGACCGTCATGGCAGCAATCTTACAAATCTTGTTATCACTACTCCCTCTGAATGGAAACTCATAATTAAATGGCTTTCCGCCAGAATACTTCAAATGGTGTCTAGCTGATCCTGAATGAAACTGGTGCCTTTATGATGTCTAAAATGACGGCCATAGTGGCCATCCTGAAGATGATAATATTGCTACTCATCCTGAATTTATGATGGTATCACCATGGAGTTTTAACTAAAATATTTCTTATGTTGATTTGCTGGTCCTACATGAAAATGGTGCTGATTTAATATCTAATATGACCGCAATGGAGGCCTCTTGAAAATCTTGTTATAGCTTCTCCTCCTAAACGGACACTCAGATCGACATATGATTTGAGCCAAACGGTTCGTATGTCTAATTGTGCATAAATTATAATGGTGCCTACGTGATGTCTAATATGGCTGCCATAATAGCCATCTTGAACATCATGCTATTGTTTCCTATCTTGAAAGGATGGTCGTACCAATATAGAGGCTTTTACTGCAATATTTCTTATGTTGTTTAGTTTGTCCTAAATGACGATGGTGCCGATCATGGCCACCACAGCAACGATCTTGAGCATATTGTTATAGCTACTTCTCCTGTACACAAAGTCTTATTGACATCACCAGTCTACTTCTTAAAATGCCTAGTTCGTCCTAAATAAAAAAGTACCACTTGCACAACTAATATGGCTGCCACTGCTGCTAACTTGCGAATCGTGATATCATTACTCCTTTTGAATGAAAAGTCTTATCAACATGGGGTTTAACTAAAAATCTTCTTATGATGCCGAAATTGTGGTATATTGACATGATGATAATTTGACTTCCAAAATGACCCCTTCGATGGCCATATGGAAAATCGTATTATCACTACTTCTCATATATGCCTGGTTAAATCGACATTGAGCTTTTACCATACTCCATTTGCTGCCTAGTTGGCCATAAATGGATATGGTGTATATCTGATATCCAATATGACAACATGCCAGCCGTCTTGAAAATGTCGCTATTGTTACTCTTCCAAAACGGAAAGTCATATCAACATCGTTTTCTCCAGATAACTTGACATTGTCATTTATATTTAATTGTTATTTATATTTAATTTAATTGTTTGTAAGTTAAATATTTTAAATTTTATTACATGCTGTTGTTATATAACATTGTATGCTGAACTTGACCTTGTCCAAAACTGAGTTTATTTCTGCTTGACCTGATTGACTCTTTTATTTTTATTTTTATTTCATTTATGTCAACAACTAATACATAGCTGAATTATTCTCTATATGAGGCAGGATTATTATTCAGGTAAACAAGAAGTAAATATATTGATTTGGGTCAGGGTTTTGGAGATTCCTAAGTGAATTGTACAGGTTCTAGAAGGTTATTTTCCATTTGGCAATGTCTTTTGTTTAGAAAATGCTAATGGTGACCCGAAGTCAAGAGAAAACTATATAATCTTGTGATTGTGCGGATTTGGTCAGTCGTGCCTTAACATCTATCACCTTCAAGTTGTATTATGTTGTGACAAGTTTGCGCTGTATTTTTTCCTTCAAATTATTGAATTCAAGTGATTATTTATCTGGAAATACAAGTGATCTGATAAAATTCTTGGATAAAGACATTCACTTGAATTTATACTGAATTCAAACCTGGAATAATAATTCAGTGATTCAACAAGAGCCTGTTGACACATCAGCACTCCATAGGCTTTAACAGACACGTCATTGTCTTCAATTTTGGATCACTTCGGGACTTGAACAGAGTTTTATTGGGGACTTTATATTATCAGGACTTGTGTCTATAATTCTTGGATTATTTTGGGATTTAATTCGCAATACCGTGCGTTGTTTGTTTGTTTTTTTTTCTTTTATTTTCACTTTTGTAATTGTGGGAAATAAATTATTTTTAAACTTTACAAAGCTTGTTCTCTTTCACTCTTTTCTGTCTTTTATTTAAGAGCATCGATTCGTAACAAAAAGATGTGATCATTAGTTTGTGATGTCACATTTTTATCAGT
Organism: Sinohyriopsis cumingii; assembly: GCA_028554795.2. Classification (NCBI taxonomy): domain Eukaryota; kingdom Metazoa; phylum Mollusca; class Bivalvia; order Unionida; family Unionidae; genus Sinohyriopsis; species Sinohyriopsis cumingii. The sequence goes on from JAPYKE020000552.1 coordinate 39,003, forward strand.
GTATATTGTAGAGAGCCATAAACTGAAGGAGAGTCTGGACGAAAATTGACTTGGTGATAACTTCTGTCTCTTTTTTAATATCGAAATAGAAAATTTCTGATAAACTTTGAATAATCGCAACTTCATCATATAAAAAAATCCTGATAAAATCAAGAAAATGTATACAAGATCATGAAACATCTGTAGGAATTACTACTTGCTTTAAATCAACTTTGCAAGCTATCTGTTGAGAAAAATTTATATGCATACTGAAATAATTCACTCATTAAACATATACTTTTCGTTGTGTGCTGCTATTTTATAGAAAGAGTTGATGATTTCCGAAATTGCTGAATTTTTGTATACTCATTCAGCTATTATTTTTGACAATTTGGGATAGGGTATTTTTCACAATTTTTCCGATACATTTCTGTGTAATGACCTTTGCTTTGGAATATATAAATTATTCAACTAAACCTAAGCAGTAGCACAATAAATTACACACCAGCTTATAAAATGTATAAGTGATTTTGGATTGCTTTGACCGTGAGCAATATAAAATAAAAATATGTTAAAATGTTTAATACGCCAACATTTCACAAGCTTCTTTATGTAGTAACAAAGTTTACAACCAAGACGCAGTTCTCTACAGAGTCATTGCTCTTCATAGTTTTGAAGGATGGTTTGAATGGTTACATCTGACCAGCCTCTTCGTCCTTCGTCATCACAGTCCCGGGGCTTTAAATTGTTTTACGTGTATTTATTCCTAGTTCTGATCGACAAAAGTCCACAATTTATTTATTATCTTTGTTTATGTTCTTATCTGCCACTTATCAGGATGAGCGGTCGAGTTAAGTTGTTAACGATTATACAAGTTAACTTTAATCTGTTGTTGTTTATATAGGAAAATGTTACTTATTCTTGTACGTATCAGTCTGCCAATCGTCGGGATGATTGGATGAATCAAGTTGTCAGGATTGTGCCTATTATCTCCGGAGTTTATGAGGTAAATGTTACTGTTCCTATCTATCTGCCATTCAGCAGGATGGGTGGACAAGTGAGGATGTTAAATGTAACTATTAACTTTGGTTGTTTGTATAGAAACATGTTACTGGTCATTGCCAATCTTACAATCATCAAGTTGACTGGGCAAGTGAACATATGATGTAATTAGTACCTTTGTCTGTTTATTTAGTAAAATGTGACTGGTCCTAACCAGTCTAACACTCGCAACATATGACTGGACAAAGGAAGTTGCCATATAGTTACATGTATTAGTCTTGGCTGTTTCTATAGAATAGTGTTAAGTACCCATTCTCAAGATGAGTGGATAAGAGAAATTCAAAAGTTTTCAAATAATTTATGATCGCCGCATATGTGTATTCTGATTTCTTTAAAACAAATATTTTCAGATGGTGTTTTTAGACACTGAAAACAGGAATTATTTTGCCTCAGTGGGACATACGGTTATAGGGAGCCTTTTAATCAGAGCAGGGAAGGTACATCGCAGTCTCAACTTTGTCTCTCTCACTCTCTGCCTTTATCAACCTTATCTTTTTTAAATCCCCTCCGTTTCATACAAAGGGAGGAAATTTATAAATATATGAGGAATTTGACATGAACTTAAAGGTAGGTCTTAAACATATATTATGCTTTCTTATACATTCTGTTGATTTTTTGTATCATGTTATGTTAAAAAGTAGTGCGAAGCACGGAATTGTGTGTCCTAGAAGAGACACGGATGCTATCGTATTCCCAAGAACATTGATATAATGATGGAATATTGTAGATTTCTTGTCCACATAAAATATCACGATATCACCAGTTGCTAAGATATAAATTGTTAAAAATTCAAAACCTTTATCGAAGATGATATTTCAAACGGTTACAGTTTGAATATAATCTGCTGTATGATACCGCTCCGGTGGCCTAGTGGTTAGAGCATCGGCCTCTGATGTATAAGGTCGAGGGTTCAAAACCCAGCCAAGTCATACCAAAGACGTATAAAAATTGATACTAACAGCTGCCTCGCTAGGCGCTCACTATTAGAGTTAGGACTGGTCGGCCTGGTGCCAGGATAATGTGACTAAGTTTGACATCATGCTATATGTCTGCGGCATGATGTCCCAATGTTAGACATCACTGTAAACGGCCACACTGCAGACATCGTAGCGATATGACTGAAAAATTGTTATAGCTAAGTGAAAAATCCAAATCACACGTATACAGAAACACGCTGCTGCACGACAATTTTACATTTGTACGCAATACAAAAGTTCCTTACAGAAAACAGTTTTCCCTTGTGTGCAAGGCACATATATAAATTTATTATTTATCTCATTGGAAGGAATACAGAATTATATATATTACTATTAAAGTATCATAAAATTTTATTTAATTTATTTCCTTCTTCACTTTATCCAGTCTTAATATATTAGGAAAGCAACCATTAATTCGCAAATCCATGTCACTCAGGTACTTCAAAATAATGCAGTACATTCTCTTTATCCGCTGCATTTGCTAGAGTGAAACCTTTCGTCGTGACTATGTTCATGGGCTGATCTATGCATGTCAGACACTGACCGATTTGTGTTAACTACCCACTGAGTGATCTGTGCTAACCATATACTGAGCGATCTTTGCTAATCATCCATTGTCTGGTCAGTATTAACCATATCCTGGATTATATCACATTATACTTCATAACTGCTCTGATATGTTCAGTGCGTGTGTGTGTGTGTGTGTGTGTGTGTGTGTGATTTCGATTTTTAACGTAGATTTAACATTTTTCAGTCATATCGCTACGATGTCTGCAGTGCGACAGTTTATAGTGATGCCTAGCACTGGGGCATCATGCCGCAGACATGTACCATTATGCCGCAGACATGTATCATCATGTCCCATCCAGTAATATTATCCTGAGACCAGGCTGACCAGTCATAATCTCTTAATGCTGAGCGCCAAGCGACTCAGCTGCTAGTGCCGTTTCTTCAGTCTTTGATATGACTTGGCCAGGGTTCGAACTCGTGACCTCCTGCATCCGAGGCGGACACTCTACAACTTAGACCATCGGAGCGGTCTTGCATATGTTCAGAGATACACGCCATACCCAGGCTGCTCTAAATATCTTAAATTTTCTTCCTCAAATTGATATATTTTATATCGTATTTATTGCTTGTTTTTTAACGTTTAGTTTGCACTAAATATTTGCCTAATATCAAAGATAAAACTACAATCATATCCTGCATTTTTCTGAAGTTTGTTTTAAATCTGATGAGAAATTGAGAATACAAGAGATACGAGTTTTAAATTAAAGAGTTATTGCCCTATTTCATTATACCGAGTGGGTGATTTAAGCGATTTCGGTGGAACCTGGATTTTATTTTTCTAACCCCTACTCTTTACGCTCCTCGTATGACGAATCTAAAACCGGATTGCAAAACGACGAAATTATTCAGCGGGTGATCTTTTCATTAATCGACAAACGGGCGGTGCAGATTGTGAGAATGGTTTCATCAGATTTGTAAATGTTAGGTGCGACCAATAAGCAACGTCTTGTGACAAGGTGGAATGATATATTGCCCACGTTCATCTTTTCATTTTAGGACTCAGAAGTTTAAGCCGTGGACACACTTTCAATCAGATGGAAAGGATTCTCAATCTATATCTACCCATCCACGTTCTTGGTACAGATAGTAACATAGAAGTTGAGGGGGCAGAATTGAAAACTAATCCTGATAGCACCTCTCAGAAGGGACAAGTCCTTAACCAACGATCAGCTGGATCAGCCGAATTCCATGAAAATTCCCGCCAATCCAAAACATCTCAAATAATCGTTGTTATACGTATTCCACCCGTGTCCGGATTAACTACTCCTTCACGCCTGGCTCATGTCAGTGGATCATTGCGATATAAAAAAAATTTCAGCCTTCCATTGTGGAGAGAATCTCGCGAACAAAAAGGCCTTCCACGTTAATAGTTTATCATGGAAAGTAGAGTGTGTTCAGGACTGGTGCAGCTTCAAGAACATCGTACTTTGAGTGCATCAGTCCCGCAGCTGGTAGACGTTTTTCTATGGCCCTATGAGGAGCAAAATGCCTTTTCGATGAACTCGAACTATCTCCAACTCAGATTGGATAGATTCGCGGACCCCAAAACCAAACTAGTCCTTTTAGCCAAGGATAAGCTGCCATCTATGGGCAGTTAGAGAGTAGTTTCAAGCAATGTCTTCTCGACAGACACGTCGAGATATGCAACCATGAAAAAATTATATCCGTGCCCTCAAGCATTATTTGAAGCGCACTGAGAAAGGTCGTTGACCAAGATAACGACGATTTTTTCACTTGAAGGTCAGGGAAGAGGAATATTACCGCTCAACCTCTGCGATCATACCTGAAACGCAGTCATCTCCGGGATTTACCTTCGCATAGAGAAAGTGTGAATCTGGTGCGTTCTATGACTGCAGCCCAAATGAACACCAGGCAGACTTAAAATAAGCACAGCCTACTCATGTGTACACTCAGCGCTTTAGCTGGATTCGCCCATGCAAACATTGTGTCGGTAAGATGAAATCAATATTCTTATGCATATCCTGGTATATCACTAGTTACGTAACCATCGGCTGTGTAGCTTTCAGGTTATGAGATCGGGTCATCTTTTACATTGCGAAGCCAGCCTTTCTTTCCTCCAATGATGCCAGAGGTAAAGGTTGGATTAACAGCATTCTTTTCTCCTATTATCTATTCTCATAATGTTAATGTGACTGGAAAATGTATATGAAGGAGAAAACAAAATTTTAAGTAGATTATGTTTCTTCGAGAATACTGCACCGGTCAATTACTTTAAAACCTTCTCAGCATCTAAGCCATGTGAGCATCCTCGTTGATTTATCGTTTAAAACTACCAGCACCAGGCAACCGCAGGGTAAGGTATGGTAAGGTATGATGTAGAAAGAGAAGACAATTTTTGTCATTTTAGGAGGACTATATTCAGGAGGTATCAAGCTTGTATTCCTAATGGTAATATGGTCGTGTGAGTAGTAATCGAGAAACACAGCTTACTTTAAAATGTGCTTATTCTTTCAAGTACAGTGTAGTTTTCTCGCTATCTACCATTACGACTGATAGGCAGTACATTCAAATGTAAATGGGGGACTGAACCAAAGTTTGGCATCTTTTCTTTTTCTTTTTTTACCACTAATTGTAAATTAATCTGTGTATGTGACAATGTTTATTCCATTAGGACCCTGGCACATTCTATGCCTCCTATGATGAGATCATAAAATATGTAAATAACCAAAGTCATTGGGCCCAGATGAAGGAAGTACTCGAGAGCAGAAGGGTACATTTGTCAATCACATAAGACATGACATAAAAGTTATATATCATGCTATGACATAACATTTAGCAATGTGACACTGCACTTTTATTCAGTAACATAAAGTCTTTGAAAGTAATATGATAAATCACAAAATGTTGCTGTTTATTAGCTTCACAATTTTGAGTCATACAAATGCTATGTCACACACTGACATAACATGTACCAAGACCAAACAGAAGCTTCTGTGAAGTAATGTGATAAATATAACATGAAACTTGAAAACATTAGGCAAAGACTTTATGACACTCATTGAATTACACTAATTGCCACTTACTGCAGAGAACTGATTGCATATACTATTATTAAAATGTTATAGAAATTTTATACCTTATGGAATACAGTATTACTATAATTATGCACGCCCTTGGGTCATAATATCAAAGAAGCTAGGTGTCAGATTGTACTACAATGTCTTGGTGAGCCAGCTGGGGCAGAAGCTGGACATAGCAATCACTTTGCATGAACAGCAATCACTTTGCATGAATTCATATATATATATATCCACATCTTAGATTAACCTTGCTAAAGTATGAGTTAACCTCAGTGTTAAATCCTGGATTAACTGCAATGTTAACGCTTATATAAACCTTGATGTTAAAGCTCAACTCCAGTGTTAAAGTTTAGATAAACCTTAAATTTAAAAATTTAAGCATATTTTTAAAGTTAAGGTTAATCTCATGTTAAAGTGGAGAGAACCTCAGTATTAAAGTTATCATTGTTAAAGTTTAGATCCACAGTAATGATATAGATTAACTTAGTGCTCAAGTTTAGATTAACCTCAGTGCTCAAGTTTAGATAAACCAATATTTTTTAAAGCTTAGATTAATCTCAGTGTCAAAGTTTTAAATAAGCCTTAATATAAACTGCAGAAATTGACATTAAAGTTAGAGTTTAGATTAACTTCACTGTCAAAGGTTTTATTTGCTAAATAAAAGAAACTTTGACAAAAGGGAGTCTATTGTCTTCAATGTATATTGAGCAATGGTAGATCTATTTGCACATATTATTCAAATGTTTTGTAAATGTTATATGAAAGAAAATTCAACATTCCATTTATTTAATATTTCATCATTGGACTAATGGAATATTGAGTTTTACTCTTCATATAGAAAAGTTCTATCTGGCCAATTTCAATTTTCAGATTACCATTAGACTCACTCAGAATAGAATATATTTATAAATTTTTTTTATTAGAATTGGATGAAATTTGTACTCATTGCATATTTGCTTTTTCAATGTTTTTTTAAAATGTCAAACATGAATATGGTGCTAATCAAATTACTTTACAAACTGATAAGCATGTTATGTTTCAAGTTTAATTATTTTTACCAGGACTAAAGTTACACAGGAATATACCTCTCCAAATATCCCTGCATTCTACTGGTAACATGTTTATGTACAACACCTGTACATTTATTTATTTATTTGCAATGATTATACAGGTATCTTTTGAGTTGCAAATTTATTATGCAATTTGTGTGCTAATAACAATGAGACATTTAGTTAAATTGAAGCCATTGAGTTGATTGAAATATTTGATGATCAGTCTGCTGTATAACTTTGTAAACCACTCTGCAGGATTTCTTTCTATAATACAATAAAGAAAATTATTCTGTAAATTTTAACTTCATTATAAAAATGTAATGATGTTACTATATTTGAGTACTTTATTTTTCACTTTATCTGTGTTCTAATTAAAATAAACACATATTTGGGGACTGCTTTGTTAATGTTTTGTTTCATGTTGTATTTTATTTTGTGAAAAACTAATTGTTGCAAAAATATAAAGAGGGTTACAGAAGTGATGTCACTTTCATTTGATGCAAATTAAACTACTTTTGAAATTGTATTACAGAATAAAATGCTACACAAAACATAGTTGTTGTATATCAACACCTACTTCCTTTTTTGAAGCATTTCACACAAGAAATAAAGAATCAGGTTAAAAGCTATAGAGAATAGGTTCTGTACAGCCTCTTTAATCTCAGATGTTGAAGCATGGATCATTTCTATATCATTTCCATATCAACAGGAAGTTAGAAATTTAGGAAGGACTTATATACCAATCCTTGAGCACTACTAGCTCTAATGGTCATATATTAATAAAATACTATAATTTCTAAACCCAAATAATATTTCCATAACATATTCTTAAAGGAATTGATGTGTGAAAGATTTCTAGCTCTTCTGATCATAGACCAGAAGAGCTTATGGAATAGTCTGTCACTCGACTTTCGTCAGTTCTGTTTGCACTTATTTCTTATTGCTTCTCCTCCTCCAATACTCAGCGGATTCTCACGAAGCATTACATACACAATTATCCCATAGTCTAATTGGTCCGGAATGAAAATGGTGCCACTAGAATTTATATATATGCTCATTTTTTTCTCCGTTAACTTTACATTGTCAGAATCGTTCAGTATTTTGCGATATTACAAACCTCCAAATTGCATTCACATGCATAAAGGAACTACTTTCTATTGTAAACAAACAATGGACACAGACACCAGCACTTTTGATTTGTAAACAAATCATGTATACTCGTGTAGTATGCACTTTACATTGTGGTTGTTTAAATTTGTTTCTGAATGAAGTAAAGCAGATGTTTCATGGACTGCCACATACCAGCTGCTTTGGCACATTCTGTGTTAACTTTTTTGATACAATGTTTTGGATTTAGGCTAGCTATACAATAGATGCAAGAAAGGGTCCTTACAAATAACATAAAAGTGACAAGGCATAAACTGTCTTCTTTAGCTGGTGATAAGAGTGGCAACAAATATACTTACAGTTTTACATCCTGAATTTCCTCAAAATATACTTTCTTAGTTCTGCAAATCCAAATACATCAGCCATATCATAGGTTCTCAATCTTGATTACACATTTCAAAATTGTACTGTAATTTCAAATATAAGTGCAATTACATCCTCCTTACTGCACTCAAAATAAAAAAGCATTAAATTCCATAGCATCTTTTTGATAATTGCAATTGAAAGACTTCATATTTTTCCCACATTATGATTTCAAACATTCAATGACAGAAACAGAAACACATCTGCAGATGTCAATACGCTTCTCCCTCTCTTCTTCAATCCAATGTACTTCATGTTGAATTGTCACAAAAAAATCCAGTCCATAATCATGAAATTTCATAGAATTGAAAAGAAGTACCAAAATCTATTCATTCCAGATCAAATGGAAAACTTGTTGTAATGCACATTCATTCACAATATGATTCCAAATTCCAATTTTAACTAGACACGCCATTTTCTTTCAAAAGTTACGTTGAGCGCGTGACTAAGTTCAAATTTATCTGGGCTGAGTTATGTGCACAGTAATAATGTTGTTGTTGTGTAATGATGAATCTGCGCTTGTGTATTTAGTTTGGTATACGGTATACATTCAGTTATTTTATTTCTTGTTGTTTATTTTATTAATATAATTAAGCACTAGGTAGAATATAAAAATGAGCATATAATTAAAAGGTTACTGCATTTGTATGGGAAAATATGAACTTGTTTTGTCGGATGGATATACTGCACTCTCATGGTCGTGCAGTATTTACATCCAAAGAACTTGTTCATATTTTCCCATACAAATGCAGTAACCTATAAATCCAACATGGCTGTCACAAGTATGATTTTAAAATTTATTATTGCTATTCTTCCTGAATGGATGGTCATAAGATCAGAGGATTTATATTAAATTTTTATTTTAAAATCTACATAGTCGTATACAGTGGAATTGGTGCTAATCTGATCTCCAACATGACCATCATGACGACCATCTTGAGCATGTTTTTGGGGGCACATTACAGTTTCTTATTTGAATAGGGTTCGATAGGTAAAGAATAATAACTTCTCAGGCTAATTCCTCACATGCTGTACTGAACGTTCAAAAAAAACCTTCTATATCATAGGTATTGTTAAAAAATCTTTTAGGTCCCTTTCTTTGGGAATATGATTGAAGGATTTAATTTGGGTTTTATACAGTATACAGTTTGGCCTCAGTTCAGATATGCAATTATCAAAATCTGCTTGGTCATTTTCACTTCCTGTTCTTAAGAGGTAAACTGTAAAACTAATGGAGCCAATAACTTTGTTTTTCTATTTTGCATACATGTATTGTGTAACTCATTTATGACAGTTTCAGAAGCTGGTATTGTTTTTGAGCACACATGACCAGTAATTTTGGTTATATCTCTGCTTAGATCATTTACAATTAATTTCCATAAGTATAATGTCCAAAGAAATTTCAGCCACAGTATATGAGAGTAGTGCTGAGCTATGTCAACATTTTCTCCACTGTGCATGCTGCAAATGCAAACAACTTCACTGTAAACCTGTCATTCTCTCAGAAATTCATAATATATGTAGACTGCCCCTCATTGTTATTTCTTTAGAAAGGAAAGTCATATCAACATCCGCTTTTCACTAGAAAACTTCTTATGATGTTGTGTTTGTCCTAATTGATCTTTGTTTGCTCCAAAAGAAAATAGTGCAGATCCAAGACAGCTAATTTAAAAATTTCGTTACTGCTGAAGAATATCAAAGATGGTTTAAACACTTAGCCACTGAAACAAAAAAATGATCTTATCTTGTCCTGGCAGTTCTTTGGGGCCAGAAGAACACTGAGTTTCTTCAAGACACTCTTGTTTGCTGGTTGCATTCGTTTGTCATACATGATATGTTGTAACTTAAAACATAAAAAAGTCAACATAATGGAGGTATTTAGTCATATAATAATAACAATAATAATAATAATACAGTAGTCAAATTTTAAAGAGTCCCTTCTCATAATAGGTCATCACCACAATAGTATAGTTTTACTACTTTTCCCTGAAGAGAGACCGTCCCTTTTATAGAGTCTATTTTACAGTGGAGAAGGGCTGGCTTTTAAGAGGGAAACCAACGTAATAAAGTAACAGTGACTTCGTTTACAAATTGTGATGAACTTAGTTTCACAAAACCATTCTGCCCTAAAAAGTTATGGATACTTGCAAAAACTAGTGCAGCTTAGGCCATACCAAGTGATATAAATGATGAAAATGTGAGGATATGTACATGGTTGTCCAATCCTTTATTTTCTTCTTGTTACCTTGATAAGTATGCTTTGCAAAAATACTTTTTTGAATGTATTTTCCTTTTCTACAGGTGAAATGTTTTACATTTTATGAAATGGTCTTAGACTTTATGATACTGGATGGATTTGAATTTCTGGGCAATCTTACTGCAGCAGTGGCAAGTACGGTACTTCGCAAAACAGATTTGTTCCAAATCAGATTAAAGAAGCTGTGAGTAATAGATTTTTGTGTTACTACAATATACATGAAAAGACAAAAACATTTATGGTAGCTATTGTCATTTTTCAAATGTAGCTTTTATTACTAATAATGATAACAAACTGAATGATCTTACTAAATTTAGTAACAAACTACATATTGATTGGCCCTTCTGGTCAATTTTATACATCCATGGATGCAACTCAAAGTTAGATAAATCATAAGACCCTATTGTAGTTATCTCCCAAGGATATTGTTGCACTGATGGTAAATACACGAAACTATAGTAGAAAATGTTTTTTGAAGGAAATCACCACAATAATTCCTCCATTAATGTTTCAAATATGAACTCTTTAGTGACATACACATACAAGTAAGGAGAAAATTTCACAAATTGCTTAGAGCTGTCTCTTTAGGACAAAAAGGGACATACATATTAATACTTTGAGTTATACTCATCCATACTGACATAAATTAGTATTACTTCATCCCTCCATACCATCTTCCTAACTTATTCCTTCATCACTAACTACAATACTCTCAACCTGGAAGCATTACAAATTTTCATTAGTTTTTCTCATGTTTTTCAGAGTCTCTCCACATCTGTCTTAGCAGGGTTGTTTGCCAAGAAAGCAATTCTGAGGGTAAGATTTAAATTCTTAAACTTTATTCTATAGTATTCCTCTAGGTGGAACAATTTTAGACTCTTGAATTATAAAACATTATTTGACAAGTCTTTTTCCTCAGTTGTTCTTACACAAGCTCAACAGAGTGATCCACCTGATATCCATATACAGGTCTGTACATCACTTCATACCCAGACTCATGTCAGTATTACATCTTTTAGATTCTGTTATTGGTCAGCATCTCCTTTCAGCATGATAGGAAAATGACATATGCCAAGCTAGTCAGGCATAGCAAACAAGAAGTTCACCCACACACTTTTAGAACTACCAATTGGATGTGACTCTTTTCTTTGAAATAATTTTTTAAGATTGGGGGGGGGGGGAATATGTTGGATTGGTTAATCATGATTGGTTAGTAAGAGAGAATTATAATTAATACATCCTGGTTATTTTTGGCATTGACTGGATATACTTTGATGTTTTCTCGACCTAAGTTGTTGGCATTATTGTGGAGGAATAAGATTAGTAGCTTGAACACCATTATGTCTTGATATATGTACATATATTAATGGAATAGCCACTGACAGAAAAAAAAACAAGTATGTACACATATTAATGGAATAGCCACTGACAGAAAAAGACAGGTATGTACACATATTAATGGAATAGCCACTGACAGAAAAAGACAGGTATGTACATGTATTAATGGAACAGCCACTGAAGAAAAAGACAGGTATGTACATGTATTAATAGAATAGCCACTGACAGAAAAAGACAGGTACATTGATATCTGACAGACTTAATGGATGACTGTTAATATATAGTAGGAAGGAATGTATATTATAATGTCTGAGAACAGAAGTTAGATGGTGTCATTTGAGGACACTTTTGATCATCTGACACCTTAAAGTTAGTTGTATCATTTTGTTTCTAAAATTAAATATGTTCACAAGAATTATATTCCTTTTCAGTATGCTGATGGCCTTATATCCCAGTTCTACTCTATTTCTGACACAGTCAGTCCACTAATGGCCTGGGGCCAATAGGACCTGACTCAGAACTGAAAGAGTTGTATGTTTATTTCAAGGTAATTAGTACTAGATACAAGTGATCAGCAACAGAAACACCAACTGTCACAATCATGATCAGAAAAAAGATGAGTTTATTGGGGATTATAATAATCTAGCTCCAGTACAGTGCACCATCATTATGATATAATTATAGTTTTATTCTAGGTTAAATGTGGAAGTGGTTAAATTAATTTTGACTGACAAGAATGATGTAGCCAAACAAAGAATGTCATAACTTGGGACATTACATTTAATGCAATTTTAAATTATGTCTCAAGTACTGTTTTAACAATACAGGTTGTGTGCATTGATATTGGGAGAATTGATATTTTAAAGTATATCAGTAATATTTATTTATTATCTTATATTATTAGCATTTTAAGATTTAATTTAAAACGTCACTGCAACATAAGACACAGAAGTGTTACATAGTTATATCAAAGAGTGATGCAAAATTGTTACAGCCATGTAGTCATTAAAATCAAACTCATGCTCATCTGAAGTACAATTTATTAAACTGATTGAATAATATCTTATATTACTCATTGCATGAAGCCTGTGGTCTATATTATTCAATTATTTTTGTATATTGCAAGCTTGATTACCACCCATCTAAAAATCATATATTACCACCCATCTATGAGTTATCTATTACCACTCATTTAAAAGTTATCTATTACCACTCATCTAAGAGTTATCTATTACCACCCATTTACAAATTGTTTGCTCACTGAATCCTTTAGACAATTTGTATATGATGGAACTCTGGGCCCCGAGTGGTCTAAAGTGCTCTCCATTACGGATCATTGCCATCTCACCTCTGTCTGCATGGGTTTGAGTCTCGGATTCAGCCAATGTGGGAATGTGAGAAAGCTTGCCTGTAGCTTATCATGGGTCGGTGGTTCTTTCTGGGGTTTTCCCGGGTTCTTCCTCCACCATTAATACTGGCCGCCATGCATAGCCTATCGTGTGCTGAAAAATCGCCTTAAACCCTACAACAACAACAACAACATGATGGAACTCAGAAAAATCTAATTTCTGATGGCTCAGATTTTTTTTTGTAGCTTTCAATTTAAGGATTTAAATTCAAGATTGCACAGAAGGGAAAGTTTTACCCCTTAGCTGAGTAAGTCATTTTAGCAAGGCTTGGTATTCAATTGATTGATGTTTCACTTATCAAAACCTTGCAGTATTTATACCTACCAGCCTTAGTAACATTGATGCATAATGTAATTTTGCCACTAATTCTCATTAAGGACATGATACTGGGTTTTGTCTGTGACATTTTCAGCTTTACGAGCTCCAGATGCACCACAGTGGAGGCATTGGGTGAAGACTTAGTTACCTGGTGAAGCAGTGAATTGAACGCAGCTGAAGATTTAAGTAGTATCTCATCAACCTCATAAATGAGAGTATGTACACTGAGAATATTTATGGTTTATAGTATGATGTATATCTTTCATGGATTAAGAAATTTTCTCATAGTAATATTTAGAGATTTATGATGAATTATAAGTGTCATTTGATTTAAATTTATTGCAAGCACAAAATACACAGGTTTTTAAATGCATACTTTAAAGTTGCATTTCTGGACCACTATTCTTATCCTAAAGTACAAAATATTTTTTTTCCATCAATTCTAACCACTGGTCATGCTGTTGGCATCGAAAGCATCACATCAAACATGGATCAGTAATTGATAGAGTTATAGCTAAAAAAAAATTAAATCAGTCAGAACAGCTTTTCATTTCAGTGAGGAAAAATACTCTGACATTTATGTGTATGGTTTTGAATTTGAACATATTGAGGCCATGGTAGAATTTCTCAAATGAAAGCGTGCATTCAACTGGTGTCGGATAGGAAATCCCACTCAAGGATCAGAATGTATGGGTAGAAACAATTAGGCATTGCTAAGCTCCCATCCACCAATTCTGATTCAAAAAGTTGTATTACCCTATCCACCAGCAACACATATGATGGATTATTTTGCTCACATTTCTCACTAGGACTTAATGCTGGGGAAGAAAGATGTTATCATCCTAATGGATATAGCCATGGAAATTCAGAGAATTTTTTAAAAGTGTATATGTCCTTAGAAATAAAAAGTTAAGTTAACAGTAAAAGAGTTTTTAAAAACAAGAAGTATTTTTTTATAGGCTGGCATAACTGTCTTTCAGTAATAATAACACAAGAAAATGTGCAGATGTTCATGACCTAAAAAGCATAATGTCATCAGCAATGCTCCTGAGTGGACTCATGTGAGATTGATGCATCCCTTATGTCTTTTTCACATGGGCAGACTGTGTCTCACATATATGGGAATGAAAAAAACTGCAAATATCTAATACGATGATACATGTGTTGCAGTTGCATACATTGCCATGAAACCAGGTTATGCACACCATAATGATCACTTATAGGTCGAGTCAGATTGCAAACAACAAAGGTATTTGAGATCTGCCATAGAATAATGCACTTGCAGATTAGGGTCTATATTGTTTGTTCTGCTGATTACTCCTAGCAAACTGCACAGACAGATTTGGATATATAGTAATTCTCACATCCATCTGACATCTGTCTGGCACTCATATTAATGAACTTTTCATCTTGTAGCTTAATGCAGTGTATGAAACAATCTCATTAGTAAACTTGTCCAACAGTTTTTTAATCGATTGCCACGAAACTTGGTCAATATTATGTTCATTGCCAGAATATGCAAATATAAAAAGAATTGATCCTACATTTTTGTTAGAGTTATTGCCCTTTTTGCCTTGTACTTCAGTGCAGTCAATGGTGCAATCTCATTGGCACAGTAAGTAACAGTGAGTCACACAGGTTTTGATGGATTGCCCTGAAAATTTCGAAATAGTATGATCATCTTCTGAAGATGTACATGTAAGCAAATCACCTGAAGATGTACATGTAAGCAAATTAACTAAAAATGTACAGGTAAGCAAATCACATAAGATGTACATGTAAGCAATGAGTCACATGAAGATGTACATGTAAGTAAGTCACATGAAGATGTATATCTAAGCAAATCACAGAAAGATGTACATGTAAGTCACATGAAGATGTATATCTAAGCATTTCACAGAAAGATGTACATGTAAGCAAATCACAGGAAGATGTACATGAAAGCAAATCACATAAGATGTACAAGCAATCAAATCACATGAAGATGTACATGCAAGCAGATCACTCAAAGATGTAAATGTAAGCAATTCACACAAAGATGTACATGTAAGCCAATCACACAAAGATGTACATGTAAGCAAATCACAGGAAGATATATGTGTAAGCAAATCACAGAAAGGTGTACATGCAAGCAAATCACATGAAGATGTACATGCAAGCAAATCACACAAAGATGTACATGTAATCAAATCACATGAAGATATAACTATAAGCAAATGACATGAACAAGTATATCTAAGCTAACCACACAAAGATGTACATGTAAGCAAATTACATAAAGATGTACATGTAAGCAAATCACAAAATGGTGTACATGTAGGCAAATCACACAAAGACATACATGTAAGCAAATCACACAAAGATGTACATGAAAGCAAATCACACAAAGATGTACATGTAAGCAAATCACACAAAGATGTACATGAAAGCAAAGCACAAAACGATGTATATGGAAGCAAATCACATGAAGATGTACATGCAAGCAAATCACATGAAGATGTACATGCAAGCAAAGCACAAAAAGATGTACATGTAAGCAAATCACATGTAGATGTACATGCAAGCAAATCACACAAAGATGTACATGTAAGCAATTCACATGAAGATGTACATGTAAGCAAATCACATGAAGATGTACATGTGAGCAAATCACACAAAGATGTACATGCAAGCAAATCACATGAATATGTACATGCAAGCACATCACATGAAGATGTACATGTAAGCAAATCACATGAAGATGTACATGTAAGCAAATCACATGAAGATGTACATGCAAGCAAATCACACAAAGATGTACATGTAAGCATATCACACAAAGATGTACACGTAACCAAATCACATGAAGATGTACATGCAAGCAAATCACATGAAGATGTACATGTAAGCAAATCACATGAAGATGTACATGCAAGCAAATCACACAAAGATGTACATGTAAGCAATTCACATGAAGATGTACATGTAAGCAAATCACATGAAGATGTACATGTGAGCAAATCACACAAAGATGTACATGCAAGCAAATCACATGAATATGTACATGCAAGCACATCACATGAAGATGTACATGTAAGCAAATCACATGAAGATGTACATGTAACCAAATCACATGAAGATGTACATGCAAGCAAATCACACAAAGATGTACATGCAAGCAAATCACACAAAGATGTACATGTAAGCATATCACACAAAGATGTACATGTAACCAAATCACATGAAGATGTACATGTAAGCAAATCACATGAAGATGTACATGTGAGCAAATCACACAAAGATGTACATGCAAGCAAATCACATGAATATGTACATGCAAGCACATCACATGAAGATGTACATGTAACCAAATCACATGAAGATGTACATGCAAGCAAATCACACAAAGATGTACATGTAAGCATATCACACAAAGATGTACATGTAACCAAATCACATGAAGATGTACATGCAAGCAAATCACACAAAAATGTACATGCAACCAAATCTCACAAAGATGTACATGTTAGCAAATCACATCAAGATGTACATGCAAGCAAATCACACAAAGATGTACATGAAAGCAAATCACACAAAGATGACATGAAAGCAAATCACATGAAGATGTACATGTGAGCAAAGCACAAAAAGATGTATATGTAAGCAAATCACATGAAGATGTACATGCAAGCAAATCACACAAAGATGTACATGTAAGCAATTCACATGAAGATGTACATGTAAGCAAATCACATGAAGATGTACATGTGAGCAAATCACACAAAGATGTACATGCAAGCAAATCACATGAAGATGTACATGTAAGCAAATCACATGAAGATGTACATGTACGCAAATCAGATGAAGATATACGTCAAAGCAAATCACACAAAGATGTACATGTGAACAAAGCACAAAAAGATGTATATGGAAGCAAATCACATGAAGATGTACATGCAAGCAAATCACATGAAGATGTACATGCAAGCAAATCATAAAAAGATGTATATGTAAGCAAATCACATGAAGATGTACATGCAAGCAAATCACATGAAGATGTACATGCAAGCAAATCACACAAAGATGTACATGTAAGCAATTCACATGAAGATGTACATGTAAGCAAATCACATGAAGATGTACATGTGAGCAAATCACACAAAGATGTACATGCAAGCAAATCACATGAAGATGTACATGTAAGCAAATCACATGAAGATGTACATGTAAGCAAATCACACAAAGATGTACATGTAAGCAATTCACATGAAGATGTACATGTAAGAAAATCACATGAAGATGTACATGTGAGCAAATCACACAAAGATGTACATGCAAGCAAATCACATGAATATGTACATGCAAGCAAATCACATGAAGATGTAAATGTAAGCAAATCAGATGAAGATATACGTGTAAGCAAATCACATGAAGATGTACACGCAAGCGAATCACATGAAGATGTACATGTAAGCAAATCACACAAAGATGTAACTGTAAGCAATTCACACAAAGATGTACATGTAAGCAAGTCACATGAAGATGTATATCTAAGCAAATCACACAAAGATGTACATGTAAGCAAATCACATGAAGATGTACATGTAAGCAAATCTGATGAAGATATACGTGAAAGCATATCACAAAAAGATGTACATGTAAGCAAATCACATACAGATGTACATGTAAGCAAATCACACAAAGATGTACATGAAAGCAAATCACACAAAGATGTACATGTAAGCAAATCACACAAAGATGTACATGCAAGCAAATCACACAAAGATGTACATGAAAGCAAACCACATGAAGATGTACATGTAAACAAATCACATGAAGATGTATGATGATACAAGGAAATCACACAAAGATGTACATGTAAGCAAATCATATGAAGATGTACATGCAAGCAAATCACACAAAGATGTACATGTAAGCAAATCACACAAAGATGTACATGAAAGCAAATCACATGAAGATGTACATGTAAGCAAATCACATGAAGATGTACATGCAAGCAAATCACACAGAGATGTACATGTAATCAAATCACATGAAGATATAACTATAAGCAAATGACATGAACAAGTATATCTAAGCTAACCACACAAAGATGTACATGTAAGCAAATTACATAAAGATGTACATGTAAGCAAATCACAAAATGATGTACATGTAGGCAAATCACACAAAGACATACATGTAAGCAAATCACACAAAGATGTACATGAAAGCAAATCACACAAAGATGTACATGTAAGCAAATCACACAAAGATGTACATGCAAGCAAATCACACAAAGATGTACATGAAAGCAAACCACATGAAGATGTACATGTAAACAAATCACATGAAGATGTATGATGATACAAGGAAATCACACAAAGATGTACATGTAAGCAAATCACATGAATATGTACATGCAAGCAAATCACACAAAGATGTACATGTAAGCAAATCACACAAAGATGTACATGAAAGCAAATCACATGAAGATGTACATGTAAGCAAATCACATGAAGATGTATATGCAAGCAAATCACACAAAGATGTACATGTAATCAAATCACATGAAGATATAACTATAAGCAAATGACATGAACAAGTATATCTAAGCTAACCACACAAAGATGTACATGTAAGCAAATTACATAAAGATGTACATGTAAGCAAATCACAAAATGATGTACATGTAGGCAAATCACACAAAGACATACATGTAAGCAAATCCCAGAATGATGTACATGAAAGCAAATTACATGAAGATGTACATGCAAGCAAGTCACATGAAGATGTACTTGTAAACAAATCACACCAAGATATTCATGTAGGCAAATCACATGACATACATGTAAGCAAATCACAGGAAGATGTACATGTAAGCAAATCACACAAAGATGTACATGTAGGCAAATCACACAACTACATACATGTAAGTAAATCATAGGATGATGTACATGAAAGGAAATTACATGAAGATCTATATGTAAGCAAATCACACAAAGATGTACATGTAAGCAAAGCACAGATAGATGTACATGAAAGCTCTTTAAATCTTGCTTTTTGTTGTATTGGTAATGTAGTATATGATGCAATTTTTTTACCACAACTAGTTATGAAGCTCCTACTGGATTGTCATGAAATTTGGCATATATTAAGGTCATCACCTGAAGATACAAACACTGACAAATAACTTTACTAGCAAAATTTATATTTGTGCTTGCGCTTTAATGCTGCATATGTTAATTCAACTCGTCCTGCCATTTGATTTGCACATGTTTATGGATCACTGTAAAAGCTGATGCTTCTAATAGGTCTATAAAGATGCAGATAATTGTAAGTCTTTGTTCTCCCTTGAATTTTTATAAGAGTTATTGCCCATTTTAACTTACAGCTGGATGCAAAGTAAGACAGAAATTTGTGAACTGGTGGAAACTATTTTGGATTGCTTTAAAGTATATTACATATTATGGTCATGATTGATAGGTTTCCATTTCACTATTCAATGTACTAGCACTAATTCCAGAAAAGTTATGTACTTTTGACTATAAACTCATATCCCATCATTTGGCTGGGGTAGCTGTGATTGTGTGTGATTTAAATTTTTAATGTAGCTTTTAACAAATTTCCAGTCATATTGCTATGATGTCTGTAGTGTGGCAGTGTCAGTTTAAAGTGATGTCTAGCACTGGGGCATTATGCCGCAGACATTTAGCATGATGTCCCACCCAGTCACATTATCCTGACACCAGGCCAACCAGTCCTAACCTCTTAATGCTGAGCACCTAGCTGGGATAGGAATATTCTTCTGAGCATATTCCTTGCAATTTCTTTAATTCATATTGCTTACAAGTTTTAGATTCATTAATAATTCTTAAGCTGACATGCCATATATAGGAAGGATTCTGAACCTGATGTTTTAACAGCAGGAATAATGAAGTTGCATGACTTACTGTAAAACTTGTAAAATTAACTACTTTTTCCAACAAAATTCAAATTTTAGGATCATTATGAAGTCTTTTGCAGAAATGTCTTCCAAAGATGTTGTGTATTTATAAAAACAATTGTCTCAAGGCTTCAACAGCTGTTTTATCTTCATCTACATTTAATGGCCCATCAGCATCCTTTTTCCCGTACTGAAAAATCTCTGTGCAAGGTTGTTTTCTGTCAAGATCAGTCAAATTTTATTGAGCAATATTTCTTAGGCAATTTGTGTGACTTGTTTCTCTTTTTAGTAATGGTGGCCATATTTGAAAGTGGATCATCATTATTTCAACAAATGTGAAAGGCTTTCAAGCTAGGACACTTTTTGTAATATATGGTTAAATTCTGTTAAACTGCTACTTAGAAGAAGTTTTTATAAGTTCTTTTTTTTGTTGATATTTTTTTGGTGAGACATTTTAACATTTGTTATTATGGCAACCATATTTGAAGGCTGATTAGAATCATGTATATAAACTTTGAGTTCATTCATGCCAAGATGCTTTCAAATTTGGTCATGTTCTGTTGAGTGGCTTATCAGATGTCATTTTAAGGGAATGATCTACTTATAGCCATAATAAACATATGTAATGACAAATCATTTGCAAAAATATGTATAATTTCAGATCAAAAACTGTCTGACTAATTTAAAGACTATTTTGCGGAAATCACTCTAACATGATGGCCCATCAAATTTGTTTAGTGGATGCCAATCAGTTTTTAAATATGTCCTCAATGGCTAAAACCATACAAGCCATTAAACAGCTTCTTCTTAAAAACCTCTTCACAATTTGACTAAATAAGCAAAAGTATCATGACAGGAAAACATTTTAATTTGTTCAAAACATGCCAATTCACCCTCAAATATGGCTGCAGCTAACAGATGTACAAAAAATATTTAAACTTATAACTTATCCTCAGAATCTGCTCAACAAAACTGAACCAAATTTGATACACATTATCTTGACTGCTTTAAATTTTATACAAATGACACTGATCTATCATATGACATAAACTATGACCACTGTTGCTTAAATAGAAAACATTTCAAATTATAAGCACAAAAACTGCTCAATAGAATTTTGCCACATTTTGCAGAAAGCATACAGGAATAAAGGATTTTTAAGTTTGTATAAATGGTGCTGATCCACTATTATTTAAGGCTTTCAGTAGTAAAATTTAAAAATAAAGACACAATTGCAAATGGACAACACGTGATGGAAGCCTGATGAAGGGAAAAGGTCATGCGAGCTGAAAATGGGAATAACGTTTAAAATGCTGATCAGAAAGACTTCTTTTTTTTACAGGATACAAAGTCATTCCCAGATATAAAAAAATGCCTTATGTTTAAGAGGTCAACTCCAAGAATTTTGGAGACAGTAAACAAACATATGCTGGACATATGAACAGACAAGCTGACTCCAGTATACAACCAAAATTTAATTTGCAGGAGGTATAAAAAAAACCTGCCTAATTGAGGTCTATAAAATAAAAGTTTTATAGTACATGTACATACAAAGAAGCTTTACATGGGTGCTTTACATAAAACAAAAATGCTGATGATCTTGAACTTATTGCTGTACATTGGACATGGTGTCTAAACCCACTCATCAGATGAAACCAAACACACAAACTTGTCACAGTCTATTTAAACAATAAGAAGAAAAATAACTTTGCATTTAAGGTCATTTTCTGAATGGTTGGCAGCATATGACTTATACTGATTTCTAAAGTAATTCTTATAAAAGAGAGAGAGAGAGCTTGTACATATTTCAATCTCACTCATCAAGTACATCCAAGTCCAGCTTCAACCTGCAGAATTACACGTTTATGATTTTAGGATTACTTGTAAAAGACAATAGAGAAACAAGATTTAAAAGTTCCTTTATTTCTTGTCTTTATGTTATAATTACATATGTAGTCATAAGATTCATATTTATTACAAATACACTGGTCCCTCATTACAAAGTGCCTCAAAATAGCATGTTCCCTCATACAACATGCCTTTATAGAAACAAATGGTTCACAGTAAGCAAAACAAATCAGCTTGCTGGAAGTTTGTGCCCGAATTGCACAGAATCATGCCGTTAGTGGCCCACTTGTTGTACACTGTTATTTCGAGCAGTAAATGTTTGCCAAAAGTGTGGCTAGAAAATCTTCTATTCCTTTTGACACATGTTATTTGCCAACAGTGTGCTACAACCAAACGTTAACTTGAGCAGTGAAAAAAGTAAATACCGCCACCATCCAAATGAAATTACACCAAAATGTGTTCCAAAAATATGTCACAAACTTAATTTAGCTTCATTTGTGTTTATCTCATTCAAAAGCTTGTCTCTGAATTTTCTTTTCATAGCTCATTTAGCATGGTCCAAGAGAAATAATAAAATATAAAAAAGCAAGGATTGTATATTAAAAGTTTTCACATTGATGAGATAACTTATTCCTTAAAAGGGTTGAAAGGTTTATGATGATAAATGTTTTGTAATCTTGTCCATGATTTCCTTCCTATCAGAAACTTATGTGACACAATGTAATTTCAATAACCTTATCAGTCTTCAGTGATTTTAATGATTTTGTTCATTGAAAAAAACAGCCTGGAAATGCATGACATAATTTTCTTCCAAGAAACAAATATAATTATGCATAATAAATTTTCACCATCATCTTCAGTTTATTGTTCAAGATTTTTGTTAACATCAACAATATGTACATCAAGAAATATTTTTAAAACATCAAATCAATGAAGTACACTAAAGTTAGAATAACTGTACAAAATAAACCTCTGCTGGAAAAATTTATGTTGCAATATATATTATTTAGAACCTCTTAACTGTTGGCAGAATTATTGCTTCATTGAATTTTGAATCGATTTAAAAATATTTTGATGTTATTCAATACTGCCCCAATACATATATTCTTGAAATTATTGTTGTACAAATTATATAAAATCACATTCATTAGACTCATCTTATGGCAACTTAAAGTAGACTTTCTTTCTGTCATTCAATTGTCCCAATCTGCAGTATGAAGTGTGCCAAAGAATTCATTAGGTTAGGCCCAGCCCCATATTTATTTTCTGTTGGCAATTTTGCCAAAATTTAACAAAGGAGAATGACTTGATTGAGGCTCATATAGCACAAATGATGGTGGAGCCAATTTGACCAAATGATTGATATGCAAGTGACCATTACAAAAGGGTATGAATGCCATGAGATGATGCTAGGTAAGTTGCCTTGATTCCAGACTGAACATCACAGTTATGCTTTGTACTGCAACAAAAAGCCCAGATCTCAATCAAATGCACAGGTATATTTTTTATATGATGACATAATAAATATGCATACACCGAATGGCTGTTAGAGTAATGATCATTTATTTTTGTAGTTGTTTGTTTTTGCTACTCATCAATGATATCAGTGGCAAACTGGTAGTCATGGATCTTAATTTTGGGATGACTGTGTTTTTGGTTTTGAACCTACCCCCATAACATAATTTATATGGCCCCACCTATCTTAAAGTGTAATAATGAGATACCCTGAACTGTGTATATGAGGGATCATTGTACTGGACTTCATAAGTAAGCATCATTTATAAGGTGTCCAAAAGTGTGGTTTTGACTGCATATGAAAAGTACCAAGTTAACAAATACTGAATTGGTTTTGTATAATTATCTAACAATTATGTGAAGAAATTGTCCATAAATTTGACTTGGACAAAACAACATTAAAGGACAAAAAAAGAGAGTTCATTATATGCATGTATTCAGATTAAGATATTTTTGCAAATTGGGCCAGGATGTATTTCACGATACTTGAAGTACGTAACTTTCAAATAATATTCCCCACTACCCCACTATAATGCCATGTGTTATTACATTAGGCAGAATACTGATGGAATGCTAACAAAAATCTCCTTAAACCTACTAATAAAAATGTCACAAATATACTTAAATCATAAGTGTTCATACTAAAATATGTATTTCATGGAATGAAAATGTTCATAATATTTATGATACAAACATGCTTGTAAACAAAAATAAAATGCAATCAAAATGTACAATAAATTTTGAAAGAACATACATTTTACAAAACAATGATATATACAAAAATATTTTACAAAACTATGTACGATTCATTTTACGTCTTATCAAATAACTGGCATTGTTATTTTGACAAAAATATTATTTCAACAAAATTCTGCCTGTAAGATATAGATGGTTATATCTTAGATCATTAGTGTGATACATACGCACACACTGTAATTGCAATTGCTGCTACTCATCTTTGTGATTTCCATATTTTTTTACACCAATTAAATTTTGTTTATTTGTTAATATTTTTTTTAGAACAGGATTCACAGCTATTTAATCTTGCAGATTAATTCCGCTAGCAAATTCTTAAAAAGAGGATGTAACCAAAAATAAGGTAGGATCGACAACTGCACATTGTATTTATATGTCTATGCTGAACTGCAAAATCTGTGTAACGTATGTAGTTTGCCCCTTTTCATGACAAAATTTGATCCCTGAACTGAACACTGAACTGAACTAGTGTAAGTTTAGCAATGCAATAGAAACTTATTCATTTGTACACAGAAATGTAGGGCTTTTTACAAGTTCATAAAACTTTGACTTTGCACATATCATTATAGAAATGCAAGAGATACACAACATCTAAATACTAATATAAGCAATAATGTTTCCATGAGAACAAAATATAAAACCCTAAATTTAAATGAAACAATTTCTTTTTGTTTCCTGATTTTAAGGTCTTGAGCATTTAAAATAAATGACTAAAGGAATCTGCTGAGCAATTCAAATTCAGGTTATAGAAACAAATGAACCAATTCCCAGAAGCTTCTGGGCCTATATTTCACATTGACCTTGCATCTTTTTTAAAACTCCTGTTCATTTCTCTGGTTCAATTTTATGTTGTAAAAGTTCCAGGGCTTTTTCACATGGTCCCATTATTTGCTGTAAAGAAAATATAATTGACTATTAGAACTCAATAATTTCAACCAAATTATGAAACTGCATCTGTGTTTACTTGTTTTAACAAGTGCCAATCATAATATTCCTTTTCAGGTTTTAAGAATGAACAAAAAATAGTAGTCTGAGTACCTGGAAATGCATGTACATTTAGTTCAGCTAAACATTTCAACACCTGAGATTTTACTCAAGCTATATTGGACAGTTGTTACTGATAGAATCATGATAAAAATTAGATGGAAATCTATGTACAGTCCAGTATGTGTGTGTGTGTGTGTGTGTGTGTGTGATTAGGATTTATAATGTAGCTTTTAACAATTTTCAGTCATATCGCTATAATGTGTGCATTGTGGCAGTTTATAGTGATGTCTAGCACTGGGGCATCCATACACCACTTATATATTTAACTCGATCTTAAGTTATCCAAAGGTTTGCAAGCTAATCAATTAGTTCATCCTACCATAATCTATTAATCTGGGTATCAAAAATATGATTAAATTATACTACATACATTACTTATTATATTCATAATTAATAGCTAATCATTCAGCATAATTATGTGGTAATAACCTCTGCATAAGATATCTGTATGTTTCAGGCAATACAAGTCAATTAGGTACATTCTTTGGTATGTTGTCCAACACAATTGTTCAGGAATGAGTATGGACTTGTACTACGTTTCTGACCTTGACCTTAAAGATATGACAAACTGTGATACCCGACATATCTTAGAATGACAGGTATGTTTTATTTTCATCCCTCTATTTTGAAAAGCTGTCGAGTTACAGGGAAGAAATTAAAAAATTAAAAAATGTGTAACTTTGACCTTGACCTTGAAGACACACAAATATGGTATGCAAGTCACTTTTCAGTGACGACATATAAGTGTACTACACATGATCAGTTTATCTCAAACAATATAAAAATTACGGTTTGGATAAGAAACTGAAAGCTGGACATATGGATATAAAAAACAAATGGATAGGTGGAGTGGGGACAAAATAGGTACCCCAATTTTATAAAATGGACAGGCTTCTCTATCAAAAAACTGTACCAATAATTTTGACAATAAATGTTACTCAAGACAGGGGAAACATACTTAAAATTAAAGTAAAAAAACTGAATCTATGACCATAACAATCTTATGATATACCAATAAATACCCTAGACTTGGAAAGTTATATTTAAAAATAATTCTCTGATCAACCAAAAGCCTATAATTTAAAGCAAGGAAAACAAATACAAACACAAATTTAAGAATATAAAACATTAGCTCCTCTTGCCAAACTTGGCATTATGGTACCATATATATACTACATAAGTTTGTATAAATGGTGCCATCTGCAAACAACATAGATTCTGGTCTGCCATCGTAATAGAACTAGCCAGACTGGGTCAATGTTATTTGTTCTACTGATTATTCCTAACATAATGCATAGACCCACATCTGCTGGGACATTATGCTATGACATTTATGAGTCTATAGAGTTCGTCTTTGGGTCAGTTTAATAAGTCAGTATATATGGTAACTAAATATGGTACGACTGTGATAGGGAAATTTCAGAATTGAGTAATCAAAGAACATGTTTTTACATTATTTTTAATACTACTACTACTACTACTACTAATACTTTATTTAGTAATTTAGGCCACCAACCCATATTACAAAGTATAATACAGGTATGTGCGCCATGGTTTAAAGAAATTAAATATGGTGTTCATCATGAGTATAGATACATAATTTCCAATAATCAGTGCATTATTTTATAAAAAATGTTACTACCTCCAAGTATATTATTCACCATTCGTTTGAGTGATCAAAGATTGTCTAAGATGAAAAACTGAATTGATGTAGCAAGAAAGATTCCTTATATTCATTAATATATTGCTATAACTCATTAGGGATACAAATTTTCCTACTGACGGAAAGAGATAATAAACTTCATTGAAGTATTTCTGTCTTATATGGTCATAATCTGGGCAAGCACAAACAAAATGGAATTCATCTTCTGCCAAATAAACATCATTTTTCTGGCATAGTTCACAATACCTATTATTTCTCTCAATCCTGCTATGCCTACCTGTCTCTATTTTCAGTGTATGTGCTGAGCACCTAAATTTAGCAAGTAATTTCCTAAGAAAATACAATAATCCACATGAGAGGTATTTTTCCTGTCCTAATTCGGTTTTATACATTCTATAATACTTGGGTTCCAAGGGTTGTCATCGCCTGGGGCGGATGTGGGAGATAAGCATCCACTTCCCTTGGAAATCCTCCAGTGGCTTGCGTCTGATAGAGCCTCTGACAACCATATCCAACTCCAGGCCTTCACAAGTGGCGGAACCTGTTTAAACTGACTGGATAAGGAATGACAGCCGAGTTTCTGGCGCCTCAAAACCAGACACTTCAGGCAGATGGGGCTCGTTAACCTTGGGTGGTCACCTATCTAAGAGAATGAAAACTCCGATTTCAAACCTTCGCTGCCTTGCAACTATACCCTCTCATCGGAAAGGCCAAGGGAGTAAACCCCAACATTAATTCCGGAGACGGAGTCCCTAAGGCAACTTGGCATTGGTTTCAGTGTCATCTTGGCAACTCCTGCGATGCAGCTGGTGCCATGATGTATCAGCTTGTCCTTTCCCTTGGATCCATCAGCTGCATGGAGAGGGGAGGGTCACCTGCATGGGCAACAGGTGATTCCCCATATCACCCTGCCCAGGCTTGTGCCCTGGAGAGGACACTCCAGCTTCATTCCACAGTGTTGACACAACACGGGAAGCAGCAGTTTACCGGTTATAAGTTACCGCTCGATTGGCGTAGAGCCAGACACCAGGGGTGGCTTCTGACGGTGGGAGAGACCAACATGTTTCACTGGACAGCTACCGCCTGCCTCAAACTGGGCAGCCCCCAGCCAATAAGGTGCCATCCCGCCAGTTCGCCTGCCTTGCTGGGTGCGTAAGGCTTAAGGTATGCGAGTACCTGACAAGCGGACTACAACTACTGCACCAAGAAATAACAAAATAAAAATAAAAAACAAGACTTCAATCCTCAAGCTAGGTACCTGGAATGTCCAGACCATGCTGACTGGGCTTTCAGATGATCTCCAGACAATCGGTGATGTTCGAAAGACTTTAGTCATCAACGACGAACTTGCAAGGCTCCAAGTCGACATCGCCTCACTACAGGAGACACGACTACCAGATTCCAGGTCCCTCAGAGAAAAGAACTACACGTTCTTCTGGCAAGGAAAGAGCGCTGATGAAGCCACAGAGTTTGGTGTTGGATTCGCTGTCAGGAACACTCTGCTGGGGATGATAGAACCCTGCCAACAAGGAAATGGAAGACTGCTATCCCTCTGCCTCCACACCACAAACGGGCCTGTCAACCTGATCAGCATCTATGCTTCCACACTAAGATCCTCCACAGATACCAAGGATGAGTTTTACGATGAGTTAAACTCGTTCATCGACAAAATTATCAAGGAAGATAACTTGATTTTGGTGGGCGACTTCAATGCTAGGGTGGGTGCCGACTATGACTCTTGGCCCTCCTGTCTTGGCAAGTTTGGCATTGGGAAGATGAATGAGAATGGGCAGCACCTTCTAGAGATGTGCTCGTACCATGACCTCAGCATCACCAATTCATTCTTTCAGACAAAGCCACAGCACAAAGTGTCTTGGAGGTATCCCCGGTCTAAACACTGGCACCAGCTGGACTTGATCATTACAAGACGGGCAGCCATGAAGGGTCTGCTTCTTACCCGTACCTTCCAAAGTGCTGACTGTGACACCGACCACTGCAAAATGAAGCTTCAGCCGAAGAAGATCCACTGCTCTAGGCAAGAGGGTCAACCATGCATTGATGTGAGCATGACATCATATCCAGACAAGGCTGAGGAATTCACCTAGGCTCTTTCCAAGACGTTTGATTCAGAACCCCCCAACGGCAATGCCAAAGAAAGATGGGATCACATCAGAGAGACTGTATACAGCACAGACACACAGATCTTTGGTAAGAAGCAATCAAAGAACAATGACTGGTTTGAGGCTAACTCATACTCATGCCAGCCATAGAAGAGCATCACAGTGCTCACCTGCAATACAAGTGATCCCCCTGCCAGAAGAGACTACAGGCATACAGGTCTACTAGAAGCAAAGTGCAGAAATTAGCATGGCAGTGTGCCAATGAATACTGGCTTCAGCTCTGTCAGAGTATCCAGTTGGCAGCATAAATTGGAAACATCAGAGGCATGTACGATGGCATAAAGAAAGCAATGGGTCCCATGAAGAAACTGACAGCACCACTGAAGTCTGCCACAGGTGATACCATCCACAACAAGGGCAAGCAGATGGAGCGTTGGGTGGAATACTACTCTGAACTGTACTCCAAAGAGAACCACGTGACCAATGATGTCCTCAATGCCATTGAAAACCTCCCTCTTATGGTCGAACTGGACAAGAAACCTACTGTAGATGAACTAAAGAAGGCCTTAGAGAAACTGTCGCTAGGTATAGCCCCAGGGAAGGATGGCATCACAGCAGAACTCATCAAGTGTGGATGTAGCGTGCTTCTCACACACCTGCACGACCTCCTCTGCCAGTGCTGGGATGAGGGTGCAGGACATGAGAAACGCCAACATCATAATCCTGTACAAGAACAAGGGCAACAGAAGTGACTGCAACAACTACAGGGGCATATCACTTCTCAGCATCGTGGGTAAAGTTTTCGCACGTGTCATCCTGAACAGACTGCAGACGCTTGCTGACAGAGTTTACCCATAGTCGCAGTGTGGGTTCCATGCAGACAAGTCCACAATCGACATGATCTTCTCTGTCAGGCAACTGCAGGAAAAATGCAGAGAACAACACAGACCCCTCTTCCTGGCCTTTATAGACCTCACCAAGGCATTCGATCTGGTCAGCAGATGGACTCTTCACAATCTTGGCGAACATTGGTTGCCCTCCAAAGCTGCTAAGCATGATCTAGTCCTTCCACGATGACATGAAAGGCACAGTGTAGTACGATGGCTCAACATCTGACCCCTTTGACATCTGCAGTGGAGTTAAACAGGGCTGTGTCCTTGCCCCCATGCTCTTCGACATCTTCTTCACAGTCCTGCTCAAGCATGCCTTTGGGATGTCCACAGAAGGGATTTACCTGCACACACGATCAGACAGCAGACTGTTCAACCTGGCACGACTGAGGGCAAAGAGCAAAGTGCGTGAAGTAACCATCAGGGACATGCTCTTCACAGACGATGCTGCTATAGCCACCCACACAGAAGCTGAGCTTCAGCACCTGATGGCCCGCTTTGCAAAAGCATGCGATGAGTTTGGGTTAACCATAAGCCTAAAGAAAACAAATGTGATGGTTCAGGACACGGACCCTTCAAGCATCATCATCAACAACTACGAACTTGAGGTGGTGAGTCAGTTCATGCACCTCGGCTCTACCATCAAAAACAACCTCTCGCTCGATGCTGAGCTCAACAAGTGGATCGGAAAGGCATCAACAACTCTCTCCAGGTTGTCGCAGAGAGTATGGAACAACAGCATGCTGACCATGAACACTAAGATCACCGTGTACCGTGCATGCATGCTAAGCACTCTCATGTACACCAGTGAAATCTAGACTCTGTACGCCTCACAAGAGAAAAGACTGAGCGCCTTTCACATGCGATGCCTCCGACGCATACTCGGGATCACCTGGAGTGATCGAGTAACAAACCACAAGGTGCTCGAGCATGCCAAGATTCTTAGCATGGTCACACTCCTCCACCAATGTCGCATCAGATGGCTGGGCCATGTACGTCAGATGGATGACGGACGGATCCCCAAAGACATTCTTTATTCAGAACTCACCTCTGGCAAAAGGTCGATCAGACAGCCACATCTCCGCTTCAAGAATATCTGTAAGCATGATATGAAAGCCCTTGATATCGATGTCAACACCTGGGAAGAGCTCGCTCTAGACAGATCAAGCTGGCAACATGCTCTGATCACTGGTCTGAAAGCCGGAGAGGACAAGCAACGCTTGCTAGCTGATGAAAGACGATCACAGAGAAAGAAGAAGCAGTCCAACCAACACCAGACGCAACCTTCAAGTGCAGCAGGGACTGCCACTCCCGCATTGGACTACTTAGCCAAAGTAGATGCTGCACAACCACCAACCGGGACATATCTTATGGGCGCAGTTCCATTGTCTCTCGAGACTAACGGATGCCAACAACAATAATACCCCCATTTATGTGAGTTGTTAATATCACTTTGCCAGTTTTGTAGTGATGAATCCTAATTTTTTGAAAAAATAATGTGAAAAATTGTTTTTCATCTCTAACATCTTGATTTAGCCAAACATACCCAAAACCAAAATGAAATAACATGTCTCTAACATTGGTAGCCCAGGTGACATGGTTAGTTTCATGTAATCAAATAAACATTAAGTAACATTGGTGTGGATATCGAGTTGAAGGCATTCTTATGACCTTCAACCAGTATTTAATGCAATGTAAAAATTACAAAGTGGGTATCTTCCACAGTCCCTTAACACAATCACATTATTGGTAGGTTTAGGAACACCTAAATACTGTTTGCAAAAATTGTATTGCACAATTTCAATATCTCTACTAAATCCATATCCCCAAATATTTTACCCATAGCAAGGAATTGATTTTATTACCAAATCAAACATTTTTTAATGTAACCTCTACACTAAAGCAGCCGGATCATTTTTGATAATTCAAAATCTTTTAAGTTGCTTTCTGTGTCTGAGCTGCTAGTATCTGCTTTGCTTTCATCCAAACCAATTTTGGGGTTAAAAATAAACCCATGTATTTATAATAAGGCACACATTTAATATGACTTTCTTTGAAAAACAATATCTCCTTTTGTTTGTGATATCCCCCATTTCTGAAAACAAATGATTTTACTTTTATTGAGTTGACCATCATACCAGTTTTATCATGGAAATGTTCAATAACATTATTTGGTTCTGAAGTAGCTTTACTGTACCAGTGCAATTAGCGACATCATCAGTGTAAAGTATTGCAAAAATATCTATACCACCCAAATCAAGATTAAAATTTGGTGTAAAATATTCATACCCCAATTGTTAGTATTCTGTCTGTAACCATCACCAATTTCATGAAAAATTAGAACACATTTTTATTTAATAAAATATGGAAAAGAGGAACTGATATTTTTTACAAGATATGAAATGTTAAAGTATTGTAGAATATTTGTACCAAATCATGACAGATCCAAAATATTTAAACTTTTTACCAACTGCTACTGAAGAAATTCACCTTTTAGTATGAAGTTTATCAAATATCCTTGTAGCCCGCTAGAATTTTTCATTAAGGAAGAAAATTCTCTACAGTTACAAATTTTACTTACCGCTTGTAGGTAATAATTTCTTCATCTAAAAGTAGTTGTAACCAAACAATAATTTGTCACATATAATAAAAGTAATGATGGATATATTGTGCAATATCAAGGTTACTGTAGCTCAGTGCTAACTAAAGACATATCATATAACTGTTGCTTTACATGCTGATCATTTTTAACATTACTTTTTGTCAAATGTTCTGTGAAAAATAATTTAAAAACATAACTACTTTCCGTAACTAGTATCTTTAAAAGTGATCAATTAACTATCGAAAATAGGTCACTATGCCCTTTAATGTATGACATAGCCCAACCCAAAGCTGCACTTACAATGCATGTTTAATGGCAATAGGTTAAAAGATATTAAAGTTTGACATTGTCTTTTTTCAGTAATGGTCAAAATTATGTGCAAGATATAACAGTGATTCAGTTCTGAGTATGAAATATTTTCATTTTCATAATGGAAATTTGCTAACAATAGGGAAAAGTTGCTGGATATAGTGATAAATACAATTTTTAAAATCCTGAATGTCACAGTAACTTAGATTTCAATCATGACATTTACCTCCCAAACATTGCAAGCTTGATGTCAACTAGTGCAGTAGTATTGGAGATACAACATGGACAAAAATAATTGCTAGGAAAGTTGGGAACACTCCAGTTTTGGCATCAAACTCATGTTCATTCTAAGATGTACCTTCAGTGGAATTATGGTGCCATATTGATATGTTAAAAGCTTAGATATACTTTCTACCAACTTTTAAACATTATAGAAAATAGAGAACAGCAATCCAGTTTTGGTGCATTACATAAGTTCAACTAAAGATGACATAAAGAGTTTTATATCACTTTGATACAGCTTGGTCTGTAAGGATGGACACAACTTTAAGAAATTTAATAAATACTGGAAGGTAGGTAACATGAGCCTAGTTTGGGTGCTTAACATATGACAATTCTAAGATGCACATATGGTGTAAATTTGGTAACAAAAGAAATCTATTGAAATCACAGCCTAGAAACGATTTTCAATAAGTTTCTAATTAATCCTGAAAGCAGGTCTCAGTGACCCATTTATGGTGTTCAATACATGTGTATCCCAAGATGTACCAACATTGTAAGTTTTATGACAATAGTTATAATATTATAGGAATCACAGACCTGAGAGAAAGGATGGACACAATCTTGTGAAATTTTGAATAAATCCTGGATAGAAGATAACACTTTTTAAGTGTTTTAACATGTTACCTGCTGATCCTACGAAGCAACTTCATGTAAATGGGGTGGCAATAATGTAAAAACATATCAGAACTAAGGACTGGACAAAATAGTTACCATATTTTAAATAATTCAAAGAAAGTAGATCACAGTAATCCATTTTGGTGCATGACACTTACTCATCTGAAGATCCACTCACAGTGAAAGTTAGATATCAATAGTTAGGAAATATAAATAATATAGTCTGGACAAGGAAGATGGATGGTTGTACACACAATGATGCACAAAGTGAATCTTGTACATTGCCTGCTTCTTGAAGCAGGACAATAAATAACAAAATAAACATGCAAAATATCAAATTAAATGTTTTGATTCTGATTCAGTAATATAAGTTATCATAAATCACCACTTTTAAATTTGAAGAATTTACTGGAAGAATCAGAAACACAGTCAAAGATTATGTTTTCATTTTGACCAGATCATGGTATGTCTCAAGTGTGTTAAGTGTTGAAGAAAGATCCTCAAGCAATATGATCCAAAAATTTTATAGCAGAAATAAATTTATGAAAACTTTATAGCAGAAATAAAATTTATGAAAACTTTATAGCAGAAATAAATTTATGAAAACTTTATAGCAGAAATAAAATTTATGAAAATATAAGGATTGACGCTTTCATTCTGTATATCATTATTCATGGCTGAAATTAAATTTGCAGAATGCAACCATTTAACAAACCTTGTTCTAAAAATTGGTAACATATAAAACATAAAGTAAAACAAAATGCCTCTTACAGTATATTGTTTTACATTCTCAAATTATAAAAAGAGTGTAATTCTGATAGGAAATAAGGAAATATTACTGGAAGAATCAGAAACATAGTCAAAGATTATGTTTATGAGAAGAGTTTAAAAGAAATTGGATGAACTGAGTCAAGTAAATTTAATAAATATTCCATGAACATAATCAGATTATTAACTTAAGTCATTTACACCACTGAAGGACATATCAGGGGTTCATACACAATGTATAATGATGGAGATAATGGTCTAACAAATTAAGTAGTGATTAAGGAAAGCTTTCCTTTCAATTGCAAGCAATGGGCTAACTTTTCTCATTTTTGTCAATTTGTCTACATTATCTAGCCAGAATTAGGATCCTATTGCCACATCAATGGTTACTGACCTTTGTTGACACAAGAAGGGAAAATCCTAACTTACTTCTATTTACTAATTTGTAGAAAAATTAAAGTTCAAAAACAAATATTTCCAAGTTATGAGATATCGTTTTAAGAAAGCACTAAAATATTGACATGTTTAAATTTTGAACCTATTAAAATCTGAATGCATACATTATGACCAGCTTGTTCTGTAGACAGTAGAAGTCTTCTTGTCCATATTCTTTTTACATGTTTCTTTTTGTGATGGACAACTTTTTTGGTGGTGGACAACTTTTTAGCAATTTTGTTGCCTCAGAGTGAGATAGAAAAAATAAAATGCAATAAAAATGTATGACCTTACATAATTATAACTTATCCAGACTTAAGTAACCAGATTTAAAATCCAGTACTGCAAAACAAAATTGCCAAATGTTATATCTGAGGAAAAAAATACCATTTTAAAAGGCATTGGTCATCAGCACTGTACTGCTGGATTAACTACTGGAAGAACATAGCTTACCTCATTTCTTCAAGTCCCTAGCTATACTGATGGTGAGGACTTCAAAGTCAATGTAAAATAATACAATGTCAGACATTTTCATGAATTGCTCAATCTCCATGGTATAGCATTGGGGCTAGTTCTATGAGATAAAGCATTGGGGCTAGTTCTGTGGGATATAGCACTGGGGCTAGTTCTATGGGATATTGCATTGGGGCTAGTTCTATGAGATATAGCATTGGGGCTAGTTCTATGAGATATAGCATTGGGGCTAGTTCTGTGAGATATAGCACTGGGGCTAGTTCTGTGAGATATAGCATTGGGGCTAGTTCTATGGGATATAGCATTGAAGCTAGTTCAATGGCAGCTCTTCATCAGTATGAACTAACTAAATAAATAATACTTTATTCTACAACCAAGTTTCTACTCGATTCAAGCATTTTCAGATGTAACAGAGCTAGGAACCAAACATCCTAATGCTTTTTAAAAAATTACCATGCATTGTACATTAAGATGATATTATTCGAAAATTGGGACTTAACTATTGCACAATAAAGTGTGTACCTGGGTAAAGTTTCATCAACATATTTTAAAAAGTGACAGCCTAGATAAGGAATCAAGCAAACAATTTACACTATCCACTGGGTGACCTTCACCTTGAGCCTGGGTGACAGTGTGACTAAATATACAAATGCAGTTAAGATAAACAAATATCTAAAGTTTCATTAGAATATCTCCAATGGTTTAAAGTTATACTTGTATCAATTATGAACAGAATTCATAGGTTTATATTTTCCCTTTCTATGACCTTGATCTTCAGATAGGGCATTGCTACATGGTGGCGCTCTACAGTTTCGTATTTTGCATAGGGTTAGGGTTTTAAAGAAAAAGAATTTCCCCGGCTTTCCTCACTGGTTATACTGGCTATTTAAAAAAGACCTTGTATATCTTAGGTATAATTCAAAGAACCTTTAATTCCCTTTATTTTGGTATATGATTGATGAGTGTAATATGGGTTATAGAGTATACAGCTTGGCCTTACTCCAGATGTGCACCTTTCAAAAAAGTGCTAGCTCCACTTGGTCATTTTCACTTTCTGAACTTCAGAGGTAAATTGTACAAAAAAAGATCTGATAACTTTTTTTACATTTTATATATTTGGTAATTCATTCATTGCACTTTCAGAAGCTGGTATTGTCTAGTCTGGCAAAATTCATTTTCCCTATTTTAATAGCTGCTATGGATAGTGTATTTTAGACTAATTCAGGCTGATTTTTTTTAGCACAAGGGAGCATTCATTTTAGTTAGCAGTGTGTATAAATCATGTACAATTTCCAAAACTACAATATCTAAAGAAATATCAACCACATTTCATTAATGTAGCATAGAGGTATGCCACCATTCTCTCCATTGTGCATGTTTTAAATGCAAACAACTTCACCTTACATACGTCACTCTCTCAAAAGTACATAATAACTGGTGAGTGCCCCCTATGTGACATGCTGTCTAGTTATGACATAACTAAAGGTATTAAAACCTAGTCCCCACCATCAGTACAGCTAGGAACTTTTAGAAATAGGAACTTGTATAGCTAGGGACTTGAAGAGCTGAGGAAACCTCAGCTACTACTGAAATTAAAAAAAAACATACAAATTTAAAAACTGAAGTTTACAAGTAATATATTTTCCAGAATTTCTCAAAACAGTGTCAGGTTTTATTGAAGTCTGTTAGAATGTCAGAAGTGGGAACTCAGTTAGGACCAAGTATGGTATAAGTCTAAACAGAAATTTTTTCCATAGATTACATAATGTGAATTCATGTACCTATTTTCATTGGAATCAGCTTTTGCAGTTTTATGAAAGTGACTTTATGGAGAAGGATCAGTACTTTATCTTTAAATTCAGTGAATGCAGAAACCCCAAGATCCACAAAATGGTCTCCATAAATATGTGGATTCCATGCAAATTTGTGAATTCACAGTAATGATTACATTTCTTTTCATTGCTCCCTTATGCCATATGAAGTCACTTATATGTTAAGTTCAAATGCAAACTACACAGATCCAGATCTGCTGATGCTTAACGTACCTGCAGATCTTGATGTACACAGTTTGTTAGGAGTAACCAGTAGAACAAACAATACCGACCCTAATCTACTGGTGCATTATGGAATTGCATATAGGGTTCATGTTGTTTACAGTTGGATATAACTTAGAATTGAGTAAATACAGTGTATGTCAGTAGCTTTTATAATAATGGCTGATTTTCTTCTTTATATTTCTGACTTTAATTAATAAAGCTTGCAGCAATAAATATCTGAATGGTGCTATCAGTTTCAAATAAGGTCAACCAAAATTCATGAAAGCAGATTTCACTCAAAAACAAGCTGATTTTTGTAAACTGGTTGCACCAATGTGACCATAATAGTTAACTCAAGATTCAATACAACAATTATGATATGCATTCAATTTGTTTGGGAAATATGGTGCACTAATTGCATAAATATGCACTATAATGTGTGAATATTATACACATTGATAATTTATATAGACAGTAAAGTTAGGAAATGATTAATTAACATATTTAATAAATATGCAAATGCTCATTATCTGCTGCTAGGACTACATCTATATTTGGAGGGAAAGATTAAAGTCTGATGGAAGTAAAATGGAAAGAAGAATGACATCAATATATGCAACATGTATAGCATAAGCGCATATAACAAATGTAAATATATATATCAGAGAAGAAAAAAGTAATGGAATAAATCAATCCAGTAGATTTTTTTCTAAGGAGTTTAAACTATGTAGCCAGTACAATATGTTGGAAATAAAAGAAAGAAATTGACTGGTCAAGTTTTATTGCAATACTTGATAATACAGTATTATTAAAATAACTCTAATGACTTAGCGGCCTGTTTTTTGGCAATTAAGGCAATTACAGTGTT
Source organism: Sinohyriopsis cumingii (assembly GCA_028554795.2). Classification (NCBI taxonomy): domain Eukaryota; kingdom Metazoa; phylum Mollusca; class Bivalvia; order Unionida; family Unionidae; genus Sinohyriopsis; species Sinohyriopsis cumingii. The sequence continues at coordinate 77,689 of JAPYKE020000552.1, forward strand.
TGTTAGTCTATTTTCTATATCTTTGATTGGCTATAGTTTAAAAGTTAACTAAGTTATGGTCAAACATATTTTAGTATAATTAGTTTGGCATGTAGAATTAGCATGTTTATAATATAATATTAATAGAAATTCTAATTTCTAATGCATACATTAAAAGCATCCAAAATTGGTTTAAATACCTTCAGTGGCTCTGACTAACATTTTTGCATACTATTTTCCTTTTTAAACTTATACAAAATGTATGCTTACAACTAAATTTGTCCTTGTTAAAATGAATGCCTCTATTGTCCAAGGCAGCCCATGAAATAAAAGAATTCACTTAACAATTTGCTTTACCCAAGTCAAAAATGTTCCAGAATCAAAATTAAAAAACAGTGGCATAAGAAACACTAATCATGTCATTGACTTTATTCATACAAATATTTCCACCAAATTTACTTTCTCAATGTTAGCTGTTTAGTGCTTTCTGCACAAAAATTGTGCTATGTGGATCTTAACCACAATGTTTTTCAGTAAAAAACTTTTTAATACTTTTATTTAAAAAATCAATGGAAAAGCTGTTTAAGTAGCATGGAAATCTATCCAGGTTGTCAATTTCATGTGTCTGTCAAGTGCTTCTAAGCAATCATACCAATTAGGTTTTCACAAAAATTGTAAAAACAGCAAATTTAAAACTGTATATTAACAAGTTCAAGAAATTGATGCAATTTCATCAAATCAAATCATGTTTTTTCCATAACAACAAAACCTACCACACTAAATTTGTCTATCTTATTAAGAAGCTTACCAAGCAAGGCAGACAGGATCAACTCAAAATGACGTCACAGCAAGGACATGGGTGGGGGCTGAGGTCATGGTATTGACAAAAAGACCCAAATGTGACTGACAGTGTATTTAACTATTTTGTGAATCAACTTGGTTGTATTGTTCAATATTCCTTCATTACTATTTCATAAATCATAATGCTTAAACTTACACGGCTTGGAAACTTTAAACAGTTTCTGTTGAGATTATACAGATTTTACCTGTTTCTTTTTTGGCAAATGCATGCAAGTTTATTTTATTCAAATATCAAGTTGCCACATTGTCCAAGAAAATTCTGGCAACTATTTTGAGCCATTAAATGATGCTGGATGCAAATCTGTCACAAATTTTCTTTCATTATCCCTAAGGATTGAAATGTTCCTTGACCACATACATGACTTCCAAAGGCAATATATCCAGTAACTTGTTATAATATTAAACAGCAAGGAAATAAATGTAGAAAATGGTAAATAAAGTTATATAATTTAATAAGTAATGACAACAGTTCAATATTATAGCAAAATATCCCTGTATGTGTGAAAAAAAACTCAAAATATTAATTTATTAACTTCCCCCAAGTAAAAAATATGTCAGGTCTTTCACAACAATGTAAATAATGACACTTCAAAAACAATACTACTCTTAAATTCAAACTGAATGTGGTTTTGTTTAAATTTATTTTCTGGATAATTTATATAAATTGTATTGTCTAAGAGTAATAAAAACAGATTGCTGAAGATGAAAATTAATGCAAATATTTTAAACCAAAACAAAATGTGAATAATTCTTCTTGTTATACTTTATGATTAAATTTTTGACATGGATATCCAACAGCAGTATATCAGTAACATGGATACAGAATAAACTTGCCTATGGGACTGATCCAGTGCAACCCCGCTATAACGCGATCTGCTATAACGCAAATTCGGATATAACACGGTCTTGGCATGGCTCCCAAAATTTCGTATATTCATTCACACATGAAAAAATATTTTTGGTTCAAAGTACATGAAATAGTGTATATAAAATTTATTATCATTATGGGGAGGAGAACACATATGAATTCCAATTTAATTTTATGATCGTGGCATGGTTCCTGAAATTTGAAATACATTTATGTGTATTTTTCTTGTACTGGGAAAGATTTTTTTTGTAAGTACAAGAAATAGTGTGTAAAACATTTATCATTTTGGGGAAGAGTTCGCATATGAATTTTAATATAATATGATCGTGGCATAGCTTCTGAAATTTAACAATATCAGCAGGTTCTTGAAGTGTTTTGCCAAGATAAACATTATCGGAAATGTTACTTATTACTGGTCCATGAGTAAAGTCAGTAAGTCATCTTTGTGATTGTCGTGAATTAATTCTGTATACAATCATTGCTCAAACAATAGCCAACATGTGTTTCTTCTTTAACTGCGTACACAACCAAGCAGCAGACAATGCGGTGGTTGATAAAAGATTCTCACAATTTAATAAACATAAAAAAATGGAGCCTCCAACATCTTTGCTGGGCTTGGTGGTGTTATTAGACGCAATCAGTTGACCAGTAAATAATGTCCACTTTATTAGCTGGAAATTGAAAGGGTATGAAATTGACCATTGCAGGCCTACTTTACTCAGTTCTTGGGTTTTACATGGATATGGTGTTTGTTTATGAACTCGTCATTAATTTCCTATTTTTTATTCTAAAAAAACTACTGTTATGGAAAAGCAAGTTCACAAATGCAAGTAGCCCTCTGCACTTCATGCAATGATTAGTATAGTAGTTTTCACACGTTTCTTTTGATATTCACAAAATCTGAAGTAAAAGTTATATGCAAGTTGAAAGCATGTATTGACTGTTAATTATTCTTGATGTAGTCGTTCAAACGAATAGGCATACAAGCGTTAATTATTTGAAATTTGTAATAAATGTACACGGAAATGCATATGAGAAATTTTAGCAGTATGAAATTTGTACAGACACCATTCATAGACCTAGGAACGTGATGGACCATACACATGCTTCGTCTTTCTTAACCTAATTTTGCTGTTAATTTTTCCCATTGAATTCAGACACATAATGATGTGTGACAAAATTATTGAATACTTTAAATATGTAGGCAATTTTGGCAATGGAATTACATATATTATTGATTAATTGCAAGCCCAGATGGTACAATATCAGACGCCAAGTAAATGGTGTTGATACTCTGTTCAAGCTGTATATATTAGATGCTGAATTCAGACAAAATGATCTGGGAAAAAATTATTGAATATTGTAAATCTGTGTGCAATTTTTCAGTGGAATTACATGCATTATAGACGAACTGCATGCCACGACAGCACAATAGTAAACGGTGTTGATACCCTATTCATCATGCACAGCAGACATGAATACACGTATATGTGCCAATGAGTTGTTCTCTGAAAAAAGTAAAATACTGTAAAACCCTGCATTAATTTTTTTTACTCCAATTATCATGTTATAGCGGGTTTCCACTGTATAATATCCTGAATATAGTAGAGATATGAGAGTAAAGGTGGGGTGTGAATCAGACATCTTACCAAATTATCTCTGAAGAGTTTGAATATTTCAGAAAGTAGCTCTGGTCCAATGTTTAGATGAATCATTTCTGCTCGTGCATCATCTGTATATAATTTACATAGAATTTATTTTTGATCAATATTACGTTAGAAGAAAGTAAGTTTCTTGTTGATGAGTGTAAATGAGAAAGTTACCTGAAGCTGTAATTTTTTCTGTTGACTACATGTTATTCTTCATCTCTGTTATGCAACTACACCTTAACCTGTTTACACACAAGCAATGACAAAATGTTTACTATTTACAGCCGGGTTTAATTTATATAAAACATTAAATATAAAACATTGGTTCCTTTATATAAAGGCAGTGTTGCATCCTGTGTTTTGTAAAAGATGAGAGCATCCTTCCTTCTCCATTTCCAAAAATAATGATGTTGTAAGCTTTTAGAGTTAATCAGAAATCCTTTTCTCTGCTTGTGTTTAAATTATTGCTGCACTCTCTGGTTTTGGAAAAAGAGTTCCATAATTCACCTCATGTCTAGTCATAAATACACATTGATCTGAAGTGGATAATAACTTCTTAATTAACTATGCCAATACTGAATTGTAGAACCCTTCTAGGCAAAAGCTACAGCCTGTATGTACAAAACTTCTATGGTATTACATTTACTTTTCACAGAATAATAATTATTATCACTAAATTTGGCTTTGATTTAACATTAATTTGTTTAAAGGATTTGCAAATACATAATAAAATGAGCTAGTTTTGTGCAATCATGTGCACTAGATGCTGGATGCAACAATACAGAAGTTGAATACAAATTTAAAGTGAAATTTAGAATTAGGATTAATAAATTATCTATTATCAGCAGGTGTCCTTTATATGGAGGCATTTGCTTTGACAGGTCTCACTGTAGTTGCATATTCTCTCAAGTACTTGACTAAGAAAGCCTCGTTAATTAAATGATATGACAATATTTGACCAAAATATTGTCAAACATTATCATAGGGCTGCAAATAAAATTGAACAGCAAAATCTATGATCACTGAAAAACAAAAAGGCAAAACTAGTATCTCATTAACACAACAATAAAACAAATGCAATACAGTAAGCATTAAATTCAATGACTGCAATGCAATTACCATAGTATCTCATGAACTTGAACATGAAAGCCTAAAATACCCAGCATTCCAAAAACATATTTTAAACCAATAAAATTATAATTCTGTTAAACATTTCTCACTTGAAATACAGATCTTTCACGCCATTTTGGCAAGTCTGTTAGTGTTCAAGCTATCAAGATTCTACTGTAGTTGCAAAAATCAAAAACAGCATAATAAAAAAAATACTATACACTGGGTCAATTTCAACACACAAAAAATGCAAATAGGCATATGTACTGCTTCCAAAAGACAGTTCTAGATTTACATATTTAATAAGGAACCAAATTCAACTAAACAAAGTAATCTTCATTTTATATAAATATGAAAAATACAAAAGACAAAATTGAATGAAGAGAATCAAAAGTTTCTGAAAGAGATAACAAGAATTCTAAGTTATAAATATAGTTATGTTAATTTAATGAGTTTCTCGCTAATTTGTATAAATTTAAATTTATAAAGTTTTCTGTCTGCTGATGCTTCCTGGAGGGAAAGCAGTACACATGCTAATTATGCAAGTGAGACTTTGTTTATTTCACTGTTCAACAGAGTACCCGCTGTCACTCCTAAGCTCACCTTGTTCATATTGAATTTCCTTATGATCTCATTCAAATGCATCTCAACATGATAATAGGACAGATCCTGAATTAAATCATCTAGAAAAAAGAGGAGAGAATGAAAGAAACAGAAGCAAGAGGAAGAGAAAGAACAGCACAAATTTTATGCTTTCCACCCCTATTTTTAAAAAAATGTCCTATTTTAAAAAAAATGTATCCATAAAAGAATCAACCAATTTCATTCATAAATTTATAGTGGTATTAAAGGTTTATATATTTGATTTTTACAGGTAAAATCTTTGACACTTTCATTTGGAAGTTTCTTTTCTAGAAATAATGGACTACTAGATTTGAAATACACACCTACTGATAGGGTACACCATGTATATATATGGGAAAATTTCTACAGCAAAATTATTTAAATTTGTAATTTTAAAACAAACAAGATGGTTAATTTTTGCAACTGTCGATTTTCAGGTACATTAATGTATTCCACTGCAGCTCTTTCATAACAATAATATTTATAACCTAGTTTCAAATGTTGAAAAATTACACCATGTCATAGAATGATACAATATCTAAATCAGTAAAGATCAATTGTTGCATGTTTTAGCTAAAATCCATCTCATTTATAAGACAATTAATACTCGTAGTTCTGTTACTTGTTGTTTGGAGATGGGATCAGGTACATGTATATATTTGGAACTCCTGGTCAATACTCTGAAAATTCGTTAATACCTTTTTAATTATTCTTTTAACTACTCTTTGACAATTGGTTGATACACTCTTAACTACTGGATCATAATGTGTGAACTAATGGCTGATACCATTCGGCAATTAGTACATAGTACAGTCAATTTTTTCATGACAGCAAATAAGTCCACTTCCAGCCATTTTTATGTTGTAATGAATCTATTGCTATAAATCTAATGCCTCCCATTTAGAAGAGTTGCCTTGTGGTCGATTTTATCCATGTACATGAGAAGAATCAGAAATCAGAAGGAAAAAAAACAACTGATGCTTTGTGTTTACCTGATTTATAGTCCTCGAGCATATCTAGTACAGATGATTATCTGAGCTATAACGCAACTGTCAGTAAGTTCAAACATATATAAAGACAGTAATGTTTAATACAGGGAAATTGCTGAATATTTTGTTCTTAAGGTCTAATTTCATCTTGCCAGTGCAGTGGGATATGAAAATAGCATTTTTCCCATTTGTTCATGTGCCTGTGTGATCATTTGTTAATTAATTTTTTTATCCATTTCCTTTATCACATGCATAATATCTTTCAGTGTTTCATCTACTATCATATAAATTGGTATGTGGATGCATCTAAAAAGGCATAGCATGTCCATATCAGAGACAGGTCAAGGTAATCTAATTTTTATCACTTTGTGACTCCTGTTTTTTAAGGTATCTGTTCACTACATGCTGTATATTTTGGACTCTTTCTCACTTCTTTAATGAGCTTGTGATAAGAAGGATGTTGGTTTGATTCCTGCCATCTTATCAGGCAGGATTGACTATGGTGGTGTAAACCTGTAAACTACATTTCCAGCCCAGTTAACACTTGTAAAAATTAGCATGTATATGCATCTCAAGGTGATTAACATAAAGCCAGGTCACTGTATTTTCTTTGTTAATTTTCAGCTATTTGTACATTAAATTTGATAATTGTGACCACATTTTACTTACACTTGAGTTGTAATTCTAGCACTTATGTGACTTTGGTATGTTCAGCTGTTCTTTTTAACACCTTTAATATTTTGGACCCTATCTCACCCTACATGAAAACTAGTTATCTTAATAAATGGATGCATCTCCAGACCTGCCAACCCTAACATTACCTATTCAGTACAATATTAACAATAACAGTAACTATTCAGTAAAGCAATCAACACTCAGAAAAGATGCATTTATTAAATTCTGAAGTGGGATCTGATACTGATGCAGTGAAGTCAAACACAATGTTCAACTATAAGATTTGTAAAGTATGCTAACACCTTAATTACAGTTTCAGAAATAGTAGCTCACACAAAAACCTCACTCACCATGATGGTCAAATTAATACCTACAAATCACCACAGCAAATTCGCAGACAATTGCCAATGGTTCCTTTAGTGTGGAAGGGCTTATCATCATTACTGATTGACATCTGAACAGCCAATAATGAAAGCCACCCATGGAAAGACTTGAGACATCAAGAGTAATTTACAACCAGATACCATTTTGAAGAATCAGTCATCTTTATTACGATTATTTATTTGGATAATAAAAAATTATTTAAATTTTTTTTATATTCAGTACATGTTATATTTAGACAAGGTTGATTGACTTATTTTGCAGTAATTTTATATTTGCTTTAAAACATGAAACTACTCACTGACCGTAATGGAACTAAAATTCTCAAGTGTGATGTGGAGTAAAACTTTAAGAAATAATAAAAAGAATTATCACAATACTGCATACTGTACCATAATTTGCTAGCTCCATGAAGAGGGTGACAATGCTTTCTACTACTTCCACATTGTCCCTGTGCAGCTCATAGGTTTTCTTGATGACTGGTATACCTGGTATGTGGGTTCCTTTTGGTCCTTCATTTGTCAAAACACGATAGGCACTCTCCTCTAAAACAGATTTATTATATGCCTTGTACTTTTTAACTATCTTAAAAGTATGCTCTTTATCAAAATCAATTAAAAGAAAATTAAATTTATTTTTAATTGCATGAAGGTGAACGAATCCAAATTGAGCCTAATGATGATGCATGATGCATATCAAGACTTCTGACAAGATCAACCAATCAAATGCAAGATTACTTCATTATTTCATATGGCTCTTGCTCAGTCACAATCATTTAAGATTTTACCAAGTTTTATCAAATCCATTAAAACATACAGTCTCTAGTGTGATACATGTAAGAAATTCAACCAAACAGATGCATGACAACCTCATTTGCATGCATTGGTCTCACTAATAATAAAACCTATTAAATACCTTGATGGCATTTACTTTGAAATCATCATCAGCTAAATTAAATAAGCCAGGTGATTTCAAAGAACAGGCTTATGTAATATGGTATGATCACAACCTATGCAAACTATTTGCAAACCATTAAATCATGTTTAGGGCTGTTCCAATAAAATATACATCAAACCTAGGGAAGGCACTATTAGTGTGAAATAGTCACCCATATATTCAATTTAGAATTTTGTATTGTTTTCATATGAACACTCTGGGTAATCTGAGAACACTGGCATATATTTTTTTTAAAGTACCTTCCCTGGGTACCATGTATGTTTACATGGAATAGCTCTTATCTACTTTGTATTATAATAAAAATAAAACTAATTTCAACAGACACAGGCATAACTGAAATGCAGTCTTTTGCTCATAATCAGGTGCATCCATCATCTTGATGATATAAACCCATTTACCCATTCTGGTAGAAATTGGATGAGAAATATAGTATCAAGATCTATCAAGATATCAGTTAAACAGGTGCAAGGTATCTCATGAATATGCACAGATCACACTAATTATAGAACCTGTTTACAACAATGATAATATATATATATATATATATATATATATATATATATATATATATATATATATATATATATATATATATAAGAATAGTTTCTAATTTTGACTAAAAATGGATCAGAAATTTGTCCTCCAGAGTGGTGAAAATGTCAGCCTATTAGATGCAAGATTACTAATTAATATTTGTGTGTCACCATTATCATTGTGTCCAAGATTGTGATAATATAAGCATATGTTCCAAGTTTTATCATATTCAGAAGGGTAGCAAGGTCAGTCAATCACCTTTATGTAATCAATATACTTGTATCTCACTCATTATAGAACTATTCCAATATTTTTTATGATATAGGCCTATATTTCAGAGATAATCAAAACTGGACCAGAAATATGCCTTTCAGAGTGGTAACAGCTCAGTTGTTCAGATGCAAAATCATATTATTAATATGTGTGTATCTCACTCTTTTTCTTGACCCTATCCAAGATCTTGATGATATAAACATATAGTTCAAGCTTGATTAAAACTAGACCAGAAATATGGCCTGTACAGTGGTAACAAATTCAGCCAATCAAACAAAAGATCACTTTCATTTCTGTATGCATCTATCAGAAATACAGAACTATGGCCTTCTGAATAGTGCTATGGAGAGCCAATCAGATGCAAGCTCACATAATCAATATGCAAGGATCTCACTTATTACTGAATTCATCAGAGCTTTGATAATTTAAGCCCAATTCAGATACATAGACTCCAGAGTGATCAACAGTTGAAGGACAGAAGATGGATGCAGAGTCACATCCTAAATTTGCTTGACCTCATGGCCTTTTGAGTTGAAAACTGAAAACATCTTTAGATTGCATGCACAAAATCTTGGCATCAATAAAATGATTTACCAGTATTGTAAAATATCACAAAATAAATTTCCTTCTCAGAATATATCTTCACTGGAAATTTATATTAGGTATTTAAATTTACACTGGTACATGTAAGCAAATTTAGAACCTATAACATCTGCAGGAAATAAAGCTGAACCTTGTCAACAAACATTAAGGGTACAATGTATTTTGTCTCTAAAGATCCTACCATCAGCATCTACCAGGCTGGCAAGGGCTAAGCAAGAATTCTTCACTACTTTAGCATTCTTGGAATGGTTCTTTACAGCTTCTATCAAAAGACCAACACAGTCAAGATCACCTATTACTTGCAGGTTCTCATCTGAAAAAGACAAAAGTATCTACTTGTATCTAAAGCATACTCCATTCAATAAATGGAAAAAGATCAGGCATGGAGATCATAATCACAAAACTTTTCAGACTAAATTTGAGCTTTAGAATTTCTGTTAACCAATCACAAAAGACATTACATTTAAAACATCCTTTTTGACTTGCTGTTGCTGCAAACTCCTGTTCAAGAGTTCTGTGAACTTCAGACATGATCTAGGTCTATACTGATCACTTAAAATTAGAAAAATGTTGGACAAAATTTATAGACCCTGGTCTACCATAGTCATCACATTCTGCATACGGTGGCAGCATTTCAAGGGTATATGCTGCTGAGTTGCTGTTACCTTATGTGCTAATACACATGTAAATATCAAAGCTATACAATAATCCATCACTATAATACTGTTCAAGGAAGACATACAAGATGATGCTTTATACTGGGTTACACTTTGACATTGGACTTGAAGGATTTTACAAATGTTTGCTGTTTGCTTTGTTTTGTGAGCCTTTTATGAGAGCTGGTCCACCTGTACTGCACAGACCCAAATCTGCTATTGCATAATGCACTTTTGCAGATCCGGGCTTTAGCATGTGCTAGAAGTAGTCAGTAAAACAAACAGCATACACCCTGATCTGCTGACACATGTGATAAACTATTAAGGTCTATTGTGGTTGCAGTTGGACCCTCATTTATCAATGACTATACTAGGTGATATACATTACTTACAACACCTATGTGGATTACAGTATAACAGACAATGTAATGTACAATCATTGCTTAAATTGCATATGTGTTCAGAAACATTATGTATTTATGTCAAAATTCATTGAACTTATTTAATTTATATTAACAATATCATTACATCAAACTTGCAATCAATCATCATTTCGTATGATGATAGATTAATTATGACAATATCTGGAAAAGGGGGGAGGGGCAAAAACATAGTGAAAAATAGGGCTAATACTTTTAATTATCAATAATGCTGTTGAAAAATTTCCAATAATTAATTTCACTCATGTCTTGGCTTTTGAGAACACCATTGTAAAGATTCATGTGTGTATGTGCATATGCAATGCATTACGCTACATATTTGGCTCACATGTGTGCATATCTGGGTCAAACTTGGGTACATTTGGGCAGTATTGGGGAATAATTGGCTGTAATTAAATACATTTGAGCATATTTGGGTAAATTGTCCACTCCATCTTTCCTAAGTATTCTACATCCTGCTATCATAAACTGACAAATAGAAGACAGCATATCCATGCTTATACTAACACATTTACAACTCTAAATCTTTTACTTACAGACTTTGACATACAATGAGGCAAATTTTGAAATAGCTCCCCATTAATTTAAAATTTTTTGGCAAAAGTTGCCAGATATTAAATGAAAATGCTAACCTTCCTATTATTTTCCAACAAATTACTGATTATCCTGCTTCATCTGAGAGACTATAAGAACTTCCTTGCTGTGCTGGATTTCAATTGGGTCACTAGTAAGTGGGTGATCTAAGGCACACACCTTTGCAGATTACTCACACATCTCACCTCTGTCTGCATGAGTTTGAGTTTAAACTCACCTCTGTCTGCATGAGTTTGAATCTAAGCTCACCTCTCTCTGCATGTGTTTGAGTCTAAGCTCACCTCTGTCTGCAAGAGTTTGAATCTAAGCTCACCTCTGTCTATATGAGTTTTAATCTAAGCCCACCTCTCTTAGTATGAGTTTCAGTCTAAGCTCACCTCTGGCTGCATGAGTTCAGTCTAAGCTCGACCAACAAGCATATGTCAGAAAGCTTGGCAATAGCTTCCCATTGGTCAGTGTTTTCTACTTGGGGATTTTCTGGGTTCTTTCTTGACCCAATATGCTGCTATGTAGAGCCTATCATGTGCTGAAAAACATTGTTTAACGACACAAAACACAAAATTTAATATGTGCATATAGTTCAGTAAAAAGTAATACAGCTGCAGTTCTCTTCTTTTCAGACACCACCTTTTCAATGAAAAGATGACCTTATAAAAGGATGGCATCTCATAAAGGGACAAAATGGTAAAATATTTACTACTCTTTCTTTTGGGGGTGGAGGCATGTTATAGCACATCAATAATTTCTAGGTGATATCATGCCAAATCAAGTAAAGTGTCTCATTAAAGGACCCATGATGGCAGCCAGTCAAAGCTGATCCAATGGTGGGAATCAAACCTCCATCTTTCTGAACAAAAGTTCAATGCCTTATTCATTGAGCCAACATGGCTCCATATCAGAAGCTGATAATCTGCTTGTGTTGCAGTGTCATGAAGTACCAAACCAAACTTCTGTGAAATTAATAATTTTTATATGCAATAATATTCAAAAAGTAACATATTCATCCACTTTTTTCTCTGACCGTTCTGATAGCCTACAGGTTAAAGCATCCACCTCAGATGTAAGAATGTTGTGGGTTTGAACCTGGCTGAGTCATAACAAGGACTAATAAATATGTTACTAGCTGCTGCCTTGCTAGGTGCACTGCATTAAGAAGTTAGTGTTAGGACTGGTCAGCCTGGTGTCAGGATAATGTGACTGGGTGGGACATGATGCTACATGTCTGCAGACATGATACTCCAGTCCAACACATCACTATAAAACTGTCACACTGCAGACATTGTAGCGATATGACTGAAAAATTGTTAAAGCTAATTTTAAAACATCCAACATGCATGCATGCAAGCACACACACATACACACACACTTCTACTGCAGTGTCACGAAACACCAAACCAGACTAACGTGAAATAAATAATTTTATATGCAATAATTTTTGTAGTCTTGTGAAAAGTCACACATTCATCCACTCTTATCTTTGCAAAAAGAACTCTGGTTTGTAAGACTCTTCATAGATGGTTTATGGTTCTTGTGATGTGAAATTTGTGATCTATTAAAATTAGTATTCCACGAATAAAAGTGAATTATCTGTACCATATCAACTCATTTATTAGAAAGATCCAACACCAAAATGTATAGACCCAGATTTCCTATAATGGGCCAGCAGATCTGGGTCTATGCAGTGTGTTAGGAGTAATCAGTAGAACAAACAAAAAGATCCTGATCTACTGGCACATTATGCAATGGCAGATCAAGGTCTATGTTGTTTACACTTGGTCTTGATTTATAACAATAACAATAATAATAATAATATTATTAATGAGGACTTTGTATAGCGCCTAATCTTTAGAAGCTCTAAGAGCTTTACACCATTAGACAACACCTATAAAATAAAAAACATATATAATGATATGATTACAAAAACAAACACCCTGAAATTAGAAAACATAAAAAACATGCTGAAAATATTTAAGGTAGGAAACATTATTAGGTCTTTAAATTATAAGAGAGTATATATACTGTGTGACCCAGCTATAGCATGCTCTGTTATAACATGAATTCGGATATAACATGGTTGTGGTGTGGCTCCTGAAATTTCATATACATGTATTTTTCTTGTACATGAAAAAATCTTTCTTAAAAGTATGAAAAAATTGTAAAAAGTTTATTATCATTTTGGGGTAGAGATCGCATATGAATAATACAAGACAATTGTTGTGGGGTTCCTGAAATTTTATATGCATTTTCTCATACATGAAAAGTTGTTTCTTCTTCTTAAAAGTACAAAAAATAACACAAAAAATTTATTCTGGGATCGCGTATGTCTTCGCCAATGTCGCAAACTTGGATTTTTTTCCTTATTGGCAGAAAAATATACTATCTGGCGATTTTTTAAAATTGCCGATATTGTTGGCTCTTTGAACTTGTATATACAACCATTAGTTTGGAGTGGAGAAATTCAGAGGCCCCATGAAAGGAAGCCTCAAACTGGATATAAAATGCACTGAAATTTATCTATTATTACATAAACAAACTTTTTGTCCATGTTGACAAACCATCTAAACAATGCATTGTTATATCATAATCTGCTTAACTTGACATCTAGCATGAGTACTGTATGTTGTGAGATATCCGTTTTTTTGTCGCTGTCATTTCTGGCAATGGAGATCAACCGGATGAAGCATTCTCTCGTAATCTATTTTTTGTCGGATTTTTGGTCACTCACTAGTAATAAATATATTTACAAAGACTGACATTTGTATGTGGATGGTAAGTAAAATTCCTCTTCGTTTCACTCAGAATTAAAATCTATCAGAACACTCACATTTCTGTAATAATCCCTGTCATCAGACCAGAACACCTGCGAATATCATCCGTTGACCCTTTGTTAAATTTCTGATGCATGCATGGAAGGCAGCATCATGCTGCTACCATAAATCTATAAAAATAATAATAAAAAAAACCCCCAAAACACACATCTTACTTATTGGTTTATTCAATACGCAGGGAGGAACAGTAACTAGAATAGTCCAAACAATGGCCAATTCCTTTTTAAAAATGTACCCAGATAAAATAATTGGCTGAAATTTCAAAGGAAACAGATTACCTTTGAAGCACCGATTGTTATGACAATGTACTCAGCAAATGGAAAGAAAACAGTCTCAATCATGCATTACAATTATTTAATGTTGCTGCCACAATAAGAAATGAGCATTTGTTTGGTTCTCTAAAGCTGTCCTTTAATGATGACTTCAAAAATGCAAGCACCCTTCATCAAAGAAAGTCAACTAGTCTTCAATAAAAACATAGAACTTTTCTTCAAAGGAAGTCAGTACCAAGCTTAAATAAAAGTAATGGAATCTGATTGATTTTTGCATTTTCCAACATGACTGGAACATGTTAACTGTGCCGTGAAAGTTTCCTTTTTGCAGGGAAAAAGTTTATGCTTATGAACACTACAAATGGTGGCTTAAAATGCAAACTAACTTTTACCGACTTGGGACGTTACTGAAAAGTAAATGTGCTTCATCATTCATTATATGATTGTGCTATGTTTTTCCACTGACTTCAGACCAATATGACCTGTGACAAAATTATTGAATATTTTAAATCTGTGTGTGCATATTTTCGATGGAATCACTTGTATTGTGGATTCAATGTATTTGATGAGATTTGCGGGTAAGTACACCGTGCTGATACTCTATTCATGCTATACATTAGACATGTATATATAAACAGTATTCACATATATGTACCAATTCTTGATTCTCTAAATAAAGTAAACTATTACATAACTATGCCTTCTCTGTTTTCACTACGTGTGAATTTCTCACTTAATATGTATCGATTCAAGATGGTAAATGTGCTGATGAAGCACGTATTTTACTGCCCACATTTATTACCTAACACCCCCTGCAATTTTTTGTGGGTACATGCATCATTTTCTTCAGCTGGCTGACCTGGTTGCTTATAAAATAGTTCAGTCTATAACATGGTGGGGGTTCTATGGCTCCCAACTACTGTGTTACAGCGGGGTCACACTGTACAGTCTTTTATTGTTGGGCAAGGTGGTCTCTGATCAAAGGAATGGCCTTGGGCTGTCTTGCTAAAGCTAGATTATATTTTTATTATATATCCACATGATCGTAAGATGCGATGTATATTAATGCTTAACTATGCTGGTACATTCGGCTGCTAACATCAGCTTAGGAGATCAAAATTCTTGAATTGTGATTCATTTTCATAAAGCAATATTAATTGGCTATATAAAAGTTTGGGGCTTGTGTTGTTGTGTAAAGATATTTATCCTGAAGTTGCTGACATCCACTATTATAACATACTTTTCATGATGTAGAAATGATGTAAGGGAGTAACATTTCTCAACAAAGAATATTTCAGCAACAAGTCAAATTTTTACAAGGGCTGTTTGAGTACAACTTACCTGGGACCTGAAGAAGGCACTTTCAATGTGGATTAGTCACCAATAGATGGAATTTAATATTTAAAAAAATTTCATATGAAGTCTTTGAGTAATCAGAGTATCCTGATATATTTAAAGGAAAGAAGACTATAACAAAAAATTTGGGTACCATGTATGTTTAAATGGAACAGCCCTTAAGATAAAGATAAAATTCAGGCAAAGAGGAGAAGTATGAAAGACTATTCTAGTTAAAAACATTGGTAATGTCTACACCTGAATGCAAGTCATATCTGGAAGGGAAAATTTAATAGTGCTGTCCATTTATGGTATACTAGATAATTCAATATGTTCTCAAGGCAAGATCTGGCAAATGCTTCTAATTCTTGAACCAAAATAGCCATGAAGATCCTTACCATACAGTGAGAGTGCAAGCAGTGCTGCACAAGCTGCCTCCACAACCTCAGGAGACTGCATGTGGACTTTTAGTACTGTACATACATCTATCACCCCCTTCTCCACGGTCGCAATCCTTGCATTATTTTCTGAAGAAAAAAAACACATTACTTCCAGCATGGATAATGCCAATCAAAAATGAAAATTCAGATTATTTATTTATAGTCTTGCTTGTAACACATAGGTGAGTAGATTCTTACATGTGAATCATCGCAAGTACAAACTCAACTGTGAAGCAAAAGTAAGTACAGTCTTGTCTGTGAAGCAAAGGTGAGTACAGTCTCATATGAGTACATTCTTACCTGTGAATCATCAGCAAGTACAAACTCAACTATGAGGCAAAAGTAAGTACAGCCTTGTCTGTGAAGCATAGGTGAGTACAGTCTCACCTGTGAAGTACAGTCTCTCTTGATAAGCACAGGCAAATACAGTTACGCCTATAAAGCACAAGCAAGTACTCATTTGCATGTGAAGCACTGTTGAATACAGTCTTGCTTGTGAAGTATACGTGAGTACAGTCTTACATGTGATGCATAAACAAGTAGAGTCTAAACTGTGAAGCATAGGCAAGTTGAGTGTTGACTGTGAAGCACAAATTAGTACAATCTTGATTGTGAAGCACAAGCAAGTACAGTTTTGATTGTGAAGCATAGGTGAGACACAAGTACCACTTTTCTGATGGCATTGTCATTAATTGATGTTGGAATATATATCAGTATTAAGAATTTGCATTAAGCTCAGTTACTATGACACTGTCACATACAAATTAATGAAACTTGATGGATGTATTCTTTGTGGAGAGTAGTGCTCATCACACTCGAGGTAAGTTCAAATTGAGCTCCTTTTCATGCTCCAGTGAATTTGCTAGGTATCAGGAATACGCAAAAGGGCATAAAATGGGTATCTGGAATGTGCCTTGGTGGAGCTGGTGAAACAGGGCATAAAGGGGGTATCTGGAATGTGCTTTGGTGGAGCTGGTGAGACAGGGCATAGAGGTCACATGAACATATTACACATGAACCATTATATATTTACAGCATTTAATGTTAGCTGAAAGTCCTGGTGCTTCAAAATTCAAACTTTTATGAAAAATATGTTTCCAATAACAATTGCATTATGCCTCCTACCAAAAAATGAAACAATAAAAAGGAGCCATCCAAAACACTTCACTGACTGTTAGTCTCCACAGAGCATGCTGACATGTGCATCCAAAACATACCATTGACTGTGAGTCTCCACAGAGCATTCAGACATGTGCATCCAAAACATACCATTGACTGTGAGTCCCCACAGAGCATTCAGACATGTGCATCCAAAACATACCATTGACTGTGAGTCCCCACAGAGCATTCAGACATATGTATCCAAAACATACCATTCACTAACTGTGAGTCCCCACTGAGCATTCAGACATGTGTATCCAAAACATACTGTTACAAATTTTACATGAATACAAATATACTAGTTTCATGTCCAGATGGGTAGTTTGAGACTATGTCAAGTATGATGTTTTGCCAAAGAATATTTTGTATCTTTTTATTGTAAAAGAAATGGTCACCCATTTGGCCTGTTAATTCTATTTATTTGAATCGGTTTGTATTGGGATATTAATGTTACCCCTATGAATATTTTAAAATTATTATAGTAAGTTCAATTTGATCAATATTATTATTTAATACAAATTGTTGAGACTGTTGGTTATAATTATATGTACATTCTGTTATATTAATTTATTTATTGACAAGGAAGAGAATATGTGAAGTCTATTATATTGATTTGTTTATTGACATGTTAAGACTAAAATAAATCCTCTACTTTTCTCATTCAGATTTTATGTTGTTTATATACTTAGATAAATAATTTCCTCACATATAGGGGCCCCGAGTGGCCGAGTGGTCTAAAGCGCTCACCATTCCAGATCACTGCCATCTCACCTCTGTCTGCGTGGGTTCGAGTCCAAGGCTCGGCTAGCGCGGGTACGTGGGAAAGCTGCCAGTAGCTTCTCGTGGATCGGTGGTTCTTCCCTGGGTTTTCCAGGGCTCTTCCTCCACTATTAATACTGGCCGCCATGTATAGCCTATCTTGTGCTGAAAAATGGCGTTAAACCCTAGAACAACAAAAAAAAAATCCTCACATATAAGTAGCTAGTATAAGAAGCCATTATTTCTACAGGGATTTCGTCTGTTATCAGATGACTTTCTTTGTACTACCAGCACATTATACTATTGCAACCAAATCAAGGTCTCAGTTTAAGGATTGCCGAAGTTTCAAAACAGGAAGAAATTCTCTAACTATAAGTGAGCTTGCACTGGGAAATTAAACCGGGGGTAAGCACGTTACAATACCATTGACTGTGAGTCCCCACAGAACATTCAGATATATGCATCCAAAATATACCATTGACTATGAGTCCCCACAGAACATGCAGACTTGTGCATCCAAAACATACCATTGACTGTGAGTCCCCATAAAATATGCAGACATGTGCATCCAAAACATACCATTGACTGTGAGTCCCCACAGAGCATGCAGACATGTGCAACAGAGTTGTGCATTGTTCTGATGTGTCCTTATTGCTGCCAGTAAATCTTGTACACCTTTCATCACACCTATGATAGCTGCTGCTGAACCTGAAATTTGAAAGTGAAAATACAGTGTGACCCCACTATAGCACACTCCATTATAACGCAAATTCGGATATAACGTGGTCGTGGCATGGCTCCCAAAATTTCATATACATGTATTTTCTTGTGCACAAAAAATTCTTAAAAAGTACGAGAAACATAAGAAGTTGCTTATCATTTTGGGGAAGAGATCGCGTATGAATAATACAAGACGATCGTGCCTTGGCTCCTGAAATTTTGTATGTATTTTTCTCGTACACGAAAAAGAATTTTTCTTATACACAAAAAAGTATTTTTTATTCTTCTTAAAAGTAAGAAGAAGAAAAAATGCATAAAACGTTTATTCTGGGATTGCGTAGGTCTTCGCCAATGTCGCAGACTTGGATTGTTTTTTCTTATTGGCTGCAAAACATACCATGTGGTGTTTTTTATTTGCTGGCGACATTGTTGGCTGTTTAAACTTTTATATACAACCATTGGTTTGGAATGCAGAAATTCAGATGCCCCATGAAAGGAAGCTGCAAACTGGATATAAAATGCACTGAAATTTATCTATTGTTACATAAACAAATTCTTTGTCCATACTGACAAACCATCTAAACAGTGCATTGTTATATCATAATCTTGCATGAGTTCTGTATGTTGTGAAATATCCACTTTTTTGTTGTTGATATTTCTGGTAATGGAGATCAACCAGACGAGGCATTTTCTATATCTATCTTTCATCGGAAATTCAGCCACTGGCTAGTAATTAATATATTTACAAAGATTGACATTTGTATGTGGATGGTAATTAAAATTCCTCTTTGTTTCACTCTGAATTAAATCCTTCAGAATGCTCACGTTTTCTGTAATAATCCCTGTCATCAGAACACCTGCATCTCTATCGTCTGTTGACCCTTTGTTAATTTTCAGATGCATGCGTGGAAGGCATCACGCTGCTACCACAAATGTAAAAAAAAAAAAAGTACATCTTACTTATTGGTTTATTCAGTAGGCATGGAGGGACAGTAACTAGAAAAGTCTAAATGATGGCCAATTCCTTTTTAAAAATGTACCCAGATTAAATAGTTTGCTGAAATTTCAAAGGAAACAGATTACCTTTGAAGCACTGACTGTTATGAAAATGTACTCAGCAAATGGAAAAAGTACCAGTCTCAATCATGCAATACAATTATTTGATGTTGCCGCCACAATAAGAAATGAGCATTCGTTTGGGTCTCTAAAGCTGTCCTTTAGCGGTGACTTCAATAGCACATGCACCCTTTATCAAAGAAAGCCAACTACAATCTTTCAATAACAGCAAAGAACTTTTCTTCAAAGGAAGTCAGTACCAAACTTAAATAAATGTAATGGAATCTGATCGATGTTTGCATTGTTCAACGTGACTGGAACACGTTAACTGTGCTGTGAAAGTTTCCTTTTTGTAGAGAAAAAGTAACGGCGGCTTAAAACGCAAACTAACTTTTACCGACTTGGAACGTACTTTAAAGTAAATGTGCTTCATCATTCGTTACATGATTGTGCTATGTTTTACCACTGAATTCAGACCAATATGACCTGTTACAAAATTAATGAATATTTTAAAGCTGTGTGTGCATATTTTCGATGGAATCACTTGTATTGTGGATTCAATGTATATGATGAGGTTCGCAGGTGAGTACACTGTGTTGATACTCTATTCATGCTATACATTAGACATTTATCTATAAACAGGATTCACATATATGTACTAATTCATGGTTCTCTAAATAAAGTAAACTGTTATATTATGTCTTCTCTGTTTTCACTACAGGTGTATTTCTCATTTAATATGCATCTATTCAAAATGGTAACTGTGACGACGAAGCACATATTTTACCGCCCGCATTTATTACCCACACACACACCCACAATTATTTTTTTTAGGGGGGATACATTTTCTTCAGCTAACTTACTTGGTTGCATATAACACGGTTTGGTATATAATGTGGTCAGGTTTTATGGCTCCCAACTACCGTGTTATAGCGGGGTGACACTATATCTAAAATATAAAGGATTCTTCTGCTTATGTTGTTTTGGTAGCAAATTTGTTAAATACAGTAATTCATGTAATATGGAAAGCCTTTTGGTAGCAAATTCAATATTTCACTTATTTACTGCCTGAAATTTTTATGCTTAATTATTAATTATAATTTAAAAACAGTGTTAAGAAAAACAACCTAGTTTAAACAGAACATACAGTCAAAATCTGCCCTAATGGTTAACCGGTATCAATGATCTATTACGAGTCCCACATAAATTTTCTTTATAAAAGTCATGTATTCAGTGGTCATCTGCTTTTCACAGACAATGGCCACATGCATCCAGATTTAAAACTGGTTTCTTATTATTTGCTGCAATCACTTCAGAACACTGACCATGCAAATTTAGCTATTGTATTTCCAAGAAATGCATTGTTGCAGTAAAGATATGCTATGTGAATTGATGCATGAACATAGTCATTATCTCATTTCTCCTTATATGCACTGTATAGTGAAATGTAGCACTCTATGTGCACTCACTGTACAGTGAAAGGTAACACTCTATATGCACACGATGTACAGTGAAATGCAGCACTCTATATGCACTGTACAGTGAAATATAGCAAAACATGTACAAATTAGTCATATACAGTCAACATCAGTCCTTACTGTTTGAGGCCATTGCCATTAAAAGAGTTGCTGCTATCTGTTGTACTTCAATACTTTGTCTGTGTGTCTGTAAAGAAGAAAGAAAACTGTGCTTAAAACAATGTACGAATCCGCAGAATAAGTATATTATGCTCCCATTGTATCAATAAATGATGTTAAAATTATGGAGTTAATATATTCACCACAACTGTGAACATCAACTTAGAATTAAGTGTATGTTGTTTGTTTTGGATTTTTAATGTAGCTTTAAAAAAAATTCAGTCATATTGCTATGATGTCTGCAGTGCAGCTGTTTATAGTGATGTCTAGCACTGGGGCAACATGCCACAGACATGTAGCATCGTGTCCCACCCAGTCAAATTATCCTGACACAAGGCCAACCAGTCCTAACACTAACCTCTTAATACTGAATGCCTAGTGAGGCAGCTGTTAGTACCATTTTCATAAGTCTTTGGTATGACTTGGCTGGGGTTTCAAACCTGAGACCTTCTGCATCTGAGGCAGACACTCTAACCACTAAGCCAATGGAGCAGGTTAGAATTAAGTAACATAGGCTTGAAATAAACTTGGGACTCTACTTAATGTTGCTTCAGGAGAAATGGAGCTGATTTTCAAACTATCAAATGCTGTGTTATTCAAGCATTTAAGCTGGCAGGGTGGTGTCTTAATTCTATGATGTTATCAATCTCAACATCCCACACCACACCACAAAGATGTAATGGACATGGTTGACAATGTTATTAAATCCAATAACAAAACATGCATCAATGTACCTCATAAAAATCCAACATTTACAAGAATATTTTTATATTTGCTGCAGAACTAGTTTTGTTAGGAAAAAGATTAATTATTTACAATAACAACACATAAGATCCATGACTGGTTTCACTTTATTGCCTCTTCAGACCACAGAAGTAAGATTTATCCAGCTGTTTCAGAATACATGTACATGTGATTTTCTGAGGGAAAAAATGTTACAAACCATAAGATAGCACAAATATAATGCAACATATCTGCACTGGCAACTATCAAAAGTAACTGGTACACTTCCTGCCAATAATTAACTTAGTTTGCCCCTACCCTTGGATCTATTATTATAAAAATAGGAAACCTATTAGTCACAAAAACATTAAAGATATCTCATTTTTTGGCACAACATTTGATCAGTATTTTTCATACTTTTTAAGTCTTCTGTGAAGTTGGATTGTTAATTTCTATTCAAAATTTAAAAGAGCTAAGAATTCACTGCTTTCTATTGATTTTGACACCATATTTAAGGGAACCAACAAATGGAGAGTTCTCCTTATACGATACATAGTTTCCATGCGACAAAAATATGCAGTGAAAATGAAATATATGCAATGCTTGTTTGCAGGAAGCTCAATTAATAATGTGAAAATGAAATAGGTCTGATTGTGTTAATTTATGTTTCTGTAAAAGTAATATCTATAAAAAATAATATCCAGCTCATATAGCTATGAAATTCCTATCTGTTGAATACTGAAAATATCGGTCTTGTATGGCTACAATAAAAAAATCTTTCAAACTCACTTCATGGAGTACTTTGATGTAGAACTAAGACAGAAAGATGTATAGCTGGAGTTGATTGTATCATGAAATTTTAATTACAAAATCTAAATGTATCCATATGATGCGTGTATACACAAAAAACAAAAAATTGCATGACAGCTCTTGATATATAGATCCCTCCAAATAAATGTAACCAATAAACATAATAAGTTAAAAGATAAAAATGCTGTTAAAATTTTGTAAAATGTATATTATATAGAAAGCAAAGGTAAGAAATATAAAATCCTTAACATATAGTGTACATTTTTCCTTTAATATAAACTGCATTAAAAAATATGGTCAAAGGTTGACTCTGGTGGTACAAAAACATACAGTTTCTTAACCAAATTCATTTAAGAAAAAAATTAATGGTAAAGTTTTAAGTCCAACAGAAGCAATAATTTGTTTAAATTTATTTCGAAAAAGAAAAAAAAATCAATGTGACCTAGGATTTATTAATATAATGTTGCAAACCAATTTAGTTTAAATCCATGAGGTCCTTCACAAGTTGTGAAAGGAAGTGAAATTTTCTATAGAATGGACATGACTGGACACAGCATGATTGGAGGCATAGTATTGTAACAAAATAGGCATATTTCACAGTGTCACAAAAATGGAAATAAAATAAGACTGTTCATAGAAAGACAGACTGATAATACTGTTTAATGTTCTTTGTTACATAATTAGCTACAACTGTCAGTTAGAACCAAAGGTTATAAAAGACAGTTATAGGGAAGCTAATTTGATCCATTTTGGATGGTAATCAAAGGAGAACTGCAGATTCTGACCAAATCATGCCATGTCAAATCCACTGGAAAGTATACAGACCCTGATCTGCCATCATATAATGCATGGCAGATCTAGCTCTATGGCTCTATATTGTTTATTCCACAGATTACACCTAACAAAATGCACAGACCATGATTTGTCAGCACATCATGCCATGGCTGATCTGGATCTATGTTGTTTCTTCCACAGATTACACCTAACAAACTGCAGAGACCTAGATTTGCCAGCACATCATGCCATGGCATATCTGGGTCTATGTTGTTTCTTCCACAGATTACACCTAACAAACTGGACAGACCTAGATTTGCCAGCATAATATGCCATGCAGATACATTATGCAGATATGTGGCTATAAAGTTTGCAGTTTGATGTGACTTAGAGTATATGCCGGGACAGATGGTACACTGCATTAAAAATCCAAATAAAATTTCTGGCCAAGCCTGACTTGGAATTTTAGGTTTATACACTTTACACACTCAAGAAATTTTGTCAAAGGGTAAATAATACTATCAAGTACTTGTTCCTCATGCAAAATGATTAAACAGCCATGTCACAGCATGGTTTCAATGCATGCAATGTTATTCATTTGCATAATGAAATAGATGATTCACATCAGGCAAAATATTTGCTCAGAAATGAGACTTAGAAATTGCTTAAATAAAATTGGCCTCATATTTTAAACTTCATTAAATTGGCAATTTCGTAAGAAAACAAGGCACACTTTAAAAAGAGGTTTAGAGTAAGACAAGTACTTTCCCAAGTCACTTGTCTATGGGACAGATATTTTCAAATATTAAAATGGGATTCTGCATTCAAATGCGATCGGAGGCTCAGTCTGAAACACAGCCTTACCTCCATGGCATCTGTTACTGCCAATATAACATCAGAGCCAAATAACACATCATCCGGTTCCGCTTAAATAAAAAATGATAAATTTACATTAAACAGTATTAAAAAGATGTCTATGATAAATCATGTTTCTCTAAGAATACATATCAAATCACAATATGATTAAGACTGACTTCCACAACTTAATCCTAAACTCCATATCTTCCAAATATTAATTTTTTTTTTGGTTTTCCTTGTCTTTATATGATAAATGACAAGTACTCTCCCATGATATTATTACAATTACCTCCCTTTATCAGTGAAAGTTGTCAATCATATACTGGATGCTCTGTAGTTTAAGCCAGAGTGAAATATTAGTGAGAATGCTCATATTGTAGAGAGGTGAGGGAGGGCTTAAGTGTAATATCAGTGGGTAAGCATATTCTCCAAAAAATGTAACTTATGAAAAACATTTCATTTCTCTGCTGAATGCATCACCTGATCATGATATGAGAATAGATAAAATGAAGAAGAAATATATAAGCATCCAACCCCTATACATGTCACCCTGAGATTACATTATGGTACAGGTCCTAAAATGATGGAATGAACTGCATTCCTAATGAGAGGAAGCACTGCCAAAGAATAACTATTGTCAAATGATTTCCATGAAGTCTTGGATAAAGAGAAATCATCTCCAACCATGGCTGTGAAGGTGGTTCTAAATTGCCATATGGCTCTCTCCCTGATTCTGCCAAAATACCAGGGACTAATATTCAGCCTGAATGGGGAGTCCTGAGCTGGTAAAACATATCCTTGAATGTGAACCACAGGAATTTATGGTAAGACCTGTGAATGGCAATGAGAAGACACATATCTTGCATGTCTAGCTTGACTATGACGCATCCCTTCAGAACAGTGCTGAGAATCAATCTTGATGTTTCCATTCTAAACAAAGGTGCTCAAATGAATCAGTAGAGAGAAGCTCAGATCCATGTCTGGACAAAACTTGCCAATGAACTAAGTAAATTCTGTAGTAAAATCTCACTGAGTTTGCATCGTGAACAAACACCACTCTTTTTGTTAAGGGAATATCTTTTTCTTGCTGCAGGACATTGGCTTTGTGTGAGTCTCTTGGTCATCTATAGGTGGCTTTTAACTATGGGCAGGGGTACTGAATGTAATGTAGGGGCTATCCATGATGATTATAAAACACATGTTGTCAGGAGCAGAGTCTCTTAGATTCTGTGGCAAACTGTTGGTGTCTGTATATTTCTTCAGGCACATATGCATTTTTATTATTATTATTATTATTATTATTATTATTATAGAGGCAAGGTGAAGGTGAAATCAGTGCAGCTTTAAAAATATGTAAGCTAATTTATTTTGTGTGCAGTGATTGCACCTCTTAAAAGTGAAGCAATAACTTCAGAATCATAATTCTGAAATCTTTTTATTTATGTAGTTTGTTTTGCCTTATTTCTTACACAGAAATAATGCTTGCATGCATTTATAATGTAGATTTTATTGATGACTGATCAGCAGAGGGTTAAACACTGGACTGAGAAACTATTAATTAGGCAGTTCACCTGAAATGCACATAAAATTGTAGAGGTAATACATGTATGGCTGGATTTTCATGGACATGTATCATATAGACAAAAATATAGGTAAGTAATGCCTGTTTTACTCTTTCTCCTACCTGTAAAGTTAGATAAAATATTTCTTTTGCTTCATTGCAGTACATCATCATATGAGCTACCATGAACCTCGTTACTGGGGAAAGCATTGTATTCTTCTCCAGATTAATGAATTTAATATGCATTATGATACAAAATTATTATTTACTTTCTCAAAATATGTTGTAAATATGGCAGCTTCCATATCTGATGCTGGAATGGCATCATCTGTTTAAATGGAACAGAGACTAACACCAGGATGCCACCTGTTAAATTTGGTTAAATTATGTTTAACAGTTTAGGAGAAGATAAAAGTGTTGACACATTATGGATAAAGGACCATACCATGCAGTCTCAGTGGACCTTATGGCCAGATAAAGTAAAACAAAGCATCAGTTTAAATGTACACCACAATGAAAACTGTAAAAGGACAGATGGTCTCATGCTTAAGGAAACTAAGAAAACTGTTTCATCAAAGTATTGTCTCAACTGTTAAAACATTATGAACATGTATGTGTGATTTGGATTTTTAATGTAGCTTTAATAATTTTTTGGTCATATTGCAATGATGTGTGAAGTGTGGCAGTATACAGTGATGTCTAGCACTGGGGCATCATGCTTGAGACATGTTGCATGATGACCCACCCAGTCACATTATCCTGACACCAGACCCACCAGTCCTAAAACTAACCTCTTAACGCTCAGCACCTAGCAAGGCAACTGTCAGTATCATTTTTATAAGTGTTTGGTATGATTTGGTTGGGGTTCGAACCCATGACCTCATGCATCAGAGGCTATAGTGGTCATTAAAACATTATGACATATTCCATAATACTGCAGACTCATTTACTTTTGTCAGTATAAATTTTTTTGTTGTGCAGAAAATGACACTGTATTTGGTACTGAAATGTAATAGTCTGTCGCGATAGCCTCAAAAAGAGAAAGGAGTCCTTTATTTTCTTAGTGGATTATTTATTTGATTATATGGTTTGTAGTAACCACAAAAATTCAACAAGCCAGACAATCCTTTATAATCCAAGAACACTGGTAACACATAAATAAATCTTGAAATCTTTATGTACTGTAACATTTTCTCTTTTTGTGAATATTTCTTTGGGGCATAATCAACAATGAATCAGCCTGAATTACTTACCATAATATATTAAGTTGTTCAAAACAGTGCATCCTGCAACCTGGATTTCCTTGCTGGTCAGGTTATTTTTCATTGCCATGGCAATGAGTCTCTTGCCCTTGGGGTAAATGTGTAATCCTTCCTCTTGTTTAGAGAGCTCTACAAGATAATCCAGAGCCTCCTGTACACAGGATTCAAAATCCACCATTGATGCCAGATATTCAACTACCTTCAAAATACCCTGGTCCCGTGGCATGGTAGCTGAAATATTACAAGAAAACAGGTTGCTTTAATCTCATAAAATAATTTATACTCTACCATATATACTTGCTTGTAAGTCATGTCCAACAGCAAACAATATAGAACCTGATGTCATTACATAGTGCACCTGTATATTGGGGTCTATGTTATTTATTGTACTATTTATTTATTATGTGATTGTAGATCTGTGTCTCTGAAGTTTGTAACTTGATATGACTATTAAGTGAGTATAGATGGTAAGATCTTCACTATCCAATATGACATTTCTTTCACTAATTATTATTATTTGTTACTATATCATCTTGATCAAAATAGTAACGTTCCCTTTACATTTAAACATTTTTATTCAGTCATCAAGGAAGCATTAGCTATTCTCTACTTTAAAACATTTAATTCCTGTTGACTATTATGAAATTTTTAGCATCTAGTAACTATAAAACTAATGACCTAAAATAATGGCATTCTGATCATATAACAACATTAAAAAATAACATTACTGCCACAAAAGTGACATGAGATATACAAAGATTAATTATGAAAATCTGAATTTTGTATCTTTTACAACCTGATTAAGTTGTATCTGTTAAGAGTTTAATTATTTCTAGTCTTCCAGCTATCAGATATTTAAAAAAAAAATGTATAATGAACAATTTACTCTTGAAAAATATAATAAAAATACAGTCCAACTTGTTTCTTTGATTTATAAAATGTAAAAGATCTGATTAATTGATTATTCTTAAATAAACTTTACTTTATTTTAGTTAAGGACATGAATATTAATGAATTCTCAGAAGTCAATTATAAGTAAACATGAATATCATCAAGTGAGGTGTAAATGATCTTGCTTGGAAAAAAGACTTGAGAGCAGTGAACATATCATTACAATATTATATATATATATATATATATATATATATATATATATATATATATATATATATATATATATATATAAGGTATATATATATATATATAAGGTTCTTCTTAATTCAGTTTGATTTTCACCTTTCATATGTGATTGGGTATCTTAGCTGAATTAAAAATATGCACATGTGATTTGGTGTCTTAGTTCAACTAAAAATATGGGAATGTGACTGGGAAACTTAGCTAAATAGGAATAAATAGATGCCTTCAGCAAATTACACACATCAGAAACAAATTTTATTATATATAATACCATAAAAATTTTGTATCACATTAATATCCATGACCAGATGATTAGTACCGTATGTACTCATTCATAAGTCAAACTGCAGACAGCACAGACCCAGATCTATTGTCACATAGAGCGCTTGCAGATCTGGGTCTATGAAGTTGTTTGTTAGAGATAATAAAGAAAACAAACAATGCAGACCCTGATCCACTGGTGTATTATGTGATGGCATTATGTTGCTTGCAGTTGGATTTGACTTACAAGTGAGTATATATGATTTGAGAAATTACTGCATTTTTTCCCTTTACTTTAAAGGAAAATAAACTTAAATTTGTATTTGTGACTAGAACGAATATACCAAGTTAATTCATATATATATAAATATATATATATATATATCTCACAAGAGTGAAAAATATGCAACATTGATTGGTCTCAATGTCCTTTCATTTATAAAAAAAATACTTTTTCACAAAATTACTGAACCTACGCATATGAGGGCCTTTTGTGGATGCCAGCTGGATTCTCTTTCTCTTTTCAAGCTGTGTATAGTCACTCAGCTCCACACAGGACTTGATGTATGGAACCCTCAACAAATCTCTGAGAAAAAAAATTATGGTAAGTAAAAGAGACCAATAAATAGAGCCAATAAAGTGCTTAAAGGTACAAAGTATAAGTAGCAGTGAATCCAACCTCATTAAAGTATTTCCTTACTCTTCCATTTGTTTCTACCCCTCTATTAATTTTAAAAATGAAAAACATCAATGATATAAAAATACACAGAAAACTTTCATTCATCAATTTACTGATTTGGACCTGTCACCAGGGGGTCTCTAATACTGTCATCTTGATGTCATATTCAGGTGTTATGGTAGCTAAACTGGTAGCATGTCAGACCCATAATTTAAATGACATGTCCAGCTTCTGTATCCTCGAATGATATAGCTAATAAAGTTTAGAAAGTGTCATTAAAAACATGCAAACTCTAATTACACTGCATGCCGTCATTTTCTTCTTTAAAGAAAAATTGCATACAAATATACATACTGTGCTGATGGTCGTGTGTCATGGTTCTTTTTCAACATTGACCTCAGTAAAGATATAATATCATCAGAGTAGTCCTGAAAAATATGAAGGAATCACAATTTTATGCATTTTCCTCATTTTATGAAGAACAGACAACATGTTTTAGCCCTGCATAAAAATATTATACTCAACTAGAATGCACCCTCAGTATTAAAAAAATATTATATGTTCTAGAAGTAACAGTATCAAGGACTGGCACAAAGAATGTCACATATCAGGGAACACAACATCATGTCTACCTTATGTTATTGTGTCTTCTTCATACTATTGTACCTCATGGAATTGTATCTCACCCTAACATGATAGTGTTTTATTTGATCTGACATAATAAATAATTTGTCTGTGTATGGAGGAGATATGAAGAAAAATAATTTGTCCATAGCATGTCACTTTCCACTTTACTACATACTCATTACTGCATATTCAATAATAAACAATATTTGCACGAGTCATTACACTTAAAATTAATCTAGTTTCAACATATTTCTAGATATAGTCATTAAATGTTTGATAATGATATGATTATCATGAAACAGTGTACTAATGAAAAAATATTTGAATATGTGTGTGTCATCAACTTGAGTGTAATGTCACAATGTGTATAACAATATTTGTTATGTAATGTAGATTTATTTGTTAATAGTCATAGTCATTTACAGACCTATTCCAAAAATCCATAAATTTGTTCGTGAGGTACTAACTGCATTCATTATCAAAATGAATGCTCAATCCAATAATCCAATAATCCTTACATTTACTTTTTGTCCTCTGTTCAATACTGATGGTATTTTTATATCTTGCATAATTAATTTTTTGCAGCAAAACTACTGATTGCAGCATGCAGATATAATTTAGTAACCTAACTCATATTTGACTTTAATGATGTGAGCATGTATAGTCTAGTGACCAAATTTGTATTTGACTCTATTGATGTCAGTATGTGGATATAGTCTAGTCACCAAATTTGTATTTGACTACTGATGTCAGTACATATATGTGGATACAGTCTAGTGACCTAACTCATATTTGACTCTATTGATGTGACTATGTCGATATAGTCTAGTGACCAAATTTATATTTGACTCTAATAATGTCAGCATGTGGATATAGTTTAGTGACCTAACTTGTATTTGACTCCATTGATGTCAGTATGTGGATATAGTCTAGTGACCAAATTTATATTTGACTCTACTGATGTCAGTATGTGGATATAGTCTAGTGACCTAATTTGTATTTGGTTCTATTGATGTCAGTATGTGGATGTAGTCTAGTGACCTAACTTGTATTTGGCTCTATTGATGTCAGTATGTGGATGTAGTCTAGTGACCTAATTTGTATTTGACTCTAATGATGTTAGCATACATAGTGTAGTGACCAAATTTGTATTTGACTCTATTGATGTCAGTATGTGGATAGAGTCTAGTGACCAAATTTGTATTTGACTCTATTGATGTCAGTATGTGGATATAGTCTAGTGACTTAATTTGTAATTGACTCTATTTATGTCAGTATGTCCATATAGTCTAGTGACCAAACTTGTATTTGACTCTATTTATGTGAATATGTGGATATAGTCTAGTGACCTAACTTGTAATTGACTCTACTGATGTCAGCATGTACTTATTATACCAAGTTCAGTGACACAATCTATGTTATGCTTGAACATAAATCTCAGCAAAATAAATGCAGTGTTTTCAGAGCTACACTAAAAGTTAATCAATGAGTTCAAATGTATATTAAATTAAGTTTTATTTTCTACATTATCTGAGAAATATATGGTATACATTACCTGAGAAATATAATTTATAGTGTATGTAATATTTGAAAAATTATTGTATTCACAAACTTCATAAAAAATAACTGGATAAAATTGGAATATATAATTCAGTCATATGTACATAACTAAAGAATCCAGCAAACAAGCTTTTAAAAAGAGCTAATTTATTTCTAATCTTATCAGCTAGAAATAAGTTAAATGTAAAACACTTTGCTCCATTTTGTAATGAACAAACTCCCACAGTTCTGTTAGTAGACTTGTTGACTTCCAATTCTTAACTCACACTGGCAAGTCAAACTATTCCTTAAGAGAAATTCTACTGAACCACTGACCATTCAAATGTGCAGCTTGTGTGTATCAAAATGAAAATGCTTACTGACCAATCAAATATCCAGCTGGTGTGTATCAAAATGAATTTTTTTTGTCGACCAAGCATAATTTTGTTTGTTCCTTCTTGTGACACAGTAAACACTGTAAGGTTAAATTGCTCAGAGGCAAATAAAATGTCCTGTCCTAGGATGCACCAAATTAGATAATATGGGCTGGTCCATCTGTGAAAATTGAAAATGCACCCTACTGGTCATGAACCAAATCAAAGGCATTAACAACTGAGACACTGGAATTCATGTATATATATAAGTTACAGCATTTGTATGGGAAAATACGAACAATTTTTTTTGTAGTAATAATGCACAACCTTGAGAGTGCAGTTTTAATCCTCCCAAAAATGAGTGCATAATTACAAATGCACTAACCTTTTTATTATATACTCATTTTGTTATTCTACCTATGGTTTAACTATAAAAAATATACTACAAGAAACAAAATAATTGAATTTATGATGTATTCCCCAAAAAATACACACCCATAGATTCATCGATAAACAACAACATTAATGAACACACAGCACTGCCCAGCAACCTTTGAACTTTGTTGACCACTTGACTTTAGTTTAAAAAAGAACTGTCATTTTGGTCTACTTAAAATTGAAATTTAGAGTCATACTATGAATGAATGCACATTGCAACAAGTTTTGCAGCTGGTCTGGAATGGATGGATTTTGGTTTTATTTTTGTGTTGATCCTACTCATTTCTTCTGGTTATGGACTGGATTTGTTGGCTGCATCAATTCTGCACAAAGTACATGTTATTTGAGCAGGGACAGATGCGTCTTGACTCAGCAGCATGTATTATTCTCTTCTGTCACTGAATATTTAATCATAATGTGGGAACAAATATTAACTCTTTCAATTTAAACTATCAGAAAGACACTATGGAATATCACTTTCATTTCATTTTGAGTGCAGTAAGAAGAATGTGATTTAAGTTGGAAATGTAATCAAAATTACAGTAGAATTTCATGGTGTATAATCAAGTTTTAGAATGTGAAATCAAGTTTTAGAACCCATGACATAGCTCATGTAATTTGGATTTGCAGAACAAAGAAATTACATTTTGTGGAAATTCAAGATGCAAAATTGAAAGTATATTTTTTGCCATTCATATTACCAGCATATTACTCCTAAGACATATTTATGTAGGGATCTCAGCAATGTTATGACCTGTATGGCATCTATCACTAGCCTAAACCCAAAATAATGTATCAAAAAAGTTAATGTGGAAAATTGGAAAGCAGCTTGTGTAAGACAGTCCACTCAGCCAGTGAAAATGAAAATTCTTTTTCACCTTGGCTTATTGACTCTACAGCCCTTACTTTTAGACCAAATCTGTCAGATGCATTTTTTTCTCTCAGATTTAGTACTTTGGCTTATTATATGCTCATTTCTTTTCTCTGTTAACTTTACATTATCAGAATCATTCAATATTTTACAATATTGCACACCTTCATATTGCACCCATGCGCAGGACATGTGTGCCCAATAATGTATTAGGAACTACTTTGTAAACAAATCATGTACATTCACATATTAGGTGCAATACATTTTGGTTGATTAAATTTGTTTCTGAATGAACTAAAGCAGATGTTTCGTGGACTGCAATACACCAAATGCTTTGCTACATTTTCCATGTTAACTTTTTGATACACTGTTTAAGATTTTGCAATAGACACCAGATTTCATAAAATTGCTTCGTACCTACAAATAACATGCAAGCTATAAAGGCATAAACTGTCTCCTTTAGCTGGTAATAAGAATGGCAAAAAAAAAATACTTACAGTTTTACATCCAGAATTTCCACAAAATGTACTTTCTTAGTTCTGCAAATCCAAATTACATGAGCCATGTCAGGAGTTCTCAAGCTTGATTACACATTTCGAAATTGTACTGTAATTTCGACTATATTCCAAGTGCAATTACATCTTCCTTACTGCATTCAAAATGAAATAAACATTACATCCAATAGCATCTTTTTGATAATTGCAATCAAAACACTTCATATTTTTACCACATTATGATTTCAAATAGTCAATGACAGAACAAACACTTGGAGATGTAAACACATTTCTCTCCTCGCTGCTTCAATCCGATGTATCCAGTCCAAAATCACGAACTTTCATAGAATCGAAATAAAATACCAAAATCTATTCATTCCAGATCAAATGGAAAAGTTGTTGCAATGTGCATTCATTCACAATTGGCTGCAAATTTCAATTTTAACTAGACATGCCATTTTCTTTTGAAAGTTACGTCGAGCTCGCGCCTAAGTTCAAATTTATCTGGGCGGAGTTATGTGCACATTAATAATGTTGTTGTTGTGTAATGATGAATCTGCACTTGTGTATTTAGTTTGGAATATGGCATACATTCATTTACGTTGTTTCTTGGAGTGTATTTTGTTTATATAATTAAGCCTTAGGTAGAATAAGAAAATGAGCATATAATAAAAGGGTTACTGCATTTGTATGGGAAAATATGAATTCGTTTTGTCAGATGGATATACTGCACTCCCAAGGTCATGCAGTATTCCATCCAGAACACTCATTCATATTTTCCCATAATGCAGTAACCTACAATTAAAAAATGGTACATCTCTGGTATATATGCAATAGCCCTTGGCCTTAATATGCCTATCTATGCTATTTCTTATGTACCCCAGAGAGCACTGGTCATAGTCTGGATCATTCCATTTACAAATAGTTATTCCTAAATAACTTTTTAAATGATCAGAATGTTATTTTCAATATTGCATCTCTCATGTTTGCTGTAGACATTGTGATTATCATGTTTATTCATTTCCTTGTTTGAAACTCATCCACATCATTCACTTTATCATCTCAACTTTAAATCGACAAAACAACTTCTTTAGTTCATCCACAAACAAATCTAATAAAACTAGAACCTAAAGTGTCTACTACATGAATATACATCTTTAGTTTACCAAGTATTTCCTAATACTCTATACTCTTCTTAGACATGTGTCGTGCTGTATTAAGGTGTTTTCAGCATTGCAAAATACTGAACGATTCTGAGAATGTAAAGCTAATGGAGACAAATATGAGCTTATAATGAACATAAATATTTAAGAATCCTATGTTAATAAGAAGGAATCTTTTTCAGTTACCTTACTGAAAAGTTTTGAAGCTTCTCAGGTAGAGTCAAATGCACTATATATGTATGTATGTATGTATGTACGTATATATGTATGTATGTATGTATGCATGCATGCATGCATGCATGTATATGTGTGTGTGTGTGTGTGTGTCTCTTTGTGTGTTGGCTTTTCTCCATGATTATATCTTATGTACATCTGTGTTGTGTAGTTGACCTTGATCAGTAACAGAGTTTAGGGCTTACCTGATTAATGTCTTGTTATTTTGTAAACAAAATATTACATAGGTAATATTTGTCTATGATTTTAGATTAAGAGCATTGTTAATTGGAGGTTAAAATATTACCAAAAGAAGAGTTCAATATAATGTTTTTTTCCAGAAATTAAGAATATGCTAGAACCAAGCTGTTTATAAATTTGATGCGAAAATGACCCTCATCCTGGCTCTGTTATTGTGTCTTAGCATTTTACATAAATGCTGTTTACTTCCAAATTAATCATTCCTATTTTAACATCCAAAGCTGAATAAGTCTCATTGTTCTGTTCAGTTTGTTTTAGAGGATGTATTATAAATCACTATTTTTGGATTATTGTGAATTTGATCAAGGATAATTTGGACTATATCATTGGATTCCTCAAGACTGTTGGCACATTAGATCATTCAATGATACTGGCACATAAGCACCACTTGAATTCATTCAGAATACTTTATACTTTTGGACTTGTGATACAAGTTTTAGACTATTTGAATTTAATTCACAATACTGGAAGTTCCTTTTAAATGTTCACTTTTTATTATAGGGAAATAAATTATTTGTTGAACTTTACAAAAGTTGTTTTTTTAAAGCTCTTTTCTGGTACAAAAATATAGTTTACAAACACTGTGGGTGTGGTTGTCTTTGCATGTGTTTTTGTGTGTGTGTATGTGTGTGTGTGTATGTGTGTTAAAGAAAATGCCAGGTCACAAACTCAATAAGCATTGTAGCTGTAACACTTGCCAACAGATAAAAAAAGCTGATTTTAGATGCCTTCATTGTGTAAATCTACCTGAATTCATTATTTGTCATGACAAATTAGAGTAAAAGATCAGATTTTTTCCAAAACCACACTGACTGTCTACCTGTATTGCAAGTTAATCACAGCATTATCTGTACTTCAAAGGAGAATTCAAACCACCTGCTAATCATTTCAACCACACTATGAACTTCTGAATTGCTTTAGAATTGTTTAATCTTTAATCTCAATTCATAACTCCAATAAAATTCTTGCTGAAAGTCTCCATGATGTTTGGTTATCATGATCTAATCCCCTCAATATAGTGCTGCTGTACGGTGCAGGGTTGTAAAAGAGTAGACTGCAACACTGAAACAACCTCATTCACTTTTAGCAATTTCTTGACTAGTGATGAGTGATTTCTTTGTCCCTAGCTCTTTTGCTTGATTTGCCATCACATCTACAAGTCTGATTACACTGGTCAACAGTGAAATCATTACTGACTTGAAAAGGCCCTAATCTGTAGTATTTTGGTGTGCCGAACACGAATATAACCGTGAAAAATTTGTATTGGCTCTCGTTTTGAAGATATTCATATACCTCATTTTCTATGTTTCACTGTGTAAATTTCTCCAGTAGGACTGCAGCAACATCCGGAATAATGATGTAACATTGCATAATGCCATCATGCTCACATCATCCACAGTTGATTGCATCATTTTCTGATGCAATGCAATACTAATGCCATGCGGCTGCTGAAGTAAGTTGACGTCAGCAGTGTACTATACATGTGTAGGCCTATTATACTAATGCCAGGCGGCTGCTGAAGCTGACGTAAGCAGTGTACTATATAAAGCCCAATCAGATAGGTTCAGCATTTAAAATATTTTAGACATTGTGCAAGACAGTTCAAGCTACTGTTACATAAAACTTATTATTTTATCCATTTACGTACAATAAAGAACAGTAATGCCTCGAAAGTGTGTTAATACCGCGGACAATTTTTGCTATATTTGTGGGGAAGTGACATTTGCCAACCAGAAGAAAAGTATCAATTCTCAAGTAAAGAAGGCATATCATCTTTACTTCGGATGCAAGGTTGGTGACCAAGACAAGCCTTGGGCTCCGCATATATGCTGTGCTACATGTACAACACAGCTTTCACAGTGGTTGAATTGCAAAAGGTCATCAATGCCGTTTGCAGTCCCAATGGTGTGGAGAGAGCCAAGCAACCACCTAAATGACTGTTACTTCTGCTTGGTTCCTCCTCTTTCCGGCGGAATAACGAAGCGAAAGAAGTCGAGAATAGTCTACCCAAACATTCCGTCTGCATTGAGACCAGTTCCACATGGTGAGGGACTTCCTATTCCAGAACCTCCAGCAGAATATTCTCTTGATTCATCTGACGAAGACAAAGGTGAGTCGACCTGTTCTTCTCCTGGTCCATCAGCATGCAGTGATCCAGATTTTCACTGTGGTGCATCATCAACCCCACACAGAATAACACAGGAAGAACTAAA
This sequence comes from Sinohyriopsis cumingii, assembly GCA_028554795.2. Lineage (NCBI taxonomy): Eukaryota > Metazoa > Mollusca > Bivalvia > Unionida > Unionidae > Sinohyriopsis > Sinohyriopsis cumingii. The sequence continues at coordinate 115,348 of JAPYKE020000552.1, forward strand.
TGACCTGATTCGTGATTTGGACTTATCAAAGAACAAGGCAGAATTGCTAGGATCAAGACTCCAACAATGGAATCTTCTAGGAGAAGATGTCACAATTACTGCATATCGAAAGCGCCACCAGCAATTGGAGCCTTTCTTCAGAAAGGAAAGTAATCTGATATTCTGTTCCGATATTGAGTGCCTCATGAATGCTTTAAAAATTACTCATGACCCACAAGAATGGAGACTATTTGTGGACTCTTCGAAACTGAGTCTCAAGGCTGTGCTTTTGCACAATGGAAACATTCTTCCATCTATTCCAGTAGCGTATGCTGTCCACATGAAAGAGACATACGATAACTTAAGGCAGCTACTGAATTCCATTGAGTATAACAAGTACAGCTGGCACCTCTGTGGTGATTTGAAGGTAGTTGCCCTTTTAATGGGACTGCAGCAAGGATATACAAAATACATGTGTTTCTTATGCGAGTGGGATAGCCGAGCAAGGGAAATGCACTACATGAGGAAGGAATGGACTCACAGGCAGAATGTAGCCATTGGAGAGAAGAATATCCAACACCCAGCTCTGGTTGAGGCTCAGAAAATCTTGCTACCACCCCTTCACATCAAACTAGGTTTGATGAAGAACTTCGTGAAAGCCATTGACCGGACATTGCCAGCATTCCGATACCTGCATGAAAAATTCCCTCGACTCAGCGAAGCAAAGATTAAAGAGGGAGTTTTTGTGGGTCCTCAGATTCGAGAGCTTTTCAAAGATGACCGGTTCAACAACTTGCTGGAAGGTGACGCGAAACAAGCATGGAATGCTTTTCGCCTAGTTTCTACAAACTTCCTCGGAAATGTTAGGGCAGAAAACTATAAGGAACTAGTAGAAGACATGTTGATGAAGTATAAGAAACTTGGCTGCAATATGTCTCTAAAGATTCACTTCCTTCATTCCCATTTGGATTTCTTTCCTAGCAACTGTGGTATTGTTAGTGATGAACACGGCGAACGTTTTCATCAAGATATCGCAACAATGGAACAAAGATACCAGGGAAAATGGTCCACTACAATGCTGGCTGACTACTGCTGGACACTCCTCAGAGATGCTCCTGAACAGCTGTACAAGAGACAGGCGAAGAAATCTAAGATGTAGTCAATGACTTGATTTTTTATAGGTAGGCTATTACAGTTGACCTTTTACTATTGGAATGCATTTCGTTATGTAAACATTAATTTCTTGCAGATTACAAAAAAACTAGAGCCAATTTTGCAATTTGACTGTCATATTCGTGTTCAGCACATAAAAATTGATAAGAATTGACTAATTTTATTTCAGTAATATGACTTTTGTAAAAATTTGTTGTCCAGTGTTATTTTCAGTATTTAGCATTTTGACAAAACAAATTACAGCATGTATTCTGTCATTTTTTATTTTATAATGCCTTTTATAAATATTTAAAAAAATCCTATAAAATTAACAAACAAAATCTATTCATGAAATTTAAATTACCAATAGTACCAGCATAATTAGATCAGTGTATACAAAAATGGTGTAAATCTGTGCTCCAATTTATTTTACCTGTAACTCTTTGCAAGATTTCCAAAAAAGCCTTTAAACAGTGAGGTTGGGCTTTTTCTTTTGTTTTTGAGAGGTATAATTAGTGCACATAAACAATTAAAAGTAAAAACCTTTTCAATGTCTTCAAAGACTTCCTCAAGCACCAATGGTTCTTCTTTTATTTCCTGAAGTTTAGATATTGCCAGGTTACTGTCATAGCATCTGGTGGTGACAAGCTCAAAGAGAACACACCCCAAGGACCAAATATCACCCTTCTCATTGTAACATGTCTTTTCATCATGACATTCAGGTGGCATGTAATTCAAAGAACCTAAAGTAGAAAGATTTTATCACTTAAACAAATAAATATGTGTGTCAGTATGTATATTTTCAGAGGTTACATTCAAACAGCTGTTACATGTAAGTAATATGTTCAAATACATAAAATGAACTTCTCCAGACTGTTAGATAGTGATAGGTCAATTCTTTGATAATAACTTCTCTAGAGAGTTTCTAGACAACTCTTGCACAGCCTCTGATCAACTCTTCTATACTAAACTTATGCTGACTGTTAGATAGCCTCTGATAAGTTCTTGTACCAATTTTACAGCAAAAGTAGAAAGGTTCTCTTTTAAAATGTCAAAATGGGAATTTTTTTTTTCAGTGTATGTATGTATGTATGTATGTATTTCTATATGCATTTATGTATGGATACATGCATGTATGCATGGGTGGGTTAATAAATGAATACATAAATTATCAGATATGTTCATGAATGGATTGGTATGGCAAATGACAACTGTATAATTTGTTTCATTGTAAACATTAAGTAGTAACTCACTGATTGAAGCTCTGGTACATGTCAAGGCATCTCCTACAACAGTGGCCACACTGAAATCTCCCAGACAAAGTGTCCCATCATCCTTCAGAAAAATGTTGGAAGGGCGAATATCCCTGTAGACAGAAACAAAATTGTAATATGTTAAAAAAATTTATCAATGAAATATTTTAATGGTGAAGATAAGTCCAATAAATATTACCGACAATTCATAATCTGCAGGACTGACCACTCACTTTTTATTCACAGCAGCGTATGATGAATTATAGATTAAGTCTATGTAAAACAGTGAAATTAATGAAACCAGTACTGAGGCAGAATGCTGAAACTGTTATTTCAGTATACTGGTACAATGTCTGACCCAAAAATAAAAAAGTTTTCAATGATACGGACTATGGTAGGTTTACAAAAGTATTTAACTATGTTCAAAATAGTTAGGATGCTATAAAATGTAAAGATGTCATCAATTAAACTTCAGTCTTACACATTATGTTTTCATCATATGTGATAATGTGATAAACAGAGTCATTTTTACTTGCTCATTTAATATAAAATTTATAATAATTGTTACATAATTGGAACATAAAGTTTGCATTTTGCATACCAAATATTGTAAAACAGATAAACCATTCACTATGAATTCATATATATATATATATATGAATTCATATATATATATATATATATATATATATATATATATATATATATATATATATATATATATATATATTTCTGAGAATCAATTTTCCACTTTTACCAGATATATTTTAGCAGAAACATAAATTCATGGATGGGAAAGGGAGTCTTTGTCTTTACTGTAATGATCCTACCATGTATCGGAATCACGATGATTTGTTGTCAGATTTGGAATGATGATGATATAAAAAACTGAAGGTCAGCAATGCAGTACAAACTGGAGATATCCTTCAAGTTAAGCAAGTGCATTTTTTAATTAACTGTGAAATACAATATTAATACAGAGTACGGTGTTTTATAGTATCTGTTCTATATAAACAGGTTTAAATAATAATAATCCAGGAATTGTTTTAAGATGGGCAGCTGCCACATTCATGCCAATTTCAAAGAACCTAGTTTACTTAATAAAAATGCGGATCATATTTTCATGCCCTACCTTCAGTTCTTAATTAAGCACTCCTATATTCAAATTATGATTCCCTTTTAAAAAATGAACAGAGAAGCACAACCGATTTTCATTTCTAGAAAAGACCCTGACAATCACTAACATGCATATTAGATATAAATAGAAATGGTGTATAGGCAATGCTGAATAGAGAAAAACAACTGAAGACTTTGTGATACTTGGCTAAGCATATGTCTTCATAGTCGTTTGCATAAAAGTAGTACATGCATAACAATAAAAAAATCATGATTACAATAACATTATTACTTTACCAATGTATAATATCTTGCCGAGTCACTAAAAGCAAGAAATCTATTAAAACTGGCAGGATGTGAATAAATATTAAGTAACCTGCATCATGCATTTGTTATGAAAATAGAAATCACGGAGGTTTTTCTCATTAACTTACCGATGTATGATGTTCTTTTTGTGTACAAAAATTAATGCCTCAAGTATTTCTCCAAGCCATTTTTTAATTTTCTGAAAGATATGATCAAAAATTAGTTTGGTAAGCATGTTCAAAAGGACCACACATTATTGGTATCTTTAAATATGACATTTACATCTGACATAATGATTCAAACCTCTCTGTTGTAATTCTCTTAGTATAATTTAAACCAGTAAACAGATTTGTTGATTTACTTTAGAGTACTACTAATGGTTTATTATGGCAAGCAATTCACATATCTTTCTGAAAAGTTAATGATTTATTTTATTAGATGGATGATTAATTACTGTGACAAATATATACAACTCTCCCTTGTTATAACATGGTAAATGGGATCCAAACATGTGCCAATTGCATTATGTACAGAAATGCTGCATAACACAAATTATATCCCAAAATCTGATTGCATTTATGTTTTTGCAAAGGGGTTGTGGTCATGGAAAAAGAAAGCACCAAACCAACATGATAATAATAAATAAAATATTTATTTACCACATAAAAGTAATTTTGATCTCAAACTAATCAAACATTTCATGTATATATAGGTAATAATATTATACTGAAGCATGGAGTTGTGTTTTTAAATCTATAGTCATGTATTTCAAAGGTCAATCTCTCATGGTAATTATTAAACATGAGTCCCAAGTGGGCTTTAGATCATCCCCTGTCTCGTTTGTTGGTTGACCATCAGGCTCAATGAAGTCAATCCTGCGCTGCTCTTTAATTACTGATGGGTCCTCATGTGGCTGATGAGTCTGATACGAGATGCGCATATCCTGGAGCAGTGTGTACACTGGAGGCATGGGTTGGTTCTTGATGTTAAGGACTTCCTGTGGCCCCTGGAATCAGCAACTTTCGTTCTGCAGACATCCTCGAAGATTTTGCTCCCATTACTAACAGCTGCATGCCAGCCAGGTCTATCCTTGGCACAGGACTTGAGGTTTGTCACAGATATCGAGCAGCATCTCAGGCTGTCTTTGATGGAGTCTTTGAATCTTTTCTTTGGGCTACCAATTTTTCTGTGTCCAATAAATAGAGCTCCATACAAAATCTGACGTGGCATTCGAGACTCCTCCAAACGGATGATATGACCCATCCACCGTTGTTGGGCTCTCATGATCATTGCTTTGATACTGGTCAAGCCTGCTCTATCCAGCATGTCTAGGTTTGTCACTCTATCTTGCCATATGATGCCCATAATCTAATGCAGGACTCTCATGTGGAAGCACTCAAGTTGCTTGATGTGCTTCTTGTATGTTGTCCAGGTTTCACATCCATATAGGAGACTTATTAACACAACTGCTTTATATACCTTTATCTTGGTGGACAGTTCGATATTACTGTGACTCAACATGTGAGAGTGGAGACATCCTAATGATTGACTGGTGCTGCTGATGCATGCTGTTATCTATTGTATTCAATAAAAATTACCTAAATACTATTGTTGTTTTTGGTTGTTTTTGCTCGTGTGAGCAAGATGCCACTCACGTGAGAAAAATCTTCCTCACCTGAGCAAGATGTTGCTCACGTGAGCAGATCTTGCTCATAAGCATGCCATTTTCACATGAGCAGACTTGCTCAAGTGAGCAAGATCTTGCTCTTGTTAACAATCCCTGCACATGTGAGTTTCTTATTAGAATCTATTTGCTCACATGACTTATATCTAATTTGCATGTTAAATTGCACATGAGACTAACATGAGTTAGATCTCACGTGAGAATCTCATGTGCAGAAGGGTAGGCAGTTTTGGTGTGGGTTGTCAAGCAATCCATCGGAAGATATGATGCTTCCAAGGTACTTGAAGTGGTCAATAGCTTTCAGATTGGTGTCTTCGATAGACAAAATAGGGGGGCGATCTATGGTGCCTGGGACAGGTTGGTGAAGTACCTGTCTTGATAGTGTCTAATATGTGCTTAAAAGCCAAGAGTAATCTCTCTGTAGAAGTTTTTAACATATTTCACTGAACATGTGGTTAAAATAACTGTTACAGTTTCTGTTTTAAAATAATTTCATCCGTATGTGATGACAGTTCAGCATTCATTTGTCCGATATTAAAAACATTTTATGTCAGGTTGGTTTTCATTAAAGTTGTTCAAATTATGTTCTGCAATTTTTAAATAAAGTTGTATAAATGTTTCTCTGATGGACGATTGAAATAATGTACACAATTTAAAATACCTTCAAGACAGAATACTTTCTTTTATATTTGGTAAAATTCTGTTTAGTAATGTTTGAGTGAATATGTGTGTGTGATTTGGATTTTTAATGTAGCTTTAACAATTTTTCAGTCATATCGTTATGATGTCTGTGGTGTGGCAGTTTATTATTTAAGTGAAGTCTAGCACTGAGGCATTATGCTGCTAACATGTAGCATGAAGTCCCATCCAGTCACATTATCCTGACACCAGGCCAAACAGTCCTAACACTAACCTCAATGCTGAAAACCCAGCGAGGCAATTGTTAGTACCATTTTTATAAGTCTTTGGCATGACTCGGCCAGGGTTCTAACCAGTAATGTTCGAGAAAGAAGTTAAAAGTTTTGTCTATTTTTAGTAACAGCAACCATATCTGTAGATATTCTGTTGATATGCAAATTTGAAAACCCTTTATTGAGTAGAATTTTGTGATGATGTTGTTTAAAGGTTTTTCTCTTCTTTGGAATAGTAGCCAATTTTGATGTAGGATCTGCATACCAACCCTATATCTGGTAAGAATGATTTTCAAATTTGGAAGAATTATGCTTGGTACTTTCTTGAGAAAATTTTGTTGAAAATTTTAATATTTTTTAGTGGTGGTGGCTTTTGGTGGCACATCAAGCTCGTTGGACAAATCTGAAACTTTTCATGCCAAAGTGCGTTTTGTTAACTCTGATGAAACAAGCAGTTCTTGAGAAGATGTTGTTTAAAGTTTTTTTTTTATAAATATAGTAACAGTGACCATATTAAATGGTTGGTTTACATACTTGAACAAATATCTTTATCAGGTTATACTTAGTGGTTTCTGAGAAGAAGTCATTTAAAAGTTAGTCTAATTTTAGTAACAGTGGCCATCTTTTATAGCAGATCATGAACATCTGCATACATATGAAATCTCTACATGACAGAATATAAATTTGTCCAGTAGCGTGGAGAAAAAGATTAAAGCAAGTTGAGGGATGATGCACAATGCATGCCAGATGCAGGACTGTACCATATGATCATTTAGCTTAATAGCCAGGTGAACTAGAAATGGAGCACCAGTTTTCATATAATAACATTAACAGCTGAAAATAGTGCATAAAGTTTTCATATATATTTCATACAGCTAGGAATGCAGTACTACATTGTTTTCATATAAATATGATACAGCTAGAAATGAAGCAAACTATTTTCATATGCACCTGATACAGTTAGCAATGAAGTATACTGTTTTCCTTTATACCTCATACAGCTTGAAATGGAGTATATTGTTTTCATATAAATATGTCAGTGCACATTTCTACTCGAGTTCTGACAAAGGACAGTGAAATCCATCTTGTTTTGAAAATAACACAGAACAACGTCATTATTTCTATCTGTTTATCCCGTACAGAAAAATCTCACCAGTTCACATGAGCTGCTCATAAGCTGCACATGAGAACCTTGTTAGAAATGTATGCAAATTGGGTAGATTTTGCAGGCTCATGTGTGCAGTTTGGTAGATCTTGTGAGCCAAGGAAAAACTAACCTGATTCTCACGTGAGCAGATTTTGCTCACGTGAGAATCTAAATTTTCACATGAGAAAGTAGAACTTAGAAAACATTCTTTTCCATTACATACAACCATGTTTGAAAATAAGGCAGAGTTCTAATTTCTCACATGAGTTATCACATGAGAAACTTGAACTTTGATTCTGATTAAACACTTATTTCAAATTTATTCAAGGTTGGATTTTCTCATGTGAGTTATCACATGAGCAATTTGGACTTAAATATTTTGTGTAAATGTTGAATGTCAAGCATCCCCATTATTGTCAAATAGACATCATTTCTATTTTGCACTTGTTCATGTTGCTTTGTTGTATTTTTTAAATTTTAAAACATCTTCAACTTATTTTCTCACAGTGAGTTTTAATCTTATTTTGACCCAACAGGCTCCTTGTATTTGAACATATTAAGGTTCATTTCACTGTTCATAAAACGAAACAATTCAGAATTAAGGTCTCGTATAACCAGACTACCCATTAAACTTTAACAGCTGTCAAAGAATAGAGTTAATAACTTGCATACTGATCGTGGTTAATGTTTAATAAAGTAATCCGTAAAAAGGTGAAATGTTTCTCTCCCCAAAATACACAGTTTACAAATATAAAAAGGAAATAAAACTTTTGCCCTAAAATGAATCCTATGTTCCATAAACATATGATGCAACTCCTTTATTCACAAACTTCTTAAACCCCACTATAAAATTGTAAAACAAATACATAGCCACATATCTGGGAAAAAAATAAACACTGATGCACAGTCCTTTTGGCCTAATAAACTCTCAAGTCATTTTCCAGAAAAATTGGAGAATTACATAAACTACGTCATTTTCTTGCATGCCTAACATTCGCACAAAAAGTTAATACAATCTTATACTTACTGAATTGTGTAATTCGGCTTAGGGGTCATCCATTTAGTACGTACGCAAAAATCTGGCAAAGCTTGACCCCCCCCACGCATGTATACTTTTTTTACGCCCCCCCCCCCCGCATACATACGCTTGACTTCCCCCTCCCCATATTCTATAAAACGGCCTATATGTTTAATCCACACAGAAACCATAAAGGATTAATAATATTAACGTGTTTAATAAAATATTGTCCACCAACGTTGAATGTCTGGCATCAAAGAAATATGCGGGGTAACATTAAACATTTGTCTAGTGTCCGCCAAAATTCAAACTCCAACTGAACAGTCGAACAGGTTACGTATTAGACAAATTATTATGGAGGTTTCACCCCAACCCCGTTTCCTATGCATATGTACATTATCAGGAAAAGAAAAAAACATGTACTGTACATAAAATTTAATAAATCTGTAAGAAACTGCCTAATCCAGTCGTGTTTGGTTGTGTAGCTGTTTCGCACTGTTTTACACGTGTATATTCTTGGCAATGGAAAATTTTGCTTATTTGCAGCAATTTAAATGTTCTGATCATGTCATTTCAAAGTTTATAAAAGAAATTTCCTATTGAAATAATCACAAAACAAATCACTGACGTTTCCGTTAACTTTTCTGTGACCCAGGTTATCAGAGTACACGGTGGAAGAATTGGCTTGTTAGAACCATTAGAGTGTCCTATGGGGCATGGCTCGGCACAAGCTACTGTAAAAACATCAAAATTAACTTGGTCTATATTAAATAACTTATTAATGATATGAAATCACTTATAGCTCAGTTTTTATGAAACATCAGATAATAAAACAGCATTTATTTGATATATAAAATATAACATTAAGAAATACCCGAGTACATGTGTACAAAGGAGTGTAAAACCAGAAGGGGTCGCATCCTTGCTTACAATTTAAATGTCAGTCATACAGTAGTATAAAATAATAAAAGTATTATTTTTATACTAAATGTATGACTGACTTTTATACTGTAATCAACGATACAAGCCCCTATGCGTACAACGTGTTTGCTAATAATTTACCCTTTATGGCGTCTCAGATAAACTCAACAGATGCTGGATGTTGACCTACAGTGTACATGTAGAATAGCACTTTTAAACCGAACAGACAGAAATTTACGCGTGGGCCATGTTCTCTTAGCAAGGGCCACGCTGTTTATGAAGAAAGTTATTTAATATTCTCCTGCAACACGTTTGCTCTTAAAACATTCTGACAGCAAGAGTGTAGACATTATTAAAATATAGAAATTTCCAACACCAACATCTAAAGATGTTAATTGCCAGTACGAAACAGAAGACGTCGACGTGCTGTTAGGGAAGATTCAAGGATTATGAAAGACCGGTTCTTTGCTGAGAAAGAGGTAAGTTACTTTTTCTCATTTCTTTTTACAATTTTCGCATATAGAACGATCAAAGTGGATAGCCTGAATCATCGACATTATAAGCATAAGCATAAATTCGCATGGTCGTTTAAAACTGAGCCAAGGGTTTGTTTCAGATTTTACTTAAAGATCAACCTCCCTGTTTCTAAAAATGATATCTACACCACACTATCATCGAATATTTAAGACTTCCACAATTCAACTGTGCAACCATGTCTGGCTCTTACCCCCACCCCCAATAATAATGCGGGCGCCTCAGTGAGGAGCACTTGCGTTACCGATTGAAACAATATGTAGAAACATAAATGTTCTTCGTATTATTTTATTGCTGATTGGGTGGATCAAGATAAGCATACACGATTGAGAACCAAATGCAGTAGCTTAATTCATGATTTTATTCCTAAAAGACATTTGCCCTGTCTGTCAAATATTTTGATTGGTAAATTTAAAATAGAGATTTAATTGGATAAGGATTACAGCTTTTCTTAATGCTTATATACACTTATAGACTAGGACTCTTTTGCCAACCAAATCATTTTCTCATTTCAGTGCATTCTTTCTGTTCTGCATTGATTAAAAAAAAGATCAATTATACTAATTTTTATGTTTTTACAGATTAAATTTCATGAAGGTCACAAAATTTAATGAACACAACAAAGTTAGCAATCATTTGAAAGAAGTGCAAAACACTGACAGCAACAGGAAGAAGTCAGACAAAACTGCATTGCCATGCTAGAGGAAATTCCAACTCCAGTAAAGGGTATGTATAAGACGCTTCAAATCTTTTGATGTAATACACATGACAACATATGCATTTCAGACTCTAAAATTTGACCCCCAATACATTTTTTTTTTAAAATATAAAAATTGGAAACCAGATTTTGAATTTCTTTATATATTGCAAATGTACATATTTTGGAAAAATGTATCCTAAAAGTTTTGGAGAAATCTTCCAGAGCACTGTTCCAGAAGTAGAGATGTCAATTTTTTGGAAATTTCTAATGTGTACCCATCATTCCTAACGACTGGTAACCAGAGTATACAATCAAAAGGAAATTGTATTAAATGTGAAGCTGAACTGCTTTGTTGTAGGTTCACATGTTCCAACCCCAAAAAGAGCTGTAAGCATAATTATTACTAATATAAGTGGCAAAAATCATAATCTGAGAACAACAAGTATAAATTACATGCCATTATTACAGAAAACTGTATGAAAAATGTATATGCAGTTATAATTTTTGCCACAAATCAGCTGAACTCGTGTGGATTAGTAGTATGGATGAGAATAGACACAAAAGAAATTGATAAATTATTTGTGCATAACAGTCATTTCGACTAGTGTACATGTCTACAGTAACTTTCGCGAATCGTCATAAAGTCCATAAATGTTGATTGTTGTATTATCCTCAACCTGCCATGGTTCATCCCATAACGACGATCCAGTGCAACATGATTTTAAGTTTAACAAAATCTCTTTTCTCTAACATTTTTCAGTTACATAACATCCACCAGTTGCATTGATACATCCCGGGTTATTTTTGTTGTTGTTTTTTCTTCTTTTTCTAAAAATGATATCTGGTGCCATTTATTTTCTATTTAAGCTGGACTGCTATGTGTGTAGTATCATAATAGAATGAATCTAGGGCAAATGGTTTCACATTCAAGAACCTGTCTGTTTTCTTGGAACTGTTTGATGTAAAATTCATGCAGAAGTTATAAATGCATTAATTTTTATTTGATTTTTTCAAAACTGTTATTAAGTAGCAAACTTTTTTTATCTTTATATTTCAGTCTGTATTGTTGTCCATTACATTCATTTTTTGTCCTAACATGGTGGTATAAGAAGTGCATGTTACAACAGCCATGTTAAACCAGACATTCATATTGTGCTTAATTTTATTTGACCCAGATAATGTGACCAGGATCTGAAAACAAGAGTGTTTTAAGTCATGAGAAAAATGGCACATGAACCATGGACAGGCATGAAGTTAGGATGGTCAGGCTTGAAATATCAGCGTTGATTCTTAAATAGGTCACTTAGAAAGGATTGTATTATTATACAGACCACGTATGACAACTAAATTGTAAGCAACCATATGAGCCCCTGTGAACACTTTTTTTTAACAGGTACCCAATTGTTCGTTTTATTACCCAGGTTATTATCTATGGGAGAATACCCAGGTACACATTGGCATCTTTATCCTGAAGTAGTCAAATCTGGAATATGCAACATGACTTGCAGGTATCTCATCAACAGTGCAGTTTATATGTTTGCTACTGAACTATGGTAATTCTGTTGGTAGAGCTATTTGACTCATAGTCCAAAGGATGAATTTTCAGACTGGGTTGGCTGCATAAGTGTGTCCTTGGGAAAACAGTTGGCTCCTACTTTCACAGTGTGATAAAGTGCCATCTAATCCAAACTACAATTATGTATTTTGTCTTTACCTTGTAAAACGAATCTTTAAAAATCAACCTTACATAATGTCTCAAATGCTGTGATCAGAAGAAAAAAAACTTCTACCAACTTTTTCATCTCCATTTCAGGTTTCATTTTTCAGCAGTTCAAAACTCAGCCTGCTAACTTAAATTCAGTGGTCAACAGAAAGTGCATTGATTCAAAGAGAACAATCTCCAAGTGAAAATATTGTTGCAGACTGGCAAATAATGAAAATCAGAAGCAGGAATGTCAATTACACATTTTGTTTGCTTCGAATTTTCTGGAACAGTGAAGAATGGTCTTCATGTGAAGCAAATTTCCAGCAGTATCTTTCCATATGACCTTAAAGTGTTTAGAATAAATGTGATGTATTAATATAATAGGTACATACATACATACATACATACATACTCTAGTTGTCTTACCTTATTAAAAGATCACTAATCGAACTCAAATTATATGCTTATGATTACTAGATTTGAATATTGATCTTACTCTGTTTAATTCTTGTATTCAATAAAAACTAAATACTATAGTTGTTTTTTGTTGTTTTTGCTCATGTGAGCAGATGCTGCTCACGTGAGCAAAATCTTGCTCACATGAGTGAGGTGTGGCTCACGTGAGTAGATCTTGCTCACGTGAGCGAGGTGTGGCTCATGTGAGCAAGGTGTGGCTCACGTGAGCAAGATATTGCTCTTGTTAACAATTCCTGCACATGTGATTTTCTTATTAGAATCTATTTGCTCACGTGAGTTCTACCTAATTTGCATGTTAAATTGCACATGAGACTAACCTGAGTTAGATCTCACGTGAGAATCTCATGTGCAGAAGGGTAGGCAGTTTTGGTGTTGGATGTTCTTCAAAGATAATGCAAATCCCACAGTGGACATATGCAACAAAGACATTTACATCTCGTATCATCTGCATGATGTAACTGGGATTTTTCAGAAAGTTACATCAACAGACAATGTCATTCAATGAGATGCTAAACTGGATTGACATCAATGGTTGGCTTGCCCCCAGTGGCAAAATGGAGCATACACTAATGTAGGATGTGTCCTGTGTGTCACATGTACTAATGTGTAGGTAAATATATTTTGGCTGTGTACTATTTGTTTTATTAATAGTCCTTACCATAACCTAGTTCTCTTGGATGTTATTTTCTTGGGCACATTATACAAACAAACAAAATTAAAATACTGTTGTTTTCTGTATGGTGATGGAATAAAGCAAGCTGATTTGTAATCCGTAATCTTCATGGACAAATTGGAAAGTTTCGACCTGCTTATTCTTTTGGCAAATGTTTACTGTGACTAAAGATATTAACTAATGCAAGTTCCAAAATACTGATTTATGATCTGTATGTTATGGATGCCCATCTCAGTGGGATGATCTCCTACATTGGCTTGGCTCTGAGCACAAATTCAGGTTTTTTAGAGCTTGCTAATTGTATTCATTAATGAATACAATATGGCTTATAGTGGTTGAATCAGAAACAAAATATAGAATGTAGGAATGAGTTTTGATGATGCTCAACTTGATAAAATTGCTGCCTGAAACTTCCAGTCAAATGAATACTGGATAATAGTCATCCAATATTTAAGATGGAGTCCAATGGCACAACCATGGCATATCTGAAAATGACTTATAATGGAGGGTGAAATATTGAAGAAGAGTTGTAATAATAGGATAATGACTTTATAGGTTAAGATAACCTGACTAATTTGCATTCTCTGACGGATATGTACTATTACCATAAGGACATGTCTTGGCATTAAAGTGAGAGACTTGTGAAGAAATAAGTTCTGACCAGACTTTTTTTTTTACCTAGGGGCATTCATGTATAAATTTGGAAATGTCAAAAGCAAAAGCAATTGAGCAATTTAAAAGAATTCAGTTATTAGTTTCTATGGAAACAGAAATATAGACAAGCATTTAATGATCTTCACCTGAACTAATTTTTATAGTGGTGGACATTATGTAACTTAGTTAAATCTGGATTCAAATGATCATGAATTGCTTGAATCAATCAATTTCATGTCAAATTCAAATCTGGACTGTGCACAATCTTTTGGTGATGAATTGAATCTCTCGTACAGAAATTTCTCACGGATTCCATATGGAATACTTCAGGAATCCGTATGGAAGAGATATGGACTGAAAAACTTATGGAATCAGACAATTTATTCCATATCAATTCCATAAGTACTTCACAGCAAGTGAAAATTCCATGCAGAATAAAGTTGCAACTTTAATCCATATTAAACACCTTTTTCCATATGGAAAGCAGGCTCATGTATTATAGCATCATGGAAAATACCCTCTGAAGAATTAATAACCTAAACTATCTGATTCAAATAGAAATATTGTGGGAGTTAGAGTACATGTACAGGTCAGTGTAGCTGATGTGGAGGGATGAATATAAACTCATATAAATTTGAAAAAACACAAGCATGTCAGTTTTCTGTAATTTATTTCCACAGATTTTTAAAAACAGACAAAGACATGACCCAAAAAGTAGAGAAAATGTAAACATCATCAGAAAATTAAAATCTGGTAGTACAAGCATAGATGAATCTTTGGACTTAGAAAATGTTGTGCAAGGTGGATTTTGGGCTTGATCTGATGTTTACTCTAAAAAATAATTTGTTTGGCTTCCTATTAAAATATGCTCTACAAAAGTCATACCCTAGTGAAAATGTGACTGAAATTTCAGCAAAATCACAGTGAACATTTTTTGACATTCACTCAAATGTCCTTTTTCACTACAATTATGGTATCTGAGGAGACTTTACCAAAATTTCTGAAAATATTACTGAAAGTTTGTCATTGAAATTTCACTGACTCTGCCAACATTTCTGAAAATATCAGTAGGAATTTGTGATTGAAATTTCACTAAGAGTTTGTCAAAAGTTCTAAAAATATAGTGATATTTTGTGATTGTAATATCAGTGACATTTCAATAAAAAATATCAATAAGATATAAAATTTATTTTTTGCTTCTTGTACAATTTGACTGATTTTCAGCAGCATTTATATATCCTTTTTCTGATAGCTGTTATTTTATTGTTTATTTTGGGCACAATAACTTCTTTCCACATCTTTCCTTGTTATATTTCTTTTTGGGGGCCCCGAGTGGCCAAGTGGTCTAAAGCGCTCTTCGTTACGGATCACTGCCATCTCACCTCTGTCTGCGGCGGTTCGAGTCTAGGATTCAGCCAATGTGGGTATGTGAGAAAGCTTGCCAGTAGCTTCTCGTGGGTCGGTGGTTCTTTCCGGGGTTTTCTCGGGTTCTTCCTCCACCATTAATACTGGCCGCCATGTATAGCCTATCGTGTGCTGAAAAATGGTGTTAAACCCCACAACAACAACAACAACAACAATATTTCTTTTTGAAATTTTGCTGTTGTTATTGTTGTATTTTCATTTAACTTAAGCTGGATTTAACTGCCCTCAAACAAGTTTTCTGGTTTTCCATTTTAAATCAGAATTTTGCTTTTCTCCTGACCTGAATCTGATTTTCCTCAATACGGACCCTTTGTTTTAAATATTGTCTCAGAAACTTTTTTTTTTAAAAATGCTCTATCTGGTCCCATTTCACAACAAGCTTTCGAATAAGTATTTGTTCCATTTATTATTTAAAAGAAGATCACTGTAAAGAGCTTTCTGATTGGTCAAAATTTTGTACTTGCCCAATGAATCGTTGCATAATGGAAACTGATGGGAATGAGCATGCTTGCTAACCATGGCGATTCGAATTTTCGAGTGGGATACGAGATTGAATAACCATTTGAAACATGTGTGGCAATGAGAATAGCTTGAATGCAAAGTCGATGGGAATGTAATTGGTCAATCTGTACGAAAACCGAATGCCATGACTAGCATTTTGCTTTTTGTGCCATAAAGAGCTTTACAGTAGCAGCTAACATGCTAAATAGGACAAGGAATTGAACCAGGATGATTTTGAGGTTATTTAACTCAAAACTGATTAACTTCCAGAATGAATTTAAGGAGGGACAACGCATAGGTCACTGGTGGGAATTGTTACCAAATACCCATGTCTATCAAAGATAGTGATATCTTTGCGTAATGTTCTTGGCCCACACGTATAATCATCTCTGAATATCATGAGGCATTATTGTGTATATTATCAAAATATTCTAGGTGTGTTAGAATTCAGTGTAAAATAAAAGTAAATATATCATGATAACGTTTGCCACGGCTGCTTATGGAACAAGGACTAATTCAAGAGACCACAGCAGCATCATAGTTTGTACATTATTCAAAAATCAAGTATGCAGTACAAGTGACATAAGGCAAGTTCCTAGCATTTCTTCTTTTTATAATCAAATGGATGCTTTTATGTAATTTTGCATTATTTTCACAGATGAATTTTTCAATGCAGATTAATATTTGATATTTTATATATGTTTATGTGTTCACAGTTGCCTGTGCATATGTTCCACTGGCTTGATACTTTGATTTGTAAAATCATTTATTTAGTGTCAAGCCAGATTCTTCACATCATGTATATATTGTACATAACAGATAGAATGCCTCAAGGTAGATTAGTTCTGTAACTATCTCAGTTACCTTCTCTAAATAAAGTCATTATTATTATTATTATTATTAACTCCCATATCTCTTGCCTTGGATGTCATATAATTACAACATCTGTATATTTGTTTTCATGCACACTTAATATCACCTTGGTTAATAAAGTCATGTTTAATTCATATCCATTATTAATTTGAAACCTTCTAAAATGTCTGAAAAACTACTGAAACTTCAGTAAAATACTATATAATGATCAAAAGTTTAGTGAAGTCTAACAAATATTTCAGTGAAATTTTAGTGAGATCTCACCATATTTTCAGTGAAAGTTTTGGTCAAAATATTTGTGAAATCTCACCAAACTTTTTAGTAAAATGAAAAAGACTTAAGTGATGCCATCATGGATTAGGTTTTGTATGCAATGAAAGAAAATGAGGACAAGAAAAACCCAAGTCTTACTTGATAATGTCTGTCAAAATAATCCATTTTATAAAAAAATTGTGAATATTTATCATTGATTGCAAATAATGTCTAAGAATCATTAGGCAGTTTAATAGAAATCTGAAGCAGATTTTTTTATGGTTTAGGCAGAAGCACTTAAAAAACCCGTCTGAAATCTGCTTTAAGTATGCTTGGAAAATTTTGTACAGGATGGACTAATACCAAATGCCATATGAAATATTTACAAATTCCTATGGACTATTCACAAATTCCATATGGACTATTGCCAAATTCCACATGGATTAATCAGTAATTCCATATGGATTATTGCCAAATTCCATATGGAATTTTAATTTTGTTCCATATGGACAACCTACAGATCTCATGGACTAATTTGCATATTTCGTGGGATTTTCCATAAGGAGTATGTACAGAATCCATAACATTTCCATATGGATACACTAAAATCCATAAGAGTGGTTCAGCTATAGAATAAAAATGTCCATATGGATATTTCTGTAAAAGTACGTATGGATTCCATATCAAATCCATGTGGAAAATTTTGTACGGGATACCAAATCTTTGATATAGAGGTTGACTAGAATTGTATTTCTGGTATATTAATACATGGAGTGCTCTACCAGCTGCAAAGTTGTAGATTGGATTTTTCACCAAGCAACTGTACATACCTTTGCCCTGATAAAATAATAAATATAGTTGTCCTATCTCTCTCTCTCTCTCCATAAGTTTGTTTGTCAATATCTTTAAATCCCTTCCTGAGTATGGTACATTTAAAAAAAAACACCAAACCTCTTCAGGAATGGCCTCCTTGTTTGCCCGACTCTTCTGAATCAGATGCCCAAGATCTCCATTGGGAAAATAGTCCATCAGAATACAGATGTACATCGAGGAGTCCTGGGAAAAAGAATTAAACTGTGCTGAGTATACCTCATATAACATGAACCAGTAACAAAAAAGGATTCCTGAAAAAGATAATTAAGCATTAAAATATGGAATTAACCTCAATTAATTTCTGCAGTAAAACTTGAATAGTTTCTTGGAAAATTGTTGCAAATGAATCAGTACTATCAAGTAAAATGAATGTGCTCTTGACTGCTAATATATTGCCACTGAATACAATAGCATCAATAACTTGATGTTCCCTCCTTGCTATAATTAAACTAACTTTTACTGCTACTTGTTGCCACACATTTTACAAGCTGTCAAATCAACCAGTACCATCATGTTAATTAATGCTGACCTAGTACTAATGAATTCAACAGAATAAATAATTACATATTCCCTTCTTGCTAAAATTTTATTATTCTTTACCACTGCTTGTTTGCAGACATTTAGAAGCTGTAAAATAGCAGAGACAACATAATGGCAAGTCACAGTGCTGACAGATGAAATACATGAGATTGGACACTGGACACAGTAACAAAAAGGGAAGAGAAAACATGACTATGTTCAAGGCATTTTATTCAAGAGGTGGGACAAATTAGCTTTAATATCTCTAGTATCCCTTACAATGCATTGACTAAAAGTATATCTGTATGAGGTATTTTTTACTTTTAACTTTGTTTATTTCCATTTAATAAAAGAAATAAATAGAAAGCACTCTGGAAACTTGTCATGTGTTCCACAGAATGTTCCACCCAGATTTATTTATTATTCTAAAATCAGAAGCCAATTAATTTAATTACATCACTTAAGTGTATGCTTAAAAAAAAATCATTAAAAATTCCAAAACTTATTTATAATCATAAAAATAGATTCAAGAAAAGTAAAATTTTCATGAACATTGCAAAAACTACAATACTGGCATCTTGCATCAAGTCCTAGCTGTAATTGTGAAGTTATCTCCCTTTATTACCTTCTGCTCCCATTTTCTTCTCATATTTCAGGTCTCACTGGATAGTTTCGTATTTTGACACCCCCCAATTTTTAAGGTAGAAGGCATGAACCTAATTATCACAAGCCTAGCATTTATAAATTCACACAGAAGCTAAATCTGTAATGTGGTTGAGATTTACTTTGAGTTAGGCTTGGAAATGGGTTGGCTTGTTGGTGAGACTGCCTGTCACAGTTAGACGAGCATTGGAGATCAAATGCGTAACTTGGGCTGCAAATGAGCAGCCAACTTGTCTTACATATTTACATGTGTCTGCTACAGAGGTAAATATCTAAAAATCTAGATGGTTGAGGGGTGATGAAAAGTATGCTAATTTGTTATAGTACTAGTGAACTTGATTCATGCATAAGGCACATACTGGTTCTTTTAGCTGCCTTGTCACAGGAAAATATTCAAAGCAGCTCTTTCCTCTCAAAAATGAATGTAAAAAGAGGGGTTGGTGGCAGAGTTGGTTCAGTATAAAAGTCACCAGTTGCATTAGGAATTAACCTGATTGCCGCAGTCAAAATTTCACATGTATGCTTTCTACAAAAATCATTAGTTTGTTTTTATTTGTATCTTCAGTGTAAAATTATTCTTATTTTTCTGCAATAGGTCATTGTCAGATGAAAATTCACCAGAGAAACTGTCCAGTGAGACCTCAGAATAACGTTCCATAACATTTTTAAAACAATTAAAAAATAAAACAACATTTTTAAAAAAATAATAAAACAACAAAATCAAGGAAATCTAAAAAACTAAAGTTTGTGAAGTGTAATCAGATTAGTCTACATGATTACACACAAATTATTAAATTTCAAGGTTCTGCATTAAGATGCATTTTGCTGCAGACCAAGAAAGTACAACAACTCTTACAACGTCAGGTTGGCAGAGTGATTTATTGACATGCATATCTTCATATAATGACTATAACATGTATGAAGTTGTTTGGTGATCCTTTAAAATCTGTGTGACTAGTTGTGTTCACAAAATTCCATCAATCACAGTAATTAGTTAATATGCACATATTCAAATGATGACCATATGATTACCAAGGTTTCATCCATCAAAACGTCTCAGACCAGTTAAGTTGTGTTGACAAGATTCTACTGTGCAATACATACAGCTGCAATACAAAGGCAATAACTCTATCTAATATACCAGAAGCATTTTGATTTGTTAGTTACGTGCGTTTCAGATAATTACTATAAGATCTACCAAATTTTTTGACAACCTATTGCAAACTGTGCAACTCACTGTGTTAATGATGGCAATAAGATCTAAAAAATTTCTTGCTGACCCGTTTAAAACTTTAAAACTAAATTTAATGTGTTCAAACGATTTTGCCATCACTGCTTTCAGCTGCAAGTCAATCAGAGCAACAATGTTCAACAAAAGTGTAGGTGGAAAGTGATTTATCAATACGAACATCTTCTGATGATGACCATAATATTTACCAAATATTATTGGACATCTTATTGATGTCATAAATCTGATGTAAGTAAACATAAACTATAATGAAGTCATGTTCAATATATAGTCAACATCCTTGACCTGGTCTTATCATGATACATTTACAGCCTACATGTTGCTTTAAAAAAACACCCCGTGCCCTAGAGGAAGTTGCACATGCCTGCTAATGTGAGTATCTTCTACCTTAAGCAAGCAAATTATGAATCAAAGAATTTAGATTTTTATATTTCAACAGCTTTCAGCAATATTTCATAAATATTTCAACCATGTGTACAACTGTCAAATAATAATCAATACTGACCTACAGCTCAAAGTTCTAACTTAAGCCCATGCTACCAGGTTTTGAAGCAAAGTGCGACAATGTCTGTAACTAAATATGGGACTTGCAAAGAAATGCTGGTTTAATCCAAACACTATCTTAATCAAATATACTGGCTTAACCCATACACTATTTTAATGAGATATATTATTCACTAATTAAAACTTTAAATTTTCTCACATTTTTCTCCCAGTGCACAAAAAAATCCCTGTATCCAGAAACATATGGATGGTAGAGATTTTGAAGAGATTCTGCCTGGAAATAAAAATAGTAAATAAACATAAATTACTGCTCAAAGTGATATTATACAAATTTCAGATCTGAATCAAACCCATTTGAAATTTAGTACATTAAAACCCATCTAAAAACGTCACCCCTTCTGCCCAAAAAATGATCTCCAAACAGGTGGTCTCTCTTGACAGGTTATAACATTATATCATCAATAAATCTGTGTATTAAGTACTGTTCTCTCCTGGCAGTGGTGTTTTCAAGGCAGGTTTTACTGTTCTACATTGGCTACTTTCTGGCTGGGTTTAAGAAAAACTGCATTTAGGGTCTATCCATGACCTCTGGCATTTTGCAAGTATTTTCAGCTCCTCTGTGGAGAAGGTATGAAAAAAGGAAGTTGCTTCAAGGATTCTAGAATATCTGTAAAATTCTCAAAGAACACACCATTAATCCCTGTAATGCGTCCCCATGATGCAATAATTTTCTCCAGGATGCTCCCCCTTTTCATATTCTGGTCAGTCATGGCCCAGTTTATTCAATAAATAGGTAAGATGCTAGTGTAATTAATTAAACAGGTAATACTTATCATTGCAATTAGCTTGTGAAAGGGAATGACCCTCAGAATGCTAGGTGTTTACTCATGTTAGTTTCTTTGGTATGTTCATGGGAATGGAGATGTTATTTCACATGCAGAGAAAATAAACATCATTGTAAATAATCATGCTTGGGATTAAAACTAATTGTTGACAATTTTGTTGTGGTTTATTTTAGTGCACTTGTACTGGTCAAAAATTATTTTTGAATTTACATATATTATGTTTAAACTTAACATTCTATTTACTGAAAAATATTTTTGTTTCAGTGTGATATTATAAATGGCTAAGAATTAAATCATTATCTTTGTTAAAACAATGATCATGAGATTTTTCATTTTCCTTTATATCCTTCTGAAAATGAGGTGAAATGAGTCCAGTGCTCCCCATCCTGAAATTCTGTTGAGATCCTTGCTTGTATCAGCCTTTGATCTTTTAATATTTTTTACAGCAGGATTAATTTCATGCTGCACATAA
The DNA here is from genome assembly GCA_028554795.2 of Sinohyriopsis cumingii. Lineage (NCBI taxonomy): Eukaryota > Metazoa > Mollusca > Bivalvia > Unionida > Unionidae > Sinohyriopsis > Sinohyriopsis cumingii. The sequence goes on from JAPYKE020000552.1 coordinate 137,754, forward strand.
AACATTATTATAACATGCAATAATCATTCCACTAACATTGCTCCAAGCAGTTTGTAATTCATTAATTGTACAGGTACTTTTGGGGAATTCAGCAGGACTTTCTTTACTATACAGAATCAGGGTTGTACTTTAAACATACTGTTCTGTATAAAGCATGTAAAATCTACTAACTGATGATTTATTTTCTCTCTTCATATTGAATTTTTAATTATTTATCATTAAGCATAAACACACAATTGCAGTTTCTGTTCTGTGTTGCTTGCCTTGAAGTGTCTGTGAAAGGTAGATGGCTTCCATTTACTTGGCATGACATAGCCAAACAAAGTTTGATAATGCCATTAGAAAAATAAACCAAGTTTTGAGTTATATTTATCCCATACTACTATCCTATCCAGTTTATTAACAGTTCTACTGTCAGAGATAACTGGAGGGGTAAACAATTTGACAAAAAGAAACTACAGGGGTGAAATTAACAACCTGAAATAAAGATAAATAATTCAGCTTGGTAATAATCTCTGCAAGTCAGACAATTTTGCGGGTCACTGATTATGAATTATGATAGGCATGCAAGTTTGGTGTGGCAAAATTTGGACTTTTCAATCGACTCTGATGCCACCCATCATAATGAGATCAAATATCATGAATGGAGTGACATCTGAGACTCAGACTATTCTACAAAGAAAATCTCAATGCAGCTAGTGGGAGCTAACTCTTCCTTTATGTATATACATGTGATGAAAACACAAGCTAGTCAATTGGAGCATCTTCTGCCTTCTAAGTCAAGTTAAGAAAGAAACTGATGTGATTTGCCACCTTTGAACATTTGCTCACATGATGCAATGTGGTGGCAGAAAGAAGACAAATTATAACATTTTTGGCCTTTTAAAGTGCATCATATGTGGTATTCTCCACTGGAGGTATATAACCAAACCCATTAAATGTAATGTGTATTCCTACAACTACATCTTAAGTTTTTTGTCAACTTCATGGAATGGACATGTGCATGCCTGACAGTGATGCAGGAACAACTCATTCTAATTAAATGATATATTTCTGTACCTCTACTTAAGACAACTGTGAGATTTTTCTGTTAATTCTTCTCAGAAATTTTCAGACTGAATGTGGCATTGCTAGCAAAAAGCTAAAGTTGACGATATAACTTATGTAAGACACATGATTCATCGGTTGATTTACTGATAACCATTATCATGGCAACAATTTCTCTAAAGTACATTATTTACCTCTAAAAACATGATTCTTAACAGAACATTGATGAGTAACATTTAATTTAAAGAAACACCATTTTAAGTTTAAAAGTCTCAATATAGTTTCTTAGTCAATGTAGATCCTAAAAAAGCACCTTCTGTATATAACAAGGCAGTACATCCAGTTGCATTACTGAGCTTTCATAATGTACATAATATAAAATAGTACAAAACAAAATCACAATGATCCCAAAATGTTTAACCTAACTTGCCAGATATATTCAAGAGCTAAGCATATCTTGCAAACAAAAATGGAATTGACTCCTAAGAGGTAAAATTCATACAGCAAATAAATTAATTACAATCTATAGCTGTCACTGCAAGCCTAATGAACATACAATAGGAAAGGCTTGTTTTAAATCAATTCAATTAAAAGCATTGTTTTGTTACTTTATACAAAGTACACTGAATTATATATTTAAGTTAACCACATAAAATTTATATTCATTCATCACTTCTGTTACCATAGTTGCATTTGATTGTATTTGCAGAATTTGTAATCCATTCATACCTCTTTAAAGGCCTTATTAGCAGCACTTTCATCAAAGCATTCAACCTGAAATTGAATGAGCATGTATTGAGAAATAAAGCTTGCATACCATATGTCAACGTTATATTCCATATACATTTCTTTGCATGCTTAACAACCAGATGACCCCTTGTCAGAATGCTCATGCATTAAATCAATTGCTGATACACTTCATGTGAATATATTTCTTCCAATTAGCCTACACCATTGCACATGTGATCAGTGACAATGATGTATCATGGAGTAACATCAACATTACATTGACAAAACAAGTTTGTAGTAAACAAAGCACATACAGAAACATAATTTATCAATCCTAAGCAGCCATGGCTTGTCTTATTTCATCATAATTTTGTTTTTGGGAGATTTCTTCTCAGAATTTAAAGGAGTCAAATTCAGAAAAATCATGGTGACATTTATACAGACTGATTGATCCATTTAGACATACATAGTTACCAGGGAATGCAGTTTTCCAAAAATGTATGCTAGGGTGCTCTAAGGATTCAAAAAGTTTATATGAAAATAATACAAAGTCTAAAGAGACTACACCACATGAAAAGTGTCATCCTTGGGTCCCAATATTTACAAGAAGAATCTTAAAAGAATTACTTACTTGTATGGAAGAAAAGCATTACATTTAGGTTGCTAATTATATTTTAAAAAATTATAATGACAATATGAGCATGCAGAACATCAATCACTTCAAGTCTATCTTGCATTCTTCATAATCCATTTCTTTAAAAGTGCGAATAATTGTGGACAGCAAACATTTAGTTTGAGTACAAAGGTTTTATTTTCAGTTTATTATCATTTTTACTACTTTATACAAACTAAGATTATTAAATATGCACAATAATTTAAATCCCAGGATTCAGTTACAGGATACAAGAAATAGATACTGCTAAAGTGAAAAATGGTTTAATTACCAACTGATAGAAAAGATTAATACTTGGATATATATAAGAAAACATGCTGATCATGCTGACTTAACTATAAAATATACAGCAAAAGTATTTTTTTTCATGTAAACATGAACAAATTGTAATAAGACAGAGTCATATTTGGACATTGGTGATGACAGATCCCTGTAAAACTTTATAATGAAATACACCATTATAAACAGTTGTCCATTGTCAGTCACAATGCTATCACAGATGCCTATTATGGTGGTGAGATGATCTGCCCCATCAGATTATAGTCTGAATATACCTCCCCATCTGTTTGTACCCACCTGCCAATTTAAAAAATGAAAAGCACAAATGAGATAAAAGATGAACAGGACTTATTTCTTTTATTGATTTATAATTTCAAACCTGATTATGCCCAGGGAAGACCTAACACTGCTATCATCTGTGCATTTTATTCCAAATGGAACTTTTCAGTGTAAAAGACTAACTGCTTGCCAGTCATTTCCACTTCCTGGACAAGTCCATTTTCAGCAAAGGGGTGTATGCATGACTATGCATGCACATACATAGAAGGAAAATACTATGTTATCTGCTTCTGATATTTACAATGTTGAATCAAGTGAAGGAAAATAATGACAACTACAAATTTGCTTTTAAGGTGGATATAACAAGAGGTGTAATTTCTATGGTCATGTGCACAAAGGGATATATATCTAAACTCTCAACATTATGTTAATTTATGGAATTATCCAGCAGTTACTGAATAGGATGAACTACACCACTCTTTTTGTCAGCGGAAAATAAACTAGCTCATAGCGTACTCAATGTGGTGCCGTGTTACTATGGAAGGTCCATTAAGCAAGAATGGCACAGAGGATGCCAGTATATTTGGGTCACTTTGGTCACTCAGGTTAAAAATCATAAAACACTGAATGAACTGACTAAGTTCTGTGCACTTTTTATCACATGATAGATTTAAGTTATTGAAATCATGGGGGGGGGGGTACAAACAAATGGGGAGGTATATTCAGACTATAGTTTGTAACATTATTTAGTTGTATTTATAAGTACAATTGTACTTTTGAATTTAGTTGGGAATAAACAGTCGTGTTGTACAGAACCCCTAAATGTGTGTGTGTCTGTCTGTCTCTCGTTTTGTTTGTTTCTCTCTCTCTCTCTCTCTCTCTCTCTCTCTATATATATATATATATATATATATATATACACACACACACACACACACATACACACATATTATATAGCAATCATATGAGACCTTTTTCAGAACGAATGTTTGACGATCCAATTTTCGCTCTACTATGTGAACCATCGCCTGAGCACCCTTTCCGAGACATTCTTTAAGCTGAAATGAAATATATCGTGATATAATAAGTAAAACTATTGAAACAAATGAGCAACACTTGTTAAATATGCACGCAATTGCAAAATAACACAATAAGTCACACAGATTGGATAGTTTCGTACAGTATAGTCCTCCATGCTTGACAACACGAAGCTCACTCAATGCGCATGCGTTTTGTTCTATGACGTTTATCAAATAAAGAAAGAAAGGGCAAAAATGAAACGGAACGATGATATTACGCGTCCAATATCAGCTACCATTAGGTACTAGGTTACTATGCATATATAAATACTCATACACAAAAGCACAATTCAAAATATTGCTATTTTAATATAGTTAAACGTTTGTTATAGAATTAAATAGTGTTCAAGATAACACGATAAAAGGGATTCATATGAATGTGCAGTTATAAGCCATTCACGGCAGAACGAGATATAAATTATGAGATATTCTAAATGATTATTTTGTAACTCATGTGACAATGTTCTGCTTCATTCATTATACTTTATGTCCCTCATTACACACACACACACACACACACACACACACACATATATATATATATATATATATATATATATATATATATATATATATATATATATATATATATATATATATATGTATGTGTGTGTGTGTGTGTGTGTATGATGTATATTATTACAGTAAAAAAATAATGATTGATCCGATAAAATCTGTACAGATGGTAAAAAAAAAAAAAAAAACAAAGCACCTACACTAACTACATGGAATTCAAACGCTTGGAATTGCTTAATAGATTACCAGCATGACATTAGCTTGAAAAAAATTCAGCTGTCGAAATAGTGCATAATAATATATACTCTGATATAAAATGGAACCTCAAAGGGATTTATTTAATGCGAAGGTCGATAAGGATTGGTTAGTCATTTCTGAGACAGTGATACGAATACCTTTGAATGGCGATTACTTCATAATATTCCGCTGCTCGTCGATCAATATTCCTTGCAAAATTATTAGAAAACTGCTCCATGAAATCCATCCAGTAAAATCAGATGAAGGCAAATAAGAGGTCATTCAATTAAAACCAAATTCGAATGTCGCACGCTATGACGTAACACCGAAAGCACTGAATATTGGAGAAATTATAAATGTGCTTCCTCTTGTATAGCCAGTGATTAGACCCGATCACTGCTTTTTCTGACCAAATTTGGTGCTCGTCTTGTCGCTACATAAATTCAGAGTTCTACTGCAACAATCGACGGTATCCTTTACAAAGAAATATGTCTGAATGATTAAATCGACAACACGAATGGCAAACTATCCATATCGCTGTAATTAATTAAATAATATATATTTTTATTGGTTACTTCAGTATTTCAGATGAACTGACCACCCCTACCCTCGAACGTTGAATTGGACCAAAAAGGAAAAATGAAACAAAGTCTGTTTTATTGGTTGAATTTACATCCTTGATATCTATATAAAAAGTAAAGGAAAGAACGACTGCAGCTGGTGACAACGAAGAAAGCCTTGATATTGAATGTTTGAAAAACAATTCAAAAATTGAAATAACTACAAGCAATGACAAGCAAATGCCGCGCTTGTGTATTCGTATTCACAATCCCGTTACTTTTCCTGGGAACCTGAGCGTATTCGCGGACCTTTTACATGTAAATATTGATGCATCACTCGAATGTTAATGAAACAGATATCTTTTGTCTTTGTTTTCACTTGTTAAAATGTTTTTTTTTTTTAAAAATCTCCACAGGGTGGCTTTGTTTCAGAGGATGATAATGGCTATTACTAGCAGCAAAGGAGAAAAATACTATTTAGAGATTGGATATCAGCGTAGCATATGCATTTAATGATTACAGGGATATATCTGAGAGGACCAAACGAGCTCATTTAAGATTTAAACACTGAGACAGAGGACATATAAAACTTAGGACACTGGACAAAGTCACAAAATTAAATAAAACAATTAAAATGACATAGTCCTCAGGAAGAGCCGTATACTTTCTTTTCGTTATCCTGTTAAATTAAATAATAAAGCTACTAAATGGTTTTTACAAAAACGTATTACTGAGTAAATACGCAGGTTTTCAGGAACAATAATTCGAAAAATATTAGACAAGAGAGAAGCCAGTTGACAATACATTAACAGCTATTCCACAGAAGTGTACTGAAAAAGCTAACAACATATCAGATATACCGATTAAGAAAAAGATGAAAATCGTTTTATGCGCATAATTTGTATTTATAGATACCCAATAACATATCAGATGTAGTACGTGACCCGAAAATCGCAAGGAAAAGAGTAATTGTTTAAATATAAATTATTCGCTGCACACATTTCACAGCAATATTTTTCAAGCACCAAAACCAGGCTAAATCACAACTTTTGTTAATTTTCACAGTGATAATGCAAAATTCTCTTGTGACATTTTAAAATGATTTTTATGTTAAAACTACCCGTTTGATTACTTATAAGTAGTAAATGGGGATACCCTACGTACAATGGGAATTAGCATTACAAACCACCCTGGGACACTCTACGTACAATGGGAATTTAACATGGCGAAAAATCGTGGGTCAGATTACGTACAATGGGAATTAACATGGGAATAAATCGTGGGTTACTTTACGTACAAGGGAAATTTAACATGGCGAAAAATCGTGGGTCACTCTACGTACAAGGGGAATTTAACATGGGGAATAGAGTTTGGGCTTGTTTAGGGACAAGGAGAATTGAATATGGGATTTTTTTTTTTTTTTTTTAAATTTTTAAAAAAGGGGTAGGCAATGGAAAGGCTATCTCTTTTCGAGAAATATGGCTGGCCCTGAAAAGGGCCTTTGGGTTTATGTTAATATTAATATTAACATAGATGGCATCTGTCACATCTTCTTCTTCTTCTTCTTAAACTCCTTCTAACTGCCGGTCCATACACAAGTACCCTCTTGAGACATCCTTGTCTTTCTATGTAAACTCTCCTCATCCATTGACTAGTATCTGTCCTATCAACAACAGTCCACTTGGACCTGACATACATGAGCATGTCCGTCCTAAACATCATGGAAGACACAAGGGTGGATGACTCAACTGTGGTCCACATCTTGAAGCGACGAGAATAGGTGAATCAATGCAGTGAACTGCGCTTATTTATAGGTACAGGAAGGATTGAAACGGATTGAATTCATTCACCAATCCGAACACGCGTTACAAAATTCAGTCAGCTCGCATCCAATCCGAAGAGAGCAGTCTGTGACGTCACGTGGTCTATATAGATTCGTTAGCGCTTGTGTGCAGTCAATCTATGCGACAGTGATTCAACATGACGGAAACTCAGAAAACGATCCATTGGGGTGCACCAGCAGGGGAGACTGCCCAAGGGAACCCGGACTTACTTTCAGAAGAGGTACATTGGGATTTTGTGGATTTTCTTACCTCGCAAGAATTTGTTCCGGAACCTTCGTTACCTTCTTCATTACCGCAAGTGGAGAATTTTAGACAGAGACAGAAAGAAGAATTGGAGAAATTTATGCAACGACAAAAGGAAGCGGAACAAGCTTTTCTCCTACAGCAACAGCAACAGCAACAAGAAGAGGTAAGAAAAAAACAACAGCAACAACAGCAAGAAGAAGTAGCAGCAAAGAAACAAGAGGGTGAAAATCAAACGGCTACGGTACTGTTGGACATTTTAGCGGAGTTAAGAAGTCTGAAACAAATGTATCAGACTTCTTTATCACGACCGAAGAGAATACGACCTTCCCGAGCTAAACACGCCAACCCTGTGACTAAGCCTGTCGTACCACCCTTAGTGATTTCAACCCAATCATCAGAAGTAGGCCTTGGCCGTGGCAAAGGCTTAAGGCAGTTAAAGTTGATTGGTTAAACTCACCCCTACACCAAAATAAAAAGGCCCTTTTCAGGGCCACCCACATTTCTCGAAAAGAAATACAATTTCAATTTGCCAATAACTCAAAAATAAACCCCACCCATTTTAGCCTTATAGTACGTGTCTGTGTATGAGTGCGTGAGTGTAGCTTCTTATTTTAAAATCAAAACTCAAAGACACTTACCTTATATCATTCATGTATTCTTTTATCCATTTTTTACAATCCAATTCACAATTCACCACAGAACACTTTAAAAAGTTCGTAGACTTCTTCTTTCTCATTATTTAGTCTCTCTGTTTTTTGAATTTCTTCACCGTTTTTTCCTCATTTTCTTCCCTTCTTCTTTTCTTCTCCTGTTTCTTTGCCTCTTTTAAATAGAATTGTCTTCTTTCTTCCTCTTCTTCCTCTGAAGAATCCCTCTCTTCTTTCGAAGAATCCCTCTCTTCTTCCGAAGAATCCCTCTCTTCTTCTGAAGAATCCTTCTTTTCTTTTGACTCCTCTTGTTTCTTTTTTGGGCAATCTGGAGACCAATGTCCTTTTTCTTTACAATAATAACAGGTATCTTGACTTTTGTCTTTTTTAGCCCCTGTTTTTTTTCTTTTTTGACGGTCTGGACAGTCTGAAGACCAATGCCCTTTCTTCTGACAGATATAGCAAGTATCTTGACTTTTATCTCGAAAGGAAGGAGAGTAGTCCGTCGGCTGGTCTGAAGAGAATTTTCTAATGACCCCTCGCAAAGCTCTCACGAAACGTTCCATCTGGGTAGTCTCTTCCATCGTTCTCCTCGGTTTGAGAGTGAAATGAATAGTGAAAGGACAAGACACACCCATTTTATATACGCTGGTTTGCCATGACTATAAATTAGTCTATGGTGTTTGAACTTGAGTCATTTGACGTTTTGCACTCAAGATGAAACGATCCTATTCATTCGAGAAGAAAGAAGAAGAAGAAGAAAGTAAGAGGCAGAAACGTGATCTATCGCCTCGTACCAGGGCTGAAATCTTGGCACAAATTCATGCCAGTGATTTTGAAGAGGACATGAGTGAACCAGAATCCGAACCCTCTAAACCAAGTTCACCACCCTTAGTCAACCCTGAAAAATACTATTCCATTCGAGAGACGGAAAAGCGCTCCTCTAGAAAATTTAGAACCACGGCTTACACCTACACGGTGAAGTTTAAAGATTTCAAGACCGAGGTACCCTTGGAGAAAGCAGAAGGGTTTATCACCGAGATGTGGGATTCTTTGCTCACCGCACTCAAGCGACAATGTCAACCCAAAGAAGACGATCGCTTGACACTATCCATAGATCACGACGGTTTGAAATCCCCTGTTTGGATCGAGTTTAGCAGACCCGCAGAACTAACCCCTTCCAAAATCATGGACAAGATTCAACACGTACAACAATCTAATGACCAGTTTGACATCACCGATGGTAAAGCCACACCGAAAATGGCTCACGTCTCTCTTCCTCAAGGGACAGGACGCAAAAATATGTTATTGGTGGACGACCTTCGCAACACCAAAACAAGTCTCGTCCGAATTAACAACCCTCAAGACCAGATGTGTTTAGCTCGAGCCATCGTGGTGGGACGAACCTATGCCAACAAGAACGACACGGTAGAATGGAAAAGAACCTGGAACACTATTCAACGTTCCTATCGAGCCAAACAACGAAACGAAGCAGAACTCCTGTTACAACAAGCCGGACTGTCCAAAGACACACCCTGTGGCATTCCTGAGATGCAAAAATTGCAAGATGCCCTAGCTCCACGCTACACCTTGAAAGTGCACCCTCAAGAAATGCGCGGGCCTCTGTTGTTTCGAGGCCAAGATTTTAAGGACGGAAAATACATTCATGTCTATCATCACGATGACCATTTCGATACCATTACCAGTATCACTGGATTCCTGGGATACGGTTATTATTGTGAGAAATGTGACTATGGTTATAACAATCGAGAGCAACACAAGCATTGTGGAATGAAATGCCCAGGATGTTTGGCCTCTCCACCCTGTCTGAGCGAAGGACCAGTGCCTTGTTCCACTTGTTTGCGCACGTTTGTCAGTCCTACCTGTTACCAGCAACATCTGAAGACGCAAGGTTCACAGCAGAAATGTGCTTGTCAACTCTTGAGATTGTGCCCTACGTGTAGACAAGGCATACGTACCAATAGTACCAAGGCACACGTATGTTCAGGAAAAAAAAATGTCACATTTGTCATCACATCGTGGACTTGGAACACCAATGCTACGTGCAAAAATACCAACCCCCACCAGAGAAAGAGGACGGTCACAAGAAGAAAGGCAATTTCATCTTTTTCGATTTCGAATGCATGCAAGAGACCGGCATTCACATTCCTAATTTCTGCGTGGCTCATCGAGCGTGCGAGAAGTGCATTCAAGAACCTATCTTCAGTCATTGCCCTCACTGCAGCAAGATTCCTGGAGGACGTGAAAAAATCTTTCGGGGACCAAACACGTTAGCCGATTTTGCACAATGGGTCTTAGACCCCATCGACAAGACGTGGAGCCAAGAGGACATCGAACGTTACGGAGATTGTCATCGTCATGCCACGGTGATGGCTCACAATTTCTCCGGATACGATGGACAGTTTCTTCTCAGATACTATACGGAACAAGGCACCGAACGTCCTAAAGTGACTTTGAACGGAGCCAAAATCATTTTCATGCAAGTGGGACAAGTACAGTTTAAAGATTCGATGAGTTACTTGGCCATGCCTTTGAGCCGAATGCCTAAAACGTTTGGAATGACAGAAATGGCTAAAGGGTACTTTCCACACTTTTTCAATACGGAAGCCAATCAACATGCCGTTCTACCCCATTTGCCTGAGGCTCACTATTACGACCCCGACAACATGCGTACCGAACAACGAGAAGATTTCTACGCTTGGTACCAGGATCACGCCTCGGACCCCTTCGACTTTCAGGAAGAAATGTTAAAGCATTGTCGTTCCGACGTGGACATTTTACGACGTTGCTGTGGAAAATTTCGAGAACTGTTCATGGAACACGGAGGGGTCGATCCTTTGAAAGAAGCTTGCACCATTGCCAAAGGGTGTTCCTTAGTGTACCGCCAACGATTCATGCCTGAAAACACCGTGGCTGTCATCAGTCCTTAAACGACCCACTTTGTCAAACGTCAATACTTGGTCAAAGCCCTACGCTGGTTACATTACTTGTGCGACAAGGAAGACAAATGGATCAGCATGCCCGCAACGGAGGAGGCGAAAAGACCATCGGAACGTATTCGGTCGATGGCTGGGACTTAGAAAACCCCAAGATCGTGTACGAGTTTAACGGTTGCTTATTTCACGGATGTCCCGTCTGCTACCCTGACCGTGACACTAAAAATCAGTTTTTACAACGGACCATGGAAGACCTGTACCAGGACACTTGTCAGCGACGCCTAAAGTTAGAACAGGAAGGATACCAAGTGGTGGAAATGTGGGAACACGAGTACGATCACCGTATGAAAACCGATCCCGAGTTTAAACGCCTCGTGGAAAGTTACCCGAGGGATAGTTTGTACGGAGGAAGGACCAATGCCACCTGTTTGCTGTACCAAGCCGACGAAGAGAAAGGAGAAGAAATCAAATACTTGGACGTGTGTTCGTTGTATCCCTACGTGTGCAAATATTGTCGCTTTCCTGTAGGGCACCCGCAATTGCTGACGGAACACATCGACCTGAAAAACATTCGACAATACGAAGGCTTGATCAAGTGCAAAGTTTTGCCTCCCACGAACCTATACCATCCCGTCTTACCTCACCATTGTCAAGGCAAACTGATGTTTCCCTTGTGCCGTACTTGTGCCGAAACGTGCAACCAGGACCAACCTTGCCATCACAGCCAGGAAGAACGTGCCTTGACGGGAACCTGGGTCAGCGTGGAATTGTTCAAAGCTCTGGACATGGGATACCAACTGTTAGAAGTGTACGAAATTTGCCACTTTCCCAAGACACAACAGTACCACAAGGGTGACCCTACTCAGAAAGGCATTTTCGCCGACTACGTGGATGCCTTTTTGAAACGGAAACAAGAAGCCAGCGGCTATCCTTCCTGGTGTCACACTCCCGAAGACCAAATACAATTCAAAGAGAAATACTACGAACAAGAAGGCATCTCTTTAGACCACATCGAAAAAAACGAAGGCAGGCGATCGTTTGCCAAAGTGATGTTAAATTGCTTGTGGGGTAAAATGGCACAACGACCGTGTTTACCCAAGACGGAATATTTGACAGAACCTTCCCGCTACTTCCAGATGATTCACGACAAAACCAAATACATGAAACACGTGGACGTCGTTCGAGAGGATTTGATCTTGGTCAATTACGAAGAAGATCTGGACTTTGTACAAGACGACCCTTTTGGAAATGTCATCATTGCGGCTTACGTGACAGCTCATGCTCGCTTAAAATTGTACGAAGCTTTAGAACTGTTAGAAGAACGCGTCCTGTACTTTGACACGGACAGTTGCATTTACATCCATCACCCGATTCAACAGCACCCTGACATCGAAGGAGACCGTTTAGGAGCCTGGACAGACGAGCATCCCGACGACAAGATTCTAAGTTTCGTCAGTGGTGGTCCCAAAAATTACGGCTACGAATACCGGGACAAACAAGGAGAAGTGCACACGACGTGCAAAGTGAAAGGACTGACTCTGAATCATCGTACCAGTCGAGTGGTCAACTTTGGGGTATTGAAAGAAGCCTTGCAATCGGGAGAGGATGGAAACTTTAAAGTGACCACTTATCAACCGAACAAGATTGTACGTTTACCCACTCACCACATCGTCAGTCGGCCCCTGGAAAAAATCTATCAAATCGTGTACCAGAAGCGAGTGAGACTTCCCAATCACTTTACGTTGCCGTACGGTCACATCGATATTGGTCAGCATATAAAAAGGGACAACGTCCAAGACCAATAGTTCATTGTTCATTGAAGTAACTTACCATGTCGTTGACGAAGAAGAAACCAGATTGGTTAGGAGTCAAATGTTGGACATCACCGAGACCAGGGTTTTGAGGCTTGGACACAAGAGGTGGCCCAGTATGCACGAGAGTTATTCAAGGAAAAAAGTTACTTTTCAACCTGTGTTAGTGACGGTGCCAGAAGAACCCGTCACCCAGGACAGGACTGTCGTGGACAGGCCTGAAAGACCCTTTCGGGAGGACACTTGTGTGACCTTACCCCCTACTATAGAACTGGTTAGAACTTTACCCAAAACATGTGGTTGTTGTACAGACACTTGTTTTTTATTCCACGTTTATGTGCCTTTTATTCTTGTACTTAAGCCTTTGGCTTTTATGTATTTTTGTCTTTCGTATTCATGTTTGAAAAAAACATTCAATAAACGTGTTCTGAAAAAGTATATAAACTCTTGTCTTGTTTGTTTTTTCGTGTCACAAGTGACATTCCTCACACCATGGCTACCTCTACTGTCTCTGCTCCTTCTTCCTCTACTGTCAAAGTCATCGACGAACACTTAGATCGTGCCAGTTGGGAGGCTTTGTATCTTCGCCATCCCTTTAACATGCTCATTGCTGGACCTAGCGGTTCTGGCAAAACCGAATTCGTCAAACGTTTGATCGAACATAAACATCATTTGATCGATCGGCCCCCTCAACGGATCGTGTGGTGTTACAAAGAGTGGCAATCGGCGTACAGCCTCTTGCGAGAAAGTCAAGGCGATTCCATCGTGTTTGTGGAAGGCATTCCTAAAGAAGACGACGGCATCGTCTCTGACTCCCGTCAAACCCATTTGGTCATTTTCGACGACATGTTAGGAGAAGACGAAGAAGAAATTAAACTGTGGTTCACGCGCAAAGGGCATCACCGTAATGCCAGTGTCGTTTACATCACCCAAAATTTGTTTCAACAAAGTAAAGCCCATCGCACCATCAGTCTCAATGCGCATTACGTGGTCTTGTTTAAAAGACCTCGAGATAAATCGCAAGTGCAAGTCTTAGCCAAACAGTTAGGAACGCCTTGGCTGACTCAGGCGTACGACGATGCCACTCAAACGCCACACGCCTATTTACTCGTCGATTTGAAACCTACGACTCCCGAGGATTTGCGATTTTGTACCCACTTGTTTCACCACTGGTGCCAAGACGGAGGGCCTGTCCTGTACACGTCTCCGTCCTCGACTTCATTTCACTCCCCATAAAAAAATCTATAAAAACCTCAGACCCTTTTTCGTCTGTCTCACACAGTGTAAACATGACGTCCCTTCAGTCGCATCTTCCCGTCAAATTGATTCGTGCCTTGTATGGCATCAGTCGAGAAAAAAATCCACAAACACGAGCTCGTGTCTTAGAAGCTAGTCTCAAAGAAGTCTTACGATGGTTCACGGTGACGGCACGTCAATTACTCCAAGGAATCATTCAGATTCCTCATCAAACCAAACGCTTTTTTGATCGAAACAAAGTCGCTTTGGTCCAACTGGCCGATCCCCGCATCGACACTCAAACCAAAAAACAAATCATTTTGAAACCTGGAGGGAGCGGTACTCTAGGAGGGGTCATCATTCGCTCACTCTTAAGATGGGATCCTAATGCCCCCAAAGTTATACCCAAGACAAAAGTCCAACGAAGCCCCAAGAAAAAAAAGACCAGGTCCCCAAGGAGAACTTCTCCAGTGGCAGGACCCTCCTCTGACCAGACACCACCACCACCCCGGAAAAAGAAAAGAAGCCCCCAGAAAAAGAGAAGTCCACAGAAAACTAGTCGCAAGAGAGGCACTTCGGCCAGGACGCAACCTTACACTCGCAAACCACGACCTGCCACGGCGGTGACTGCGTCTCCGGCAGCTTCACGTTTGTCCACTTCTCCGTTAATGACACCCAGAACTGAAGAGTACTTGGAGACGTTGATCACACCAAGAACTTCTCCGTTGATGACCCCCAAAAGAACTTCCCCAGTGGCAGGACCTTCCAATTTAGTGGCAGTGGCTGCTGCTCACAAAGTACCTTCTCCCAAAATCAAAGTTCAAGAAAGATCGGGCATGTTACAAAGTTTACTGGATTTGTCCAAGCAAGAACTGGCTCGATTTAGTCCGTTACGTACCCCTGCACGACGTGTCATGCCTGTCCTCAAACTAATACGACGTAAAGACAATCAGTGGCGACGCGTTCCAGTATAAAAAAGGCCTGTGACCAAGTCGGGTATCAGTGTTTTTTGGTGCTCCTGAAGACTCAAACATGTCACCCTCCAGAAAACCCCAAGGAAAGAAAAGGAAAGGACTGCCACCACGTTTAGCCAAACATGGGGACATGTTATCTGTCCTGTCCAAAGCTTCTCCACCCCTACGAAAAAAATTCATTCAAACAGCCTCCAAAGAGGTCATCGATACCGTGTGCGAATGTTGTTTGAACGTTTTGAAAGGCACGATCCCTTTGTCCAAACACCAGAAACAATGCTTAGGCAAACATCGTCACGTTCTTCGCCAAATGGTTCAAAAGAAAATTCCCATTCGTCAAAAAAAGAAGATGTTAGTGCAACGTGGAGGTATTTTACCTCTCTTGTTAGGCCCCATACTGAAAGGAGTCTTGGGAACCATGTTGGGAGGACTGGTGGGAGCAAGATAAAAAGGTCCTCGGAAGTTCCAAGATCTCAGAATCGACCCCTGACAACCCCATGGAAGGACGAAAACTAGCTTTAGTACCTTACAAACGATGGATGGAATACCATCGGTGGCAAGAACAACGCACCCCGCATTTACCTCCCAATCCCCATTTGAGCGAGATGTCCCAGTTACAACACGAATTGCAGTCCTTGATGGATCGCCAAGATTTGTCCGAAACAGAAAAATCGCAAAAGTACGGTCAACTCTTGCAACGACTGCAACTCTTTCACCAGAAAGCTTTAGACGAAACAGCTCTACCCACTCTGAAAGATTTTAAGACCTTGATGAAAAGTCCAGCACCATCACCAGTACCAGTACCAGTACCAGTACCACCAGTACCCGTGACCAAGACAGAAAAAGGAGAAGAAGAGGAAGGGTTTCAAACTCCACCAGAAAAAGTACGCAAGTTAACAACACCACCTACCTCCAGAATTGGATGGATGAAAAAGATGATGGCCACCCCTTCTTCCTCACAAGAGAAAAAGAAAGTGAAGACAGAAGTGAAGACAGAAGTGAAACAAGAACCGATATCCCCCGCTCAGACATCCTTCTCCTCTTCGACACCTATTGCTGGCCGCACACGCAAAGCATTGCAATCCAAGAAAATACCCCAAGAGAAAAAGAGTAGCATCCTCCAAGAGTGGGTGTCTTATTAACACACCAACCAACACAAAAAAATGGAAAAAGTCTTAGCCATCATTTACTACGATCCCTCCCATCCTGCAGGTTACGCAGGAGTTCAAAAATTGTATCATGCTGCCAAAACGCGACTGAAAAGTCTCCGTTTACCTCAAGTGCAACGATGGTTACAAGAACAAGCTACCTACACTTTACACAAACCCATTCGACGCAAGTTTGCCAGAAGTCGCACCCGAGTGGAAGGCATCGATCATCAATGGCAAGCCGATTTAGCCGATGTCTCTCATTTGACCAGCTACAATCGTGGCTACAAATATTTGTTTTGTGTCATCGACGTCTTTTCCAAATTTGCCTGGGTCGTGCCCTTGACTTCCAAATCGAGCAGCGAGTTAGTGCGAGCCCTGCAACGAGTGTTGAAACAAAGCGGTCGTCACCCTCTTCGATGGCAAACGGACAAAGGCACCGAATTTCTGAACCAAGCTTTCCAAAAAGAATTACCACCGAGAATCCCGAAACCAAAGCCAGCATCGTGGAACGTTTTCAACGCACTTTGAAAGAACGCATGTGGAAATATTTTACGCATCACCACACTCTGAAGTACATCGACATCTTACCGCACCTGGTGCAAGCGTACAACCAATCTTACCATCGAAGCATTGAACGTGCCCCGCAAGACGTGACTCCCGACAACGAAGTGTTGGTGTTTGAGCGCCTGTTTGGTACGTCCCCGACGAGGGCTGTCCCCGAGAAAAGTGGAATGTTGGCCGTAGGAGATTGGGTGCGCATTGGCAAAACCAAACGCACTTTCGACAAAGGTTACTTACCTAACTGGACGACCGAATTGTTTCGCGTCACTGGACGAGTGCATGGCCGTCATCCTGCCGTCTATAAATTGGAAGACATGAACGGAGAAGTGCTCAAAGGAACGTTTTATTTGCCCGAGTTACAACGTGTCACCAAAATTGAAGACGACGTGTACGACATCGAAAGCATTCTCGAACGCAGAACCCGTAAAGTGGGCAAACGACGTGTCAAAGAAGTCAAAGTACGTTGGAAAGGATATCCACCCAGTTTTGATTCTTGGATCGACGCTTCGCAAGTCATCGACTATAAAAAGAAGTGACCATCATGCCCTTTCACACAGCAGACGCAGCTACGTCGACCACTCCTCCTTCACCTAGTTCTTCTGTGCAAGATTTACAAAAACAACCCTTGTGGGTGTGGTGTGGAGAACGTGTGCCTAAAACGCAAATCGTCTTTTTCTGCCAAATCTTCGTGGTGTATTGTGTCATCGGGGCAGCCATCGCCAATTTGAGTTTGCAACAAGGAGACAAACAATTGTGGACCATTTTATTGAGCAGTTGCATCGGTTACCTGCTTCCTAATCCCTCCCTGAAATTCACCTCGAACGGGAACCCCGGGAACCTTGTGTCCAGTGCCAGTGTCAGTCACCACTTCAATCACAACCAGAACCCCATTTTAGACGGAGACACGCCTCTGACGTCCAGTAATATTCCCTCGGACAGCCACAGAACTCTGGAATTATGAGTCACCAAAACCAATTTTACTTAACTTTACCCAGTGACAGTTCCATGGAGGTGTTTCCCAAGAACACGTTGTGCTGTTACACGGCCAAATTACCTCAGGCCATCCAGTTAGATCACGAAGCCCATTGGGAAGTGGCTTTAGTAGAAATGATTCACCCGACCCAAGTCCTCACTGTCCTTCCCAATCAAAATTTTTTTGATGTGGAAGTTCATGACGAGCAAATGCAACAGTGGATGGATAGCAATGTCAAATATGACAAGAAAACCCGTACACAAAAGTACACCACCTATCACTTGTTCATTCCCCCAGGCTATTATTTTAGTGGTCAACATTTGGTCAGCACCATAACCTCCAGGTTTAATGTCGTGTTTCTGAAAGCTTTGGAGCATGTCAACAAAAATGTCACCATGGAGTACCACAAAACAGCTCGTCGCTTCTTGATGAAATTTGAACGGAGTAAAATCCTGTCCATTTTATTTTGTCCTGAATTGTATGACATGTTGGGCGGAGACATGGACATGAGAAAGACCATGATCAAGAAAAACGAATTACCCATCGTTTACGACAACGAGTCTTTTAGCAAGTTATTTCGTGCCCCGGTAGAACTGAACCAAGGACTGAATTTGATGTTCGTGTATTCCGATGTGGTGGAGTACAACGTGGTGGGACACACCTCCGTACCGTTACTGCGTGTCATTCCTTTCAAAGTGGATTCTGCCACGAACACTGACGAGGAAGGTGGAAACACTTACCACGTCCACCGCGAATTTGTCCATCCTCACTATTTGCCGGTCAGTAAGTCGTATTTGGACACGGTCAACAT
This sequence comes from Sinohyriopsis cumingii, assembly GCA_028554795.2. Classification (NCBI taxonomy): domain Eukaryota; kingdom Metazoa; phylum Mollusca; class Bivalvia; order Unionida; family Unionidae; genus Sinohyriopsis; species Sinohyriopsis cumingii. The sequence goes on from JAPYKE020000552.1 coordinate 156,361, forward strand.
TGCTATAAAAGGAGATCTGGGACAAAATATTCCATTCACCAAAGGAAAAGTCACGGTGAAACTCCATTTTCGAAAACGGTTCTCTCACGACTCTTAAGTCATGTATCCAGTGTATCGAGGGGTTGCTCGACAGCGAGGACACGGCTTAGGAGATATATTAAAATCGGCCTTTCGTTCGGTGGCCCCGGTGTTGAAACCGATGGTGACACGCGGATTGCACGCCTTGAAAGATGCGGCACTGACGCAAGGCAAAGAATTTCTCCAAAATGTCATCATCGACAAACAAAACCCTAAAGAAGCCTTCATGAGGGCAGGCAAAAATGTCTTGCTGCAAACGGGCAAAGACATTTTAGGCCAACGAGAAACACCTATAAATGCCCTGCACGCTACCGAGTCAGGCATTCAGCAAGGACAAGGCAGAAAGAGACGACGAAGAAAACACCCTTTCACCAGACTTCAAGCGAGAAAGGCCAAGAAAAGAAGAACCGTTCGAGACTTAGACGTTTTCGATTATTGAGAAAAGAGACAAAAAAATGATGCACCGAGAATCTTGCTCCAAGACGGAACTGGATCTGTTTGCCATGCCCCCCACGATGATGACGATGCAAGAATCCCAGTGGGTGGAATTTCACCCCGTCTCCTCACTGACCGATTCCGCTCCCATCGAGTTTGAAATCAAAGGACAGCCCGAAGATTACATCGATCTGAATAGCAGTTACTTGTACCTGAAAGTCAAAATTCAAGATAAGACTGGAGGTGCTATAGACGATGAAGCAGTAGCTCCCGTCAACAATTTCATGCATTCCTTGTTCAGTGGAGTGGACTTGTACTTGAATAACAAACTGGTCAGTAGCAGCATGGATACTTACCCTTATCGTGCCTACCTGGAAAATCTCTTGACGTACGGAATAGATGCCAAGAACACTCATCTCAATGCCTGTGTGGTATGGGAAGCTGACGAACCTACCAAGTTTGAAATATTGGAAACTGATGAAAAGAAAGACAACAATGATGGATTTCTAGAACGAAGAAAGAGAATCACGGGAGCCGACACAAGTTTAGAACTGAAGATTCGTTTGCATTTGGACATGTGGTTGCAAGAAAAGTATTTGCTGAACGGGGTGGATGTCCGCCTGAGACTGAATCGTAGCAGTGCCGCTTTCCATTTGATGGCTGATAGTGACGGTTACAAAACCAAAATCCTAGAAGCCAGACTCTACGTACGCCGTGTGGAAGTGTTACCTAAAGTGGGAAACGACATCAGTCAGACGTTGAGCAGAACGACTGCCAAATATCCCATACGACGCGTGGAAGTGAAAACCTTCACCATTCCCAAGGGACAGCGATCATCTGTTCCAAGGACAGTTACCCAAACGTTTGATCGTTGGTATCGTCGAGAATACAGCCTTCAACGGAGCTGCCGAAAAAAATCCTTTCTACTTTCAACACTTTGGCGTGTCCAAAATCGAAGTCAGTCGCGATGGCAAGACCTTGTGTACCCGACCTTTCGAACCTGAATTTAAGAAGAAGAATTACTTGAGATCGTACTTGTCTTTGTACGAAGCCACCGGACAGTTAGGAACCAATACCAGTCACGGTATTACGTACGAGGATTATGCAGGAGGCTACGCTTTGTGGGCTTTCGATTTCACTCCAGACCAAGGCAGCGACGAGGGACATTTCCACCCTATAAAATCCGGCCAGATTCGTGTGGAAATTCAGTTTAAAGACCGAGACCCTGATGAAACGGTGAACGTCATCCTGTATGCAGAATTCGATAATACCATAGAAATCAACAGTTTGAGAGAAGTCATCCTAGATTACTAGAAACCATGGAAGACTGTTATCCCTCTTTACCTAGTGGAGAAACTTTTAGTGTTGCATTGTTGTTAAAAAATGCTAGAGTTGTTGTTTAGTGTTAAGTGATTTTTGAATAAAAAATGTTGTGTTTTGAAAAAAATGCCTTTGTCTTTTGTTTAGCTATAAGAATGTTGGATTGATGCTCTTTCATTTCTTACTATCCCTCTCATGACACTCACTAAACGTTGCGACTCAAAAACCGTGTGGGGGATGTTTTCCTTCACGTCCGCGCTTTGACTTTAAGAACCGGGTTGTTTCCAGTCTAACCATCCATTGTCGACTCATCCTCCTAAGAAGATGTGCTCCAAACTAGCTAAACTCAACGAAGCCTACGTAAATTTGCATAGGGTCAGACACAGTCTGATACCGAAGCCAGAAGAAATAGAGAATGTGAGAATGTTAAAAATCACTGAAGACCTGATAGAAGAGCTCTTCAGAGACGAAATGAACAGGGAAAAAGAAGAATGGACAGAGAAGTACAGACTTCAGAGACAGCAGCAACAACAACAACAAGAGCAGCAGCAGCAACCTGAAGCTGACAGAGGCTTTGTCGATTGTCGTATCGACACCAAAGAGTTCTTCTTCTCTTTCCGAAGAAGCAGACCTATCGCCAGAAAGTCTATCTTCAGAGGACATCGCATTCTTAGAAACTAAAAAGAATGCCATAGCAAAACAAAAAAAAAACAAAAAAAAAACAGCCCTTTTCGGGGCTACCCAATACTCTAGAAAAGAAATAACAATCGATTTGCCAATGTGTGTAGGTAGAGTAGTGTGAAAATAAACACTAACTCTTTTTTAAAAAAATGTGAGGGTATGTGTTTGTGTGTTTGTGTTTGTAAGTGGTTAAGTAAGTTGGTATGGATAGTAGATTAAAATGATGTCTTTTTTTTTGGTGTTTGAGGTGTAAATTTGGGCTTAGATTGGATTGCTTTGCGTATGTGGATAGTCTATTGAAGTGATTTATAAAAAATTTTAAAATAGTGATGGGTAGCATAAAAAAGTGAGTGAGTGTTTCTTTTAGGTCCGCGCGTTGTTGTTTTTTTTGGTTATGATCTAGGTAAGATCAATTTTATGTTTTTAGGGGCATGTTTTCCATCACGTCCGCGCTTTCAATATAAATTGAAACTCGTTCGGCAGTCCAGCTACCCTTGTTGATTGATCAACACCAAAAATGAACACGAGACTGGAGAAACTGTTGGAACTTCATGTGCATCTGGAATATGCCAGGCGCATATTAAATGAACTGGCCGCGGAAGCCATTGTGGAGGAGGGAAGGATAAGAGAGGAGGAGGAAAGAAGAAACAAAGAAGAGGAGGAGAGAAGATATAAAGAAGAAGAGGAAAGAAGATACAAAGAGGAGGAGAGAAGATACAAAGAAGAGGAGGAGGAGGAAAAGGAGAGAAGAAGAAGAAATTTCAGAATCCCAGAGAGCGAAAATTGGGATTCTGAAGCGACATATCCTGCCTCTGCTCTCTCCCCCAAAAAGGTAAAAAGTAACTGGGGGACAAGATGTGTATGCGGCGCCAGGCCTGGAAGGTGCCACCATTAACCAGGTGTCCATGAAGTTCCCAAAAAAAACCAGCCCTTTTCAGGGCTACCCAATACTCTAGAAAAGAAATAACCGTCAATTTGCCAATGTGTAGGTAGAGTAGTGTGAATATAAACACTAACTCTTTTTTAAGATAGTGTGAGGGTATGTGTTTGTGTGTTGGTGCTTGTAAGAGCTAAGGTATGTTTGTGGGAATAGTAGATTATGGGTTTCTTTATTGTTTCTTAGCGTAGGTGAAGAGTATAGTTAGGGTTCTGTAAGCGCTCACGTACGATTGTGTGGATAGTAGATTATGGATTTTGTTTATTGTTTCTTAGCGTATGTGTTTGTGTGTTTGTGTTTGTGTGTTTGTGTTTGTACCCGCTCACGTACGATTGTGTGAATAGTAGATTATGGATTTGTTTATTGTTTCTTAGAGTATGTGGAGAGTATAGTTTGGGTTTTGTAAGCGCTCACGTACGATTGTGAGGATAGTAGATTATGGATTTTGTTTATTGTTTCTTAGCGTATGTGGAGAGTATAGTTTGGGTTTTTATTATATGAAATGAGAAAGTATAGTTTGGGTTTTATTATATGAAATGAAAAAGTAAGGGATGTTTTCCTTCACGTCCGCGCGTTGTTTGGTCATGATCTAGGTAAGATCAATTTTACGTTTTAGGGGGATGTTTTCCTTCACGTACGCGCTTTAAGTATAAGAACCCACAGTATTCGTCGTTCAAACCATTCTGCAAAGAATAAAAAAAGAAGATGGCTTCTAACCAAATGGACAAAATACAAACATTACAAGACGTTTTAGACAACTTAGGAATGATGGAGCAGATGTTGATAAGACTGGTTGAAGACCATTAATCCTATAGTCCCCATCGTGTAAAGATGGAAATTAATAACTTAAAAAAGGTAAAGGACAAGATTAGTGGTGTCATGAAAGAGATAAAGGAGGAGAAGGAGGATGAAGAGGAAAGAATAAGAATAAGCAAATGGAACGAAAATATTGAAAAAGAAGAAGAAAATGAGAAGAGGAAGAAAGAAGAGGAGGAAGAGAAGAAGAAAGAAGAGCAGGAGAAAAAGAAAGAGAAGAAGAGAAAGAGTGTTGGAGATAAAATAAGAACTTGGTGGAGAAAAAGAAGAAATTAGAAGCAGAAGAAGAAGAAAACCCAAAGGTCCTTTTCAGGGCCAGCCATATTTCTCGAAAAGAGATAGCCTTTCCATTGCCTACCCCTTTTTTAAAAAATTTTAAAAAAAAAAACAAAAAAATCCCATATTCAATTCCCCTTGTCCCTAAACAAGCCCAAACTCTATTCCCCATGTTAAATTCCCCTTGTACGTAGAGTGACCCACGATTTTTCGCCATGTTAAATTTCCCTTGTACGTAAAGTAACCCACGATTTATTCCCATGTTAATTCCCATTGTACGTAATCTGACCCACGATTTTTCGCCATGTTAAATTCCCATTGTACGTAGAGTGTCCCAGGGTGGTTTGTAATGCTAATTCCCATTGTACGTAGGGTATCCCCATTTACTACTCTTATATTTACGTTGAAACTGACTATAAGCCTAATCATTTGGTTATTTTTGCAGAATCACTTAACTGCTATAAAATAAAATATTGTTTTAATACTTATTCTGCTTATTCGGAATCTAAATGAAAACAGGCAGCAGGCTTAAAATACATTGCTCACAATTATTTTGCCTGAAATTGACACAGTTTTTTGAGAAACAAATGCTAACGATATAGCATTTACTGGAAGCAACATTTTGTTATAGTTATTTGCTTCTGATGGATTGGTACAACACACAACCGGCGGCTACATGCGCTCTGGACGTATCAGGTTACATTTACATATTACGGACATTTACCATAACACAATTTAGTTAATTCTGTAGAAGACAATACTAAATTCTGCATTAAAATACTGCATGAAAAACTGGTGATTTCGAACTAAATGTTAAAGGATAGATTTGATTACTTGTTGAAGCATTGATAGTAATTAATATGATTGTAGCTTAGTAGTAATATGGGATACTCTGGAGACAATGGGACTTTAATGTTAAAATAGGGGGGTTGTACCCTGGCCACAAGGGGAATTTAACATGGGGAAATTTAACAGGGATGGGACTATAGAGCGACAAGGGAAATTTAACATGGGGACTTTAAGAAGGATGGGACTATAGAGCGACAAGGGAAAGAGAGCGTCTGACGTCACGGTAGGGGAGATTGGTAACACTGTAGCAGCTAGTGGCAGGTGACGTTACAGGACTGAGCAAAGAGCGGAGTGTACAGAGAGAATACATACAAGACGTACATTGTATAATGCATACAGACAACATTTTTTTCAAAAAAAAATTGTTTGGGAGTTAGGCAAGAAAGCAAATTTCTTTTCGAGAGATAGGAGGGGCCCTGAAAAGGCCCTTGGGTTTATGTTAAAACTTATTTCATGTTAACGTAGAGAGTAATGCTTAGGTCTTCTTCTTTTCCTGAAACTTTGTCTTTAAACAACCTTGCCTCTCCACGTAGATTCTTTTCTTCCAAAGGCTTGTATCTGTCATCCAGACAATAGTCCGACCGGAACAGCATTGAAGAGACTAGAGTAGAGGATTCCACGTTGGTCCACATCTTGGTGACGAGAACAGGTGAAGGAATGCAGCGAACTGCGGTTATTTATAGGCGAAGGGAGGATCGACACGGATTAAGTTCATTGACCAATCCAAACACGCGTTACAAAATTCAGTCACCCCACGTCCAATCCGAAGAGACCAGTCTGTGACGTCACATTCCCTATAATAGAGTCGCTAGCGTCTGTGCGCAGTCAATCCATGCGACAGTTTTCAAACATGACGGAAACTCAGAAGACGATGAATTGGGGTGCACCGGCCATGGCAACGAAACGCGATGGAATAGCATCGACTACCCAAGTGAACCCAGACTTACTTCCAGAAAAGGTGAATTTAAATTGGAATTTTGTGGATTTTCTTACCTCGCAAGAATTGGTTCTGGAACCAGTACCTTCGCCACTTTCTCCTTCTTTACCACACGTGTAGAATTGTTAACACAGACAGAAAGATGAATTGGAGAAATTTATACAACAGCAAAAGGAAGCAGAACAAGCTTTTCTCCTACAGCAGCAAGAAGAAGAGGTAAGAAGGAAACAAAAAGAAGAAGCAGCAAAGAAACAAGGATGTGAAAATCAAACGGTCACGATACTGTTAGACATTTTAGCGGAGTTAAGACGTCTGAAACAAATGTATCAGACTTCTTTATTACGACCGAAGAGAAAAAGGCCTTCCCGAGCTAAACAACCCAATCCTGTGACTACGCCTGCCATACCACCCTTAGTGATTTCTACCAAATCATCATCGACAGTACTCAATCCAGAAGTAGGCCTTGGCCGTGGCAAAGGCTTAAGACAGATAAAGTTGATTGTTTGAATCAATAAATTACCCAAAGGCCCTTTTCAGGGCCACCCATTTCTCTCTAAAAGAGATAGTATTTCAATTGCCAACATCAATTAAAACTCAAAAAGCCCTTTTTTACCCTTATGGTACGTGTGAATGTATGAGTGCGTGAGTGTCGATTCTTATTTTAAAAATCAAAACCAAGAGACACTTAAGTTTTATGACAGGTCTATTCTGGTGCAAATTTTTTACAATCCAATTCACAACATAGCACTTAAAAAAGTTCATATGCTTCTTCTGTGTCTGTTTTCACTCTCTCTGTTTCTTTAATGTCTTCACTTTCACAGCTTTTTCCTCCTCTTCATCCTCATTTTCTTCCCTACTTTTCTTCTCCTGCTTCTGTTTCTTCACGTGTCTGGGTTCTTCCTGTTCTTCCTCTCCAGATTCCCTCTCTTCTTGCTCCTCTTGTTTCTTAGGGCATTCTGAAGACCAACGTCCTTTTGTCTCTTCTAGCCCCTGTTTTGCTTTTTTGACTATCTGGACACTCTGAAGACCAATGTCCTTTATTCTTACAGATATAGCAAGTATCTTGACTTTTATCTCGAAAGGAAGGAGAGTAGTCCGTCGGCTTGTCTGAAGCAAATTTTCTAATGACCCTCGCAAAACTCTGATGAAAAGTTCGATCTGTGTAGTCTCTCCCATCGTTTTGCTCAGTTTGAGAGTGAAATGAATAGTGGAAGGACAAGACACACACCCTTTATACATACGCTGGTCTGCCATGGATATAAAGTGACCCATGGTGTTTTTCACATGTAGTCATTTTACTTTTTTCAGTCAAGATGAAACGATCGAATCCATTCGAGAAGAAAGAAGAAAGGAAGAGGCAGAAACGTGATCTATCGCCCCGTACCATAGCTGAAGTCTTGGCACAAATTCAAGCCTGTGATTTTGAAGATGACATGAGTGAACCAGAATCCAGACCCAGAGAGTCTGGATCTAACCAAAGTTCACCACCCTTAGTCAACCCTGAAAATTACTATCATATTCAAGAGACGGAAAAGCGCTAATCTAGAAAATTTAGAACAACAGCTTATACTTACAGGGTGAAGTTTAAAGATTTCAAGTCCGACGTACCGTTGGAGAAAGCAGAAGGGTTCATCACTGAGGTGTGGTTTTCTTTGCTCACCACACTAAAGCAACAATGTCAAGCCAAAGAAGACGATCGTTTGAGACTTTCCATACAACATAAATCCCCTGTTAGGATCGAGTTTAGCAGCCCCACAGAATTGATCCCTTCCAAAGTCATGGACAAGATTCAACACGTGCAACAATCCAATGACCAGTTTGACAACACCGATGGAAAAGCCACACTGCCCATGACCCACGTCTCTCCTCCTCAAGGGACAGGACGCAAAAAGGTGTTATTGGTGAACGAGCTTCGCAGCATTAAGCGTAGCCCCTTCCAAATTAAGAACCCTCAAGACCAGATGTGTTTAGCCCGTGCCATCGTGGTGAGACGAACGAATGCCAACAAGAACGACACTGTAGAATGGAAAAGAGCCTGGAAAACTATTTGAAAATCGGACCGAGCCAAACAACGAAGTGAAGCAGAACTCCTGTTACAACAAGCCGGCCTGTCCAAAGACACACCCTGTGGCATTCCTGAGATGCAAAAATTGCAAGATGTCCTAGCTCCACATTACACCTTGAAAGTGCACCCTCAAGAAGTGCGCGGACCTCTGTTGTTTCGAGGCCAAGGCTTTAAGGACGGAAAATACGTTCGTGGCTATCATCACGATGAACATTTCAATACCATTACCAGTATTACCGCATTCCTGGGATACGGTTATTACTGTGAGAAATGTGACTATGGCTATAACAATCGAGAGCAACACAAACATTGTGGATCGAAATGCTCAGGATGTTTGGCCTCTCAACCCCGTCTGGACGAAGGACAAAAAAGAGTGCATTGTCCTGCTTGTCTGTGCACGTTTGTCAGCCCATCCTGTTACCAAGAACATCTAAAGACGCAAGGTTCACAGCAGAAATGTGCTTGTCAACTGCTGAGATTATGCCCTACGTGTGGACAAGGCATACGTACCAATTGTGCCAAAGCCCACGTATGTCCAGGAAAGAAACGATGTCACATTTGTCAACAAATCGTGGACTTGGAACATCAATGCTACATGCAAAAATATTATCCCCAACAAGAGGAAAATGAGGACCTCAAGAAGAAAGGCAATTTCATCTTTTTAGATTTCGAATGCATGCAAGAGACTGGCATTCACATTCCTAATTTCTGCTTGGCTCATCGAGCGTGCGAGAAGTTCATCCAAGAACCTATCTTTAGTCATTGCCCTCACTGCAGCTAGATTCCTGGAGGACGTGAAAAAATCTTTCGAGGACGGAACACGCTAGCCGATTTCGCTCAATGTATCTTAGACCCCATCAACGAAACTTGGAGCCAAGCGAACATCGAACGATACGGAGATTGTCATCGCCATGCCACAGTCATGGCCCACAGTTTCACTGGATACGATGGACAGTTTCTTCTCAGATACTATACGGAACTTGGTACCGAACGTCCTAAAGTGACTTTGAATGGAGCCAAAATCATTTTCATGCAAGTGGGACAAGTACAGTTTAAAGATTCAATGAGTTACTTGGCCATGCCTTTGAGTCGAATGCCTAAAACATTTGGAATGACAGAAATGGCTAAAGGGTACTTTCCTCACTTTTTCAATACGGAAGCCAATCATCATGCTGTTCTGCCCCATTTGCCTGAGGCTAAAGACTACGACCCCGACAACATGCGTACCGAACAACGAGAAGCTTTCTACGCTTGGTACCAGGCCCATGCCTCGGACCCTTTCGACTTTCAGGAAGAAATGTTTAAAGTATTGTCGTACCGACGTAGACATTTTACGGCGTTGCTGTTGAAATTTTCGAGAACTGTTCATGGAACACGGAGGGGTCGATCCATTGAAAGAAGCTTGCACCATTGCCAAATCGTGTTCCTTAGTGTACCGACAACGATTCATGCCTGAAAACACCGTGGCTGTCATCAGCCTTCAAACGACCAACTTTGTTAAACGTCAATACTCGGTCAAAGCCCTACGTTGGTTACATTACTTGTGCGAAAAGGAAGACAAATGGATTCAGCATGCCCGCAACGCAGGGGGTGAAAAGACCATCGGAGCTTATTTGGTAGATGGTTGGGACTTAGAAAACCCCAAGATCGTGTACGAGTTTAACGGTTGCTTATTTCACGGATGTCCCATCTGCTACCCTGAACGTGACACTAAAATCAGTTTTTACAACGAACCATGGAAGACTTGTACCAGGACACTTGCTAGCGACGCCTGAAGTTAGAACAGCAAGGATCCCGAGTTTAAACGTATCATAGAAAGTTACCAGTGGGTGGACCCCCTGAATCCGAGGGATAGTTTGTACGGAGGAAGGACCAATGCCACCTGTTTGCTGTACCACGCTAACGAAGAGAATGGAGAAGAAATCAAATACTTGGATGTGTGTTCGCTGTATCCGTACGTGTGCAAATATTGTCACTTTCCTACAAATCACCCGCAATTACTAACGGAACACACCGACCTAAACCACATTCGACAATACGAAGGCTTGATCAAGTGTAAAGTCTTGCCTCCCACCGACTTTTACCATCCCGTGTTACCTTACCATTGTCAAGGCAAACTGATGTTTCCCTTGTTCCGTACTTGTGCCGAAACGTGCAACCACCATGATCAGCCTTGTCAGCACACCCAGGAAGAACGTGCCTTGGCGGGGACGTGGGTTAGCATGGAATTGTTCAAAGGTCTGGACATGGGATACCAACTGTTAGAAGTGTACGAAATTTGCCTTTCCCAAGACACAACAATACCACAAGGGTGACCCCACTCAGAAAGGCATTTTCGCAGACTACGTGAATGCCTTTTTGAAACTGAAACAAGAAGCCAGTGGCTATCCTTCCTGGTGTCACACTCCCTAAGACCGAAAGACATTCAAAGAGAAATACTGGGAACAAGAAGGGATCCCTTTAGATCACATCGAGAAAAACGAAGGCAGGCGAACGTTTGCCAAAGTGATGTTAAATTGTTTGTGGGGCAAAATGGCACAACGACCGTGTTTACCCAAGAAGGAATATTTGACAGAACCTTCCCGCTACTTCCAGATGATTCAAGACAAAAATAAATACATGAAACACGTGGACATCGTTCGTGAGGATTTGATTTTAGTCAATTACGAAGAAGATCTGGACTTTGTACAAGCCGACGCATTTGGAAATGTCACCAGTGCGGCTTACGTAACAGCCCATGCTCGCTTAAAATTGTACGAAGTTTTAGAACTGTTAGGGGATTGCGTCCTGGACTTTGACATGGACAGTTGCATCTACATTGATCGACCGGGTCAACATCACCCTAACATCGAAGGAGACCGTTTAGGAGCCTGGACAGACGAACACCCTGACGACAAGATTCTAAGTTTCGCGAGTGACGGTCCAAAAAATTACGGCTACCAATACCGGGACAAACAAGGAGAAGTGAACACGGATTGCAAAGTGAAAGGATTGATTCTGAATTATCGTACCAGTCGAGTGGTCAACTTTGGGGTATTGAAAGAAGCCTTGCAATCTGGAGAGGATGAAAACTTTAAAGTGACCACCCGTGAATCGGATAAGATTGTACTTTTACCCACTCACCAAATCGTCAGTCGACCCTTGGAAAAAGTCTATCAAATCGTGTTCCAGAAGCGAGTGAGACTTCCCAATCACTTTACGTTGCCGTATGGTCACGTCGATATTGGTCAGCATATAAAAGGGGGCAATGGCAAGATCGATAGTTTATTGTGACTACCAAGACCAAGTGAAGAAGATGAATCCTTTGAAAGAGACATCATTCAAGTTTGGGGATTGTAAAAAAAATTACCTTCCCATAGTGTGACTAATATTGGATGGATAAGACCCATGCATTGCGACGGAAAATGTCCGGAAGGAAACTGCAAGTGTCCATGCGGTTACCATTGTAATTGCGTAACGGAGTTTGCAGACGTGTGCGATGCTGAGCCTTGCGACGTGAACTATGCTGTACGCTGTGACCTCAGTAATGCAGTAAAGCATCATGGGAACTTTGTTCTCACTACAACTACCCCTGTCATGGAAAGTCATGCTGTGCGTGTCAAACCTGATGGATGCGAAAGCGATGCTGCTCCTTATCGTGGACACTTTACTGGGTTTCATGGTAAATGTGGATGTCAACCTTCACGTCCTCCACCCTACGGATGTCATACAGCCCTGAGCAGACTCCTGTCGATGTCACCTTACCCTCATCAAGAACCTGTGAAAGACGAATATTCGTTCCCTGTGCGTTTGTCTGAATACTGCAACTTTGAAAATCGTTTTCAATCATTCAAAGGAAAATGGCCTAGGTATCTAGGAGGACCAACCCCTGAAGAATAATCAGAGCCGGATTTTTCTACTTGGGCGAAGGGGATAAAGCCAAGTGCTTCAGTTGCGGTCTGTCTCTTCACCACTGGGAACCACAAGATTCGGCCTACCTGGAACATTCTCGATGGTCACCGAATTGTCATTACTTACCCTTAGTAGGATCAAGGCATTGAACTCAAACCATGTCAGTGCAAACATGACACTTATTACATTAAAGAGAGTTTAGTATGGCCTGATCATGGATCCTTTACAAGAGAACATTCATGGCTTGCCTGTGGAATTGAGAGAACGCATTTACTGAGAATTGGTCAAAATACAAGTCAACCGTAAAGAACAATGGCATCCGTTACGTCACCGGTGTTTGAAGCACTGGTACCTGAATGATATAAGAGGACTGATTCAGTTGAAAGTGTTTTATTTGACAGACCTTCATAAACTATCCCGTCGTTCAAAGGATTGTTTTGTTACTGATGATTCTATTTGCTACCAGGTAGACTTACTGCAACACATTTCAGAGGAAGAAGAGTTAAATGAATACCAACATCTTTTACAGAATGTCACCTTAGTGAATGAGGACACTTCTAAACGAACTGTGATGTGCAAGTTAGTGACTGAACGGTTTAGATTTCCTACTGGAGTAAAACCAGACAGTACACTTATTGTCTCCGACAAAACAAAAGGTTTTTTTAGTATGACCTGATCATGGATACTTTACAAGAGAACATTCGTGGCTTACCTGTGGAATTGAAAGAACGCATTTACCGAGAACTGGTCAAAATACAAGTCAAACGTAAAGAACAATTGCATCCGTTACGTCACCGGTGTTTAAACCACTGGTACCTGAAAGCAATACAAGGACTGATTCAGTTGAAAGTGTTCCATTGGTCAGACATTCATCAACTACCCCTTGGTTTTAAAAAGGATTGGCTTGTTATTGATGATTCTATGTACTACGTTGTAAACTTACTGCATTGAATTCCAGAGGAAGAGTTAGTGGATTACCAAAATCTTTTACACAACGTAAGCTTAATGAAAGAGGAAAATTCTGAACGAAATGTGATGTGCAAATTAGTGACTAAACAATTTAGTTTCGACACTGAAGTAAAATCATATCTGTGTAGACAGTACATTTCTTCTGTCACACAAAAGAGGATTTAGTATAACCTATTCATGGATACTTTACAAGGGAACATTCGTGGTTTGCCTGTGGAGTTGAGAGAACGCATTTACCAAGAACTGGTCAAAATACATGTCAAACGTAAAGAACAATTGCATCCGTTACGTCACCGGTGTTTGAACTACTGGTACCTGAATGGTATAAGAGAACAGATTCGTAAGAAATTGTTTTACGCTTCAATACTTCCAGCTCGCAAATGATCCACATGTTCATGATTTTGGATACTTCGAGATTCACCTACTGCAAAGAAATGAGGAAGAAGAGTTGAAGGATTACAAAATTCTTTTACGTGGAATCTGCTTAGTGGAAGAGGAAACGTCTGAACGATCTCTGAACTGTATGTTACAGTTTGGAAGATTTAAATTTCCAACTGGAGAACGAAGATCTCTGGGTAGAAAGTACATCTATTGCTTGCGAAAAAAGAGAGTATAAAAACAGGCTGCCATGCCACGATTTTTATCACAAGTGATTCAACAAATTCCGTGGAAGGAACTCAATGACAAAATTCAAACCGTGGATCATTACCATCAATTATTACAAGAACTGTTTCCGTTGAATTTCGGTCGACAAGTGGTGTGTGTCTTAGTGACTTGTTTTCTGGGATTTCGTTTACCAGCCGATTCCTTGTGAACTGTTTACGAACAGTACTTACCACCCGAATGGCCTTAAATATTCACGAGACACTCAAAGCCTTCCGCTTTCATCTGGATACTTCTCGACCTCTACGGGAAAAAAAGATTCGTCAACTTTTAGTTTCCGAAGACGTGTATGACGATGTGTGTATAGCTTGTGACTTACACCCCCATTGGACAGATGTACGTGACTGGAAAAAATGGGGTTTTGAGGCTTGGACACAATAAGTGGCCCAGTATGCACGAGAGTTGTGATCCTTCCTTTCAACGTCAAAAGAAAAAAGTCACTATTCAACCTGTGTTAGTGACAATACCAGAAGCACCCGTCACCCAGGACAGGACTGTCATGGACATTCCTGAAAGACCCTTTCGGAAGGACACTTGTGTGACATTACCCCCTGTAGAACTTATCAGAACATTACCCAAAACATGTTGTACAGAGACTTGTTTCTATTCCACTTTGGTCGTTTTCATGTGCATTTTATCATTGTACGTAAGCCTTTGGCTTTTATGTATTTTTGTATTTCGTGTTCATTTTTAAAACATCAATAAACGTGTCCTGAAAAAAGTATATAAACTCTTGTCTTATCTGTTTTCGTGTCACAAGTGACATTCCTTACACTATGGCTACCTCTGCTGTCTCTGCTCCCTCTTCCTCCACTTTCAAAGTCATCGACGAACACTTAGATCGTGCCAGTTGGGAGGCTTTGTATGTTCGCCATCCCTTTAACATGCTCATTGCTGGACCTAGCGGTTCAGGCAAAACCGAATTCGTTAAGCGTTTGATCGAACATAAACATCATTTGATCGATCGTCCACCTCAACGCATCGTGTGGTGTTACAAAGAGTGGCAATCGGCGTACAGCCTCTTGCGAGAAAGTCAAAGCGATTCCATCGTGTTTGTGGAAGGCATTCCTATAGAAGAAGATGAAATCGTGTCTGACTCCCGTCAAACCCATTTGGTCATTTTCGACATGTTAGGAGAAGACGAAAAAGAAATTAAACTTTGGTTTACGAGCAAAGGGCATCATCGTAATGCCAGTGTCATTTACATCACTCAAAATTTGTTTCAACAAAGTAAAGCCCATCGCACCATCAGTCTCAATGCTCATTACGTGGTATTGTTTAAAGCCCTCGGGATAAATCGCAAGTGCAAGTCTTAGCCAAACAGTTAGGAACGCCTTGGCTGACTCAGGCGTACGACGATGCCACTCAAACTCCACACGCCTATTTACTCGTCGATTTGAAACCTACTACCCACGATTATTTGTGCTTTCGCACCCATTTGTTTCACCACTGGTGTCAAGACGGAGGGCCTGTCCTGTACTCGTCTCCGTCCTCGACTTACCCCCCCCCCAAAAAAAAATCTATAAAAACCTTAGACACTTTTCGTCTGTCTGACACAGCGTCAACAAGACGTTCCTTCAGTCTCATCTTCCCGTCAAATTGATTCGTGCCTTGTATGGCATCAGTTGCGAGAAAAATCCACAAATACGTACTCGTATCTTAGAAGACAGTCTCAAAGAAGTCTTACGATGGTTCACGGTGACAGCACGTCAATTACTGCAAGGCATCATTCAGATTCCTCATCAAACCAAACGCTTTTTTGATAGAAACAAAGTAGCTTTGACCCATCTGGACGATCCCCGCATCGACACTCAAACCCAAAAGCAAATCACTTTGAAACCTGGAAGTAGCGGTACTCTACGAGGTGTCATCATTCGCTCCCTCTTAAGATGTGATCTTAATGCTCCCAAAATTCTCCCCAAGAGTAAAGCCAACCGATGCCCCAAGAAGAAAAAGAGCAACGGTGTTAAGACCAGGTCACATCCCCACAAAAAGAAAAGTCTCCAGAAAAAGAAACAGAGAAGTCCTCCGAAAAGAAAAGCCCCCATAAAACTAGTCGCAAGAGAGGTACTTCAGCCAGGACGCAACCTTACATTCACAAAGCACGACCTGCAACGACGGTGACCGCGTCTCCGGTAGCCTCAGGTTCATCCACTTCTCCGTTGATGACACCATGGAAGCCCGTGTCTCCAAGAACTTCTCCAGTGGCGGGACCCTCCTCTTTAGTGGCAGTGGCAGCTACTCACAAAGTACCTGCTCCCAAAATCAAAGTCCAAGAGAGATCGGGCATGTTACAGAATTTACTGGATTTGTCCAAGCAAGAACTGACTCGATTTAGTTCGTTGAGAACCCCTGCACGACGTGTGTTGCCTGTCCTCAAGTTGATACGACGTAAAGACAATCAGTGGCGACGCATTCCAGTATAAAAGGCCTGCTACAAAGTAGAGCTATCAGTGAACTCCCAAAAGATGTCACCTCAAAGAAGTGCACACCGTCAGTATCGTCAAAAAGGAAAGAGACAGAGACAGTCTCGTCATCCAACAAAGCACTTAGCCAAGCATCGACGTTACCCTAAGAAAAGACACAGTCGTTCAAAGAAAAAGAGGAGTCACCAAAGGGGAGGATTCCTTGGCGATTTTGGAAAACACATTGTCATCTTTATGACAAAGCGATAGTCGAAAAGAAGTTAAAAGGACGTGTGCTTAGACATTGACGTTAGTGTAGTTTTGGTGAATGTCCCTGAACCAACAAGCAAAGATGTCACCCTCTAGAAAACATACCTCTTCTAAACCTCAAGGAAAGAAAAGGAAAGGACTGCCTCCTCGTTTAGTCAAACATGGGGACATGTTATCTGTCCTGTCCAAAGCTTATCCACCCATGCGAAAAAAAACTTATTCAAACAGCTTCCAAAGAGGTCATCGATACCGTGTGCGAATGTTGTTTGAACGTTTTGAAAGGCACGATCCCTTTGTCCAAGCACCAGAAACAATGCTTAGGCAAACATCGTCACATTCTTCGCCAAATGGTTCAAAAGAAAATCCTCATTCGTCAAAAGAAGATGATGTTGGTCCAACGTGGAAGAATTTTACCCCTCTTGTTAGGACCTTTGCTGAAAGGAGTCTTGGGAACCATGTTAGGAGGACTCGTGGGAGCAAGATAAAAAGGACCTCTGAAGTCCCAAGATCTCAGATATAACCCTTGACATCGAATGCAAGGAAGAAAACTAGCTTTAGTGCCATACAAACGATGGCTGCAATACCATCGTTGGCAAGACCAACGAACCCGGCATTTACCTCCCAATCCCAATTTGAGCGAGATGCCCCAGTTACAACACCAATTGCAGTCGTTGATGGATCGCCAAGACTTGTCTGAAGCAGAAAAATCGCAAAATACGGGCAACTCTTGCAACGACTGCAACTCTTTCACCAAAAAGCTTTAGACGAAACAGCTCTACCCACACTGAAAGATTTTAAGACCTTGATTACAAGTCCATTCCCCACGCCACCAACACCACCACTACTACCATCCCCAGGGGTTACCAGAGACGCTACCCCACGAAGGCCTGAGGAAGAAGATATACGAGAAGTTTTTCAAACACCGTCAGCAGCTCCCATTTCTAGTAAGATTGCAGCATCTTTGTTGACCCCTTCCCCCACGCCCCAACGAGAAGAAATGAAATCTTGGGCTAAAAAGATGATGTCCACTCCTCCTTCGACAGAAGTGAAAAAGAAAGAAGGGAAACCAGAAGTGATAAAAGAAAAGAAGACCAAAGCCATTCCATTACCACCTCCACCACTTGCTTCGACTTCTACTCCTGTTGCCTATCGGACACGTAAATCCGTTTCCAAGCCACCCTTTCGCCCCATTCCAAGTAGCATCAGCGAAGAGTGGGTCACTTATTAACAAACAAAATGGAAAAGCCATCATTTACTACGATCCATCCCATCCCGCAGGTTACGGAGGAGTTCAAAAATTGTATCGTGCTGCCAAAACTGGACTGAAAAGTCTCCGTTTACCTCAAGTGCAACGATGGTTACAAGAACAAGCTACCTACACTTTACACAAACCCATTCGACGCAAGTTTTCCAGAAGTCGCACTCAAGTGGAAGGCATCGATCATCAATGGCAAGCCGATTTAGCCGATGTCTCTCATTTGGCCAGCTACAATCGCGACTACAAATATTTGTTTTGTGTCATTGACGTCTTTTCCAAATTTGCCTGGGTCGTGCCATTGACTTCCAAATCGAGCAACGAGTTAGTGCGAGCCCTGCAACGAGTGTTGAAACAAAGTGGTCGTCACCTTCTTCGATGACAAACGGACAAAGGTACCGAATTTCTGAACCAAGCTTTCCAAAAAGAATTAATGAAACGTGACATTTACTTTTTATCACTGAGAGTCCTGAAACTAAAGCCAGCATCGTGGAACGTTTAAAACGAACCTTGAAAGAACGCATTTGGAAATATTTTACGCATCACCACACACTGAAGTACACCGACATCTTTTTACCCCACCTGGTGCAAGCGTACAACCAATCTTACCATCGAAACATTGAACGTGCCCCACAAGAGGTGACTCCCGACACCGAAGTGCTGGTTTATGATCGCCTGTTTGGTACGTCCACGACGGGGGCTGTCCCCAAGAAAAGTGAAGTGTTGACTGTAGGAGATTGGGTGCGCATTGGCAAAACCACTTTCGACAAAGGTTACTTACCTAACTGGACCACCGAATTGATTCGTGTCACTGGACGAGTCTATAAATTGGAAGACATGAACGGAGAAGTGTTAAAAGGAAGGTTTTATTTGCCAGAGTTACAAAGTGTCACCAAAAAAGAAGACGACGTGTACGACATCGAAAGCATTCTCGAACGGAGAGCCCGTAAAGTGGGCAAACGACTGCGACCACTACTTCACCCAGTTCTTCTCTGCATGTGTTGAGATGAACGTGTGCCCAAAACGCAAATCATCTTTTTCTGCCAAATCTTTGTGGTGTATTGTGTCATCGGTGCAGCCATTGCCAATTTGAGTTTGCAAGAAGCAGACAAACAATTGTGGACCATTTTATTGAGCAGTTGCATCGGTTACCTGCTTCACAATCCCTCCCTGAAATTCTGCTCGAAAGGAAACAACGGGAACCTTGTGTCCAGTGCCAGTGCCAGTCACCACTCCAACAACAATAACAACCCCATTTTGGGTGGAGACACTCCTCTGACTTCCAGTAACCTCTCGGACAACCACAGAACTCTGGAATTAGGAACAATAACAACCAATTTTACTTACCCTTACCCAGTGACAGTTCCATGGAGGTGTTTCCCAATAACACTTTGTGCTGTTACACGGCCAAATTACCTCAGACCATCCAATTAGATCATGAAGCCCATTGGGAAGTGGAAATCATTCACCCAACACAAATCAAAAACATCACCTAAAAGCAAAACACTTTCCAGGTGGAAATCCTGAATGCCCAAGTGCAAGAAGAAATCAATAAAATCGGGTTTTTAGGGGACACAAGACGAGCCTTCAGTATCTACACCTTAAAAATCCATGCAGGGTTTTATTTTAGTGGTGAACATTTGGTGGACACTATTGCAGATAGAGTCGACTTAGCCTTTGGCAAAGCCCTGAACAGAGCCAAAAAAGTGTCAAAATTGAGGACCATAAAGTGGCTCATCGCCTCACGATCAATTTTCAAGATACGGACAAATTGTCCCTCAGGTTTAATGGTAGTTTGTTTGAAATTTTGGGTGGACATGCACCAATGGTAACAAACAATATGAGCCCCAAGATCAACAGTAATATGGATTTTTACAGAGCTTTTGGAAACCTGGTAGAACTGAACCAAGGACTGAATTTGATCTTTGTGTATTCCGATGCAGTGGAGTACAACGTGGTAGGACACACCTCTGTACCGTTACTGAGTGTCATACCTTTCAAAGTGGATAATGACCAGGAAGGTGCAAACACCTATCACGTACACCGTGAATTTGTACATCCTCACTATTTACCCGTCAGTAAGTCGTATTTGGACACTATCAACATTACTATCAAAGGAGATCTGGGACAAAATGTTCCATTCGCCAAAGGGAAGTCACGGTGAAACTCCATTTTCGAAAACGGTTCTCTAACGAATTGTAAGTCATGTATCCAGTGTACAGAGGTGTTGCTCGACAGCGAGGACACGGTTTAGGAGATATGTTAAAATTCACCTTTCGTTCAGTGGCCCCCGTGTTGAAACAGATGGTGACACGCGGATTGCACGCCTTGAAAGATGCGGCATTTATAACAGGTTCAGAATTTCTCCAAAATGTCGTCATCGACAAACAAAACTCTTAAGAAGCCTTCTTAAGAGGAGGCAAAACTATCTTCCTGCAAACAGGCAAAGACCTTTTGGGTCGACGAGAAACTCCTATAAATGACCTGCACGCTGCCGAGTCAGGCATTCCTACTTCCCTGACGCCACAGCAAGAACAAGGCGGAAAAAGACGAAGAAGAAAACACTCTTTGAGAAGACTTTACACTTCTAAGGCTAGAAATACAAAGAAAAAAAGAAGTGACCATCATGACCTTTCACACAGACTCAGCTACTGCGACCACTCCTTCACCCAGTTCTTCTCTGCAAGATTTACAGAAACAACCATTGTGGGTGTGATGTGGAGAATGTCTGCCTAAAACGCAAATCGTCTTCTTCTGCCAAATCTTTGTGGTGTATTGTGTCATCGGTACAGCCATTGCCAGTTTGAATTTGCAGCAAGGAGACAAACAAAATTGGACCATTTTATTCAGCAGTTGCATCGGTTACCTTCCTCCCAATCCCTCCCTGAAATTCTCCTCGAACGGGAACAATGGGAACCTTGTGTCCAGTGTCAGTGCCAGTTATCACTCCAGCAACAACAACAACCCCATTTTGGGTGGAGACATTCCTCTGACTTCCAGTAACCCATCGGACAGCCACATAACTCTGGAATTATGAGTCACCCTAACCAATTTTACTTAACCTTACCCAGTGACAGTTCTATGGAGGTGTTTCCCAACAACACTTTGTGCTGTTACACGGCCAAATTACCTCAGGCCATCCAATTAGATCACGAAGTCCATTGGGAAGTGGCTTTAGTGGAAATCATTCAACCGACCCAAGTCATTAATGTCCTTCCCAATCAAATTTTTTTCAGTGGAAGTTCATGACAAGCAAATGCAACAGTACTTGAATACCCATGTAAAATATTATAAGAAAACACATAACTCAGAAACTCAAAAGTCGACCTATCACTTGATCATTACCCCAGGCTATTATTTTAGTGGACAACATTTGGTGAGCACCATTGCTTCTAGGTTTAATGTCGTGTTTCTTAAAGCTTTGGAGAGTGTCAAGAAAAGTGTCGCCTTTGAGTACCATAAAGTAGATCGTCGCTTCCTAATGAAACTTCCTGAGGGGAACAAAGTGTTGTCCTTTTTATTTTGTCCTGAACTGTTTGACATGTTGGGCGGGGACATGGAGATAAGGATGAAAATGATCAAGAAAAACAAATTATCAGTCATTTCTGAAAACGATTATTTTGCCAAGTTTTTTCGTTCCCCGGTAGAACTGAACCAAGGACTGAATTTGATCTTTGTGTACTCCGATGTGGTGGAGTATAACTTGGTGGGACACACCTCTGTACCTTTACTGCGTGTTATTCCTTTCAAAGTGGATTCTGCCACGAACGCTGACGAAGAAGGTGGAAACACTTATCACGTTCACTGTTAATTTGTACATCCTCACTATTTTCCCGTCAGCAAGTCTTATTTTCACACTGTCAACATTGCTATAAAAGGAGATCTTGGATAAAATATTGCATTCAGCAAAGGGAAAGTCACGGTGAAACTCCATTTTCGAAAACGGTTCTCTAACGACTCGTAATCATATATCCAGTGTACCGAGGCGTTGATCAACAGCACGGATAAGGTTTAGGAGATATGTTGAAATCAGCCTTTCGTTCGGTAGCCCCCGTGTTGAAACCGGTGGTGACACGCGGATTGCACGCCTTGAAAGATGCGGCATTGACACATGGTAAAGAATTTCTCCAAAATGTCATCATCGACAAACAAAACCCTAAAGAAGCCTTCTTGAGAGCAGGCAAAAATGTCTTGTTGCAAACGGGCAAAGACATTTTAGGCCGACGAGAAACACCTATAAATGCCCTGCACGCTGCCGAGTCAAGTATTCCTGCTTCCCTGACGCCACAGCAAGAACAAGGTAGAAAGATACGACGAAGAAAACAGCCTTTCACAAGACTTCACACTTCTAAAGCTTGAAAGACAAAGAAAAGAAGAACCGTTCGAGACTTAGACATTTTTGGTTAAGAAACAGAAAAAATGATGCACCGAGAGTCTTGCGCCAGTTCCAAGTCGGAACTGGATGCTTGCCATTCCATCCACCATGATGAGAATGCAAGAATCTCAGTGAATGAAATTTCATCCCGTCTCCTCTTTGACGGATTCAGCTCCCATTGAGTTTCAAATCAAAGGACAACCCGAAGATTACATCGATCTGAACAGCAGTTACTTGTATTTGAAAGTCAAAGTTCTAGATAAGACTGGAGGTACTATAGACGGTGACGAGAAAGTAGCTCCCGTCAACAATTTCATGCATTACTTATTCAGCGGAGTGGATTTGTACTTGAATAACAAACTAGTCAGTAGCAGTGTGGATACTTACTCTTATCGTGCCTACCTGGAAAATCTCTTGACGTACGGAATAGACGCCAAGACTACTCATCTCAATGCCTGTGTGGTATAGGAACCTGACGATGCCGGCGAGATTGACGAAACCGAAATTGATACAAAGAAAGAACACAATGAGGGATTTGTAGAACTAAGAGACAAAATTATAGAGGGAAGAGTTTAGAACTGATGGATCGTTTGCATTTGGAAAAGTGGTTGCAAGATAAGTATTTGCTGAACGGGGTGGATGTTCGCTTGAGACTGAATCGCAGCAGTACCGCTTTCCATTTAATGGCTGATAGTGCCGATTACAAAACCATCATCCAAGAAGCCACTTTGATCAGAACGACCGCCAAGTATCCAATACGACGCGTGGAAGTGAAAACGTTCACCATTCCTATGGGTCAGCGATCCATGATCGAAGATCATCTGTTCCAAGGACAGGTTCCCAAACGTTTGATTATTGGTATCGTCGAGAATACAGCCTTCAATGGAGCCTTCACTAAACATCCTTTCCACTTTCATCACTTTGGCGTGTCCAAGATTGAAGTCAGTCGCTATGGCAAGACCTTGTGTACCCGACCTTTCGAACCTGACATTGACAAGAAGAATTACTTGAGATCGTACGAAGCCGCTGGACATTTAGGGACCAACACCAGTCATGGCATTACGTACGAGGATTATGCAGGAGGCAACGCTTTGTGGGCTTTTGATTTCACTCCAGACTAAGGCAGCGACGAGGGATATTTCCACCCTTTAAAATCCGGCCAGATTCGAGTGGAAATTCAGTTTGCAAACCGAGATCCTGATGAAAAGGTGAACGTCATCCCGTATGCCGAATTTAACAATACGATAGAAATCAACAGTTTGAGAGAAGTCATTCTAGACTATTAGAAGCCATGGAAGACTTTAATGAATGTTTATATAGTAAAGATTGTTTGGACATGGAATGTGAAGAGTCTGGTGAAGAGCCCGTGGAAGGAGAATCTCAAGACAAAGACGAAGAAGGCATAATGATGAAGTCGAGATAGTTAAAACAAGAAGCAGAATTAGTTGGCTGTTTTGGTATAGCCCTGACAGAAAAAATTAAGGAATTGATCAAGAAAGATTGCTATGGAAGTCACAACGATCATCCCATTAAAATTCAACACGATACATGTCTGATGCTGAGTCAAGAAGAAAAATTGAACAAATATCTGGAAAAAGCTTGGACTCTCATCTCGGAAGAAGACGTGTTGCAACAGTGGTATAAAGACTTGCGTGAACATTCTTGTTCTCCATTAACAACTCAAGAGATCCATCGCATAGAAGATTACTTGGATCAGACTTGGGAGACGAAGCGAAGAAACGGTTACTTGTCAGACCTTTTCATGAACAAATTTAGGATACAATTGATCATTTTTCATTACCTGTGAAACAAAATGTTTGTTAGTTATATTGAACGATTATTGTTAAAAATGTTTGTGAATGGTTAGTGGTGAGTTATTGGAATAAAAATGTAGTGTTTGAAAAAAAATGTCTTTGGCAATTGTTTTTGCCATGAGTATCATGAACCATGCACTTTGACTTCTCTCTATTCCTCACAAGACACTAATTTAGCGTTCCGACTCGAAAACCGTGAAGGGATATTTTCCTTCGCGTCCGCGCTTTGACCATAAAAACGGGGTAATCTTCAGTCTGACCATCCATTGTCGACTTATCCTCCTACGAAGATGTGCTCAAGATTAGCCAAGTTGAACGAAGCCTGCGTGAATTTGCATCGTGTCTGTCAATGTCTGATGCCGAAGCCTGAAGAGATAGAGAATGCTAGAATGTTACAAGTCACTGAAGACCTGTTAGTAGAGCTCTTCAGAGAAGAAATTAACAAGGAGAAAGAAGAATGGACAGAGAAGTACAGACTTCAAAAACAGCAGAGACAGCAGCAACAGCATCAGCAGCAGGAACATGACAGAGGTTTTGCCGAATGTCGTGTCAATACCAAAGAGTTCTCCTTCTCTTTCCGAAGAAGCACCATATCCTGTGAGAAAGCCTGTCGTCAGAGGAAGCCGCAATCTTAGACCCTAAAAGATTGCCATAGCCTGAAAGTGAAGACTGGGATAGTGAAGCGAATCAACCTGCCTCAGCACTTCCAAGAACAATAATAAATTGGGAAGGAGATTGGAGTAGACTTTGTGTCTGTGGTGCCAGACCTGGAAGGTGCCACCATTAACCAGGTTCCTCTGGAGTTCCATAAAAACAGCCCTTTTCAGGGCTAACCAAAACTCTAGAAAAGAAACAGTAATCAATTTGCCAATGTGTGAATGTGGAGTAGCGTAAATATAAAGACTCACTAATTTATTGGCATGACTATTATGTGTGTGTGTGTTTGTGTTTTTAAGCGCTCAAGTACGTTAGTGTGGATGGTGTAAGCACCCAAGTACGTTAGTGTGGATGGTAGATTATTGGTTTTTGTAAGTGCTAAAGTACGTTTGTTTGAATAATAAATTATGGTTATGTTTTTGCTGCTTCCCGTGTGTGGATAGTATATTATGATTGTGTTTATGCTGCTTCCGTGTGTGAATATTATAATTTGGGTTTGTTTTTAGCTGCTTCCAGTGTGTGGATAGTATCATCTGGGTTTGATTTTGCTCCTTCGCATGTGTGGATAGTATATTTGGGTTTGATTTTAGCTACTTCCCGTGTGTGGATAGTAGATATGGGTTTGATTTTAGCTACTTCCCCTCTGTGAATAGTATATTTGGGTTTGTTTATATGGCTCATCATCTCTGTGTGAATAGTATATAATATGAGATGACAAAAGTAGGGGATATTTTCCTTCACGTCCGTGCTTTCCAGATAAAAACTCAAAGGGTTCGTCGTTCGCGCCATTCTACGGAAGAACCCAAGCAAATGAGTATAGAACTATTTAATGAGCTAAAAGAGAGTTGGTACCGGATGACAGATGCAGCCTATATGGTGGAAAGGCTAGAGAAGGAGTGGATGTATAAAGTTACGAAGGACTTTGTCAAAAGCGAAGTGACGAGTCTAAAACTTGCCAGGGATCTGATTGAGGGTATGATTGAAGAAGAGGTTAAAAAGTTAAGAGGCTTGATACAACTTGACTATGTGAAAGTGGGTAAATTGAAAGAGTCCCTTGATTATGCTACTGACGTCAGGTGTTTTTTAACAGATATCTTGGAGTGGACTGAGTGGTCGTATATGAAATGGGGTTTAAACCAACTGATGAAAGCAGAGGAAATGATGATGAAAGTGACGAGAGAACAAGTCAAGAAGATCAATGACACTTGGACTGAAGAGAGAAAAGAAAGAGAAAAAATAAAGGAAACAAAAAAGAGTTTGAAAGGATAAACAACAACTGGATGAAGATACAGGCCAAGTTCAGAGCATTGGGCCATCCTGACTGGATGCCGGAAAATGATGAGAAGAAGAAGAAGAAGAAGAAAGGATTATTAGGAAAAGTCAGGAACTGGATGAAGAACTGGAGAAAATAAAAGAAGAAAAACCCAAAGACCCTTTTCAGGGCCCCTCCTATCTCTCGAAAAGAAATTTACTTTCTTGCCTAACTCCCAAACAATTTTTTTTAAAATTTTGTCTATGTATAATGTAAGTTTTGTCTGTATTCTCTCTGTACACTCCGCTCTTTGCTCAGTCCTGTGACGTCACCTGCCCCTAGTTGCTACAGTGTTACCAATCTCCCCTACCGTGACGTCAGACGCCCTCTTTCCCTTGTCGCTCTGTAGTCCCATCCCTGTTAAATTCCCCATGTTAAATTTCCCTTGTCGCTCAATAGTCCCATCCCTGTTAAATTTCCCCATGTTAAATTCTCCTTGTCGCCAGGGTACAACCCCCCATCTTAACATTAAAGTTCCATTGTCGCCAGGGTATCTCATATTACTACTTAGCTTGAAAGAAATTCGCACATTTTAACAGTTGTTTCTTAGACGTATGAAGTCTCTGTCTCCCGTCTGCTAGTCTTTCTAATTTTTGCGCTGGATTCAAAATGATGTTAGGCTTTAATCTTTAACGTCTATCACTCTGGGAAAGCAACAAAATATCACGCTTTAGCCTTTGTCTGTTTTATGCTTTGCTGTTTCCGAGTGATTTGATTTTACTTTTAAAACAAACCATGCCATAAACAACAAGTCCAACGACTAATCGATATAGCAATTTAATCATGGTTAGAGTATGCCATTGATATTTATGTCATATAATATGTTGGCAATAGCTTCAATATGAAGAAAATTGGAGTCCAGATACGCGCCGATGAATTTTATTCATAATGTTTTGCGAATTCCTGGAAAAGTTCATACAACTGCTAGTTGCCAGAAAAGTTGATTTAAAGATAGACGTCAGCTTTGCAAATCCCTGATGAAGTCAATTGGAATTAAATGCCGAACTTTTGTGAAGAATGATGACAACACATTAAAGAATCGCATTAAGCTCGGTTAGATCAACGATAAATCTTTCTATTCTTTATAGCAGTGACTTGATTGTTAGGCTAAACGTTTCTAAATATTGTATACCCCTTAAATTTATTATCATAAATCTACCATTTTTGGGCCACTGAAATAGTGAAACCCAAACAGGATTTGTCGAACACTCATTAAACAAAATGCAAATAAAAACAAAACAACCCCAACACAAACAACCACCACAACCACCACCAACAACGAGGACGTTATAAAATAAAAACGAAACGATACTAATTGTACCTAAACGTAGGCGGCGATTTACATTTTCGCATTTTGTACAGGTTTGATTTTTAAAGAAAAATAATTTTCCACTTCTTCCCCACTGGTTATTTTAAAAGAGACCTTATATATCCCAGAACCTTTAATTCCCTTTATTTTATGATTGATAGGTGTAATATGGGTGGGTTAATTCCCTTTATTTAGTGATTGATGGGTGTAATATGGGTGGGTTAATTCCATTTATTTTGTGATTGATGGGTGTAATATGGGCGGGTTAATTACATTCATTGCATAAATGATGGATGTAATATGGGTGGGTTATAGCATAAACAGCTTGGCCATGCTTCAGATGTGTTCCTTAATAAAATCCCTTTTAGCTCCCCTTAGTCATTTCTACTTCCTGGATTTCAGAAGTAAATTTAGAAAAGAGCCAATAACTTGTTTACATGTAATATATTTGACGATTCATTTACAGCCGTTTCAGGAGCTTGTAATGTCTAGTTTGACAAAATTAGTTTTCACTAGACTTTAGACTAATTCAGGCTAATATATCGATCCTATGAGAGCAATCATTTTGGTTGACGGTGTGCTTAGATAATTTCCACAATTACAATACCCAAAGAAATTTGAGACACAATACATGAAAGTGCCATAGAGGTATATATGGGCAGACTTCACCACCAACATTGCATTAATCAAATGATGTAGATGCAAACAACTTCCCCTTACACCTGTCACACTCTCAGAAGTTCATAATATCGGAAGAGTACCCCATAAACAAATTGCAGCAGCAGGGATGGTGAACAGATCACTTGTTTTGAAGTTCATTTACGAAAAATAAAAGCTCATATGAAAAAATGAAAATATAAGGTCAATAACGTCAAATCGAAGCTTCTAACCAAAACCGAGAGTTTCTCTAATTGGGTTAGTTTATTTTGTTACTCTATCTTTATCGTTCGTGTTTTTCTAAATTTGTGTATGTTTTGATTACCCACCGTGACAATTATTTTTGGTCACACCCTCTCTGCTGCTGTATTGTGTGAGTAATTAAATCATTATTACATCAATAATGGAATCTCGCACTGCTAGATTAGCTCGTGAGCGACTAGAGTCAATTATGAAATATATCCCTCTTCGTGATTCTGTCTAGCAGCAACTACAAGCGCGTTAGGAGTCTCAAGTGGAATTTACAAAAGGTACAGAACAGTTATTTAAACAAATTGTTGAACCAACAACGAAACGTGTAACAGCAACTAAGGCGGCTCAAAAAGCTCATGCCATATACATCATTGACGGAAAGAATATTGAATCATGCCCGGAAAACTTTGATGTTGCCACGACGATACTTGGCCTCTCAAGATACGGCGATGATTACTCGAGATCAGCTGGTCCATCAATGATGTTCGCAAAGGATAGAACTGATCATCCAGAAAACAGAAATGTAACACTAAATGCAGCTGGAACTCAAGTTGCATCAATGAATGAAAATTTCAACTAAGGATCATATACACACATCGAACAATGTTGAACGGCGATGAAGATTTCATATGTGTGATTCCACTATCGCATATATTTGGATACTGTAGAAATGTTAGAAGGTTATATTTGAAGCTAAACACACCGTGCTACTTTGTCAGAAAAGCCACCGACAATGATACAATATGGCTTGATGCTGCCTTTTGTGATGGTAAAGTAATACTAACACAACTGTCGTTGTGGATGCCAGTAATGACTCCATCACTTGCTGACGAACAATGGTTCCTTTCTTTCATGGATCAAGGTGGTAAATAAATATCATGTTTGACTTGACCACATTCAGTATTCAAAGAAATGCTGCCGGGTTATTCACATGGCAGATAGTATCACAGGATTGAGTGTCAGCACCACGACATATATTAATGACATTTCAGGAAAATGCTAGAGTAGATTCACAGGAACGAAATCCAATGGTGTTTGATACACATGGAGTTTTTAACGTTGCTTTGAGGATAAATGGACATCAAGACTTTCTAAATAAATGTTGCTGCATTTTGAGAATTATCATGGTGCACGTGGTTATCATCTGTTGGTGACATTTATGGGGTGTGATCACAATGTTGATTCTGGTTTGCAGATATCTTAGCGGGATTTCAGAACATTATATCCGATCTATTACTTTTCACTGGAACATTTGGATTTATTCAGACAATCAGTTGTTGATATACACTTCGGATCTCGTACAGCTCGACTGTCCGCTGCTGGTTATAGAGCAATCGCTGTTATATTCAGTGATAAAACAATGTTACTTGAAGGTGTTAGTGAACGAATGAGAGTTATCTATGCCCAGTAGAAAGCATATAATTAAATTGCTCATAATATTATAATGTCATATCATCATGTTAGTGTCAGTTTGACTCCTGGTCAGATTAAAAAACTACATACAATCAGTATCAAAAAGGAACCTTGGAATACAAATATCACTAAAAAAAAGATCAGATCACAGGTGGTCAAAATAAGCTATCATTGTCAGAACGTCAACTCAGACATTTCAATTGCGTCAAACAATCAAAGACTGACGTTAGACTTAATCTTTATGCGGGTGCGATTAAAGGCGCAGTCAAGATGGGTGATATATTTCAACTTCTTGCAGCAATACTAGCATTAATAGCCGCTGCGGCTCCAGCTGTTGCAAAAGCAGCAGCACTTGGTGCTGTTGGAACGGCTGCTGGAATGGAATTAAAAAAGCAACAGGAAAAGGAATAAAAACTTCTAATACAGGGAAAGGGTCTAAGATTACCACGAACTCATAATTGGTGCGGAAAAGGTCTGAAACTTCCAGGAACACTTCGCTGATCCTTCCTATGTCAAATGTTGATTTGCTCAATGCTGCTTTAAAAAATTCAGGTATTTTTACGCGTGATCAATTACCGAAACAACCAAAAAAATGTTGAAACCGGTATAATTAATCTTGATACAAGTTCCGGTCCTGGTACTCATTGGGTTGCATACGCGATTGATCCACGTCGAAATGTTTATTTTGATTCGTATGGGTTGGTTCGACCAAAAGAATTTTTAAATTCCGTAAAAACAATAAACACTCCAGCCTCTTATTCAACATTACCAACATAGACAATAACAGATCCGCCAATATGCGGGAGTGAAGTAATTGATGTACTCGACGCTGTGTCATCATCAACAATACCACCCCATAAAGTCGTGCACTAGTGTACAATACAAGTGTTTAAACAAAAGAGTGTTTTAAAGGTGATCATGAATATATACAATCAGGTTAAAAATAATGTTCACCCACAAAATAAGCAACCTCACGCTATATCATCATCATTATCACTAGCAGCACTATCATCATTGTTGTCATCACCATACCATTATATCAATTTAGATAATTCATTTCCTTCTTCTTCTTTCTTTTCTTCTTCTTGTTCATGTAGGAAGAAGAATAAATATATTAATTAATTAAGTATTGCCATGGTAGCTTATAACTTTTCAGTACTGACTAATTTTAAGATCAACCAATAACAGCGTTATCTCCAAAAATGTATAAGCCTGTCAGTTTCACAGACTTCCACATATCAAGAAACTCGGTGTATATGTTGCTTTATTTCTAATATGTTGGTCACTTCTTGATCAAAGTACATAAAGGAAGAAGTACTTTAGGTATGACATTGTTTTTGGCTATATTTTAAATGTATTATCAGTAAACGGTAATAATATATGGCTATATGTATATTAGAAATAACAGTGAAGAAACTATGACCATTAAAATATTAAATTAAAATAAATAATTTAAAATAAAATTAAAATAAAAATTAAATTAAATTAAAATAAAGTTTTTGAAATGCACATTAACATGGAAGTTTATAAAAGCATATGATCAAAATTTACACGAACCTTGTGCATGCAACATTCGTGCAACAAGTTTTAGCAATTTGCATAATAGTTCAATTATTCTTTTGTAGTTTCTATTTCTGTCACATTTCATTTTTTTTATAAACCAAAAATTTTAGTCTTTTATCATCCAATATATAAATCCTTGAACCGAAATAATTTCTTTGCATTTTATATGAATATCAAGTTTGAATGAATTATTAATGTCAGGTAGTTTTATAATTCCATTCCAGTTTTCCAGCTGTATATTATTTCTGGTACGTCTACATTTGTAATAAAAACGAAGATGGAACTTTGATAGTGATATATGGTTTTGTAAAGTTCCTTAAAAAAATTTGAAAACAGAAAATATTTTACAAGAATCCTAAAGACATGATACTGAGATAATTCAGACAGAAGAAAAGAAAATGATTCCATTGCTGTCTTTCTTTCTGTATATGTTTCAACACTATAATGACTTCCATATTTGTAAAGTGGCATGTGATGAGCCCTTAGAAAGACAGACTGTCCACATCTTCAACTAGATCAAACAAATCAACATGGAACGTGTATCAACAATTAGCATCTCTTGATACTTTAAGTTTGGGTCTATATGCAGTGTTACAACTCTTTGGTGTTAAACTAAGGAACAGAAGCAAGCGAAACCATTAAGTTTAAGAAAAGTTAACGTTGTGCACCATCAACAGATTTATTATGTCAAGTATTTTCTTCTTCTTCTTCTTCTTATTATTATTATTATTATTATTATTATTATTGGTGAACATGATATTTGTGCTGCTGTTGTCTTTAATTTATTCTCTTGGTATTGTTTTATTGTGGTGCTGTACATCTACGAGCTGTTCTCCGTCTTTTTTTGACATGGCTGGTGGCGTCACCAGTTATGTCAGAAAAAAGACGGAGAACAACATGTTGGTCTAGGTGGTGCTAAATAGTGATGGTGATGGTAATGTTTTGTTATTAAAGAATAACTTCAGCAGGGATCTATACATTTTCTCACAGATTTTATTCAATAAAATATGTATATATGTCACCAGTATCACATGTGAAGGCGCGCACTGAGAAAATATATTATGAAAAGGAGAGCGATAGATGTATTGCAATCAATATGTAAGGTATGTACAGCATGTATGACTTAGAACGAGATGAGAATAATGATAGCGTACGACATGGAATTAATATTACGTATAAATATGAATGACAATATCATACTTCGTAATGCTACTAATAGAAATTTATTCAAAGTGGAAAGACTTAGTTTTTTAAAGGACAAATAATGTCAATACAGTTTATAGTATATCGATACTACGCTCTATGCCAAATTATAGCTTTCTTCTTCCTAAGCCCGAAATGTAATTGTATAAAAAATAGTTTGGCCTTCGTGGGTCCAATCATTTGGAACTGTCTACCTATAGATGTTAAAAAAGCATCATTAGAACATTTCTTTCGTCACAGGTCTTTGAAATGGATGCAATCCAGATGTCGGTAACCGGTTATGGTCAACTTTCTGGTATATTTGTATCTGTATGTATTATATAAAATGCCCCTGGGCGTTCACCCGCGCGCGCGTGTGTGTGTGTGTGAAAAAGCTTTCAATGATGCATGTTGGTGTGCACAATGCTCTCTGTGCTGTCAGCTCTTAATTGTTACTGTGTATATCAATCATTATACCTTTTCTGTATGATGTTTGTTTCTCAACTGTATTTTATATATTTGCCTCTACATATGCAGATAATAAAGTGTCACAAGTGAGATTAATTTATGTACTAATTGTTTTACCATCATCACATAAAGACTATTATTATCATTATTATTATTATTATTATTATTATTATTATTATCATTATTAATTATTATCATTATTGTTATTATTATTACAAAATGCAAAGAGAAATTAACATTGAACGAAAGGTGGTAAACAAAGAAAAACGCATGAAATTAATGTTTAAAAACCAGGCGTGGAGAATATATATATATATTTATATGATGTGTTTGTGCACATGTAGAAGAGGGGTGCAAGTTATTGTCAGAAAGAAAGTGAATGAGAACGATGTTTTGTATTATTAACTTGTTTGATGAGACTGTAAAATGAAATATACATGCACCAGCCTACTCTTTCCGACATCGATAGAGTCAAGAGGAAGATAGAGAGTGAAAGGACAGAATACCCTAGGTCAGTCGTGCAAATATTACAAAGTCATAGTATATGGGTACATAATTAAAACAAAGACAAACGTTGTGTTTGATGCTGGCCACTTTCGTGACTTTGTATTGAACATAAATGATATTTAGTGAACCAAATATTTGCTATGTATTTACAGCATAACATAACTATGTGGACAAAGTCTATAGCGTAAACGTGCTAAGAAATTGAACAATGAGACATAGCATATAATACAGACATTTTTTGAGGCTGCAACCGTCATAAACAGAAATAAGCAAATAGAGCTTGCTGTATTTCTGGCAGCCACAATAAGGAGGGCGGGGCCAAGAACAAAAATGTCCAGCATCAAAGAAAAGATAAATGTTGATCAAAATTAAACCGATGAATTCTGTATTGCTGGGGTAGTAGAGCACCCTCATACTCCCCGGTAGTTAAGATATATCCAGCATGTATGGAGGATTGGGAAGAAACTTTAAAACGGAGGCGCGTACTTCCTGAATGCTCTGTTGGTCTTCCGGAGCTGTTAGAGTACCCTCGTACGCTCCTGGCGGTCGAAAAGGCAGGTAGACACAAATTATCCGGGTCGAGTGAATGATATCCCAGCAAAGCACGGTCGATGCCTATGGTTCTAAGTCTGTGAAACCCACGAGACCTGAAAGAGGAATTAGCACATGGCGGAATGGCGATCTTAGAAAAGGTGATTAAAGGGTTACAAAGCTGAGACCTTTTTGCCTAATCTTTTGCATTTCTTAAGTGCATCTGAAAGGGCCATATTGATTATTTAAACTGATAGAGAGAACACGATCAAATTGTCAGATGTGCACTCTTTATATAGCGCCCAAGCCAGCTTACCCAGTTTATGTTATGCCCTGACCAAGATATTTAACTTAAGCCAAGAGTACAAATTTGCGAATGAAATGCATGATTTTTGTGTCATTAGAGGATGGTTTGTTTATGGTTTCAACTAAGGTCTGCTTGTCAGTGTGGAAATATATACATTTATTGGATAAGTGTTCTCCCTAGACCACAACTGCCAGAACGATGGGGTAGAATTCTAGAAGCGTTATATTTTGATATGCCCATGTCTGATCCCAGATGCCATAGAAATAGTGTGTGACCCGGATGACACTGTATCCGACTGAGGCAGAAGCATCTGTGTACAAGTGCAACGTGTCGGAGGTCAGCCAAATGTCAGGTAATAATAAGGATCTACCGTTAAAACTGGTTAAAAAGTTTTGCCAGGCCCTTAAATCTTCCTTTACCTCTTTTGTTAATCTAATGTGGTTTTGCGATGCCAGTTGTCAAGTTGATGAGTCGCCTAAGAAAAGCTTGTCCCGGCAAAACAACTGCGCAAGAAAAGTTAAGAGTACATATGATGGATTGCATCTCCTTGAGAGTAATTTTATTTCAAGCAAGATATAAATGTACAAGTTTATTACATTTTTCTAGTCTGTCCGTGGGAAGGCGAACCTCCATTCTCACGGAATCCAATTCGTATCAGAGTTACGTCATCGTTGTTGACGGGGGAAATGTTTTATCCGCAGCCATAGTAACGCCGATGTCAGCACATACAGTCAGGAAGAGATCGAGCTTCTGCTGGCATTGGACACGAGTTGCATCTAGTATCAAAACTCGTCCAAAATATGCGTCATGCATTTATAGATAACTTTGTGTTCGCATTGAAGATAATTGTAAAAGGTCTCAAATATCTTGCAACTGGAATTACAACCCATTGGTAAGCATTTGTCAAAACAATACATGTTCCACCACAAAAAGCCAAAACAATGATATTGCATGGGACAAATATGAAGAATATGGAAGCATTTGATATGTCTGTTTTTGCTATTAAACACCCCCTACCCAGCTGTTTTATACATGTAGCGAGAATCCACTGTCCTACTGTAATTTGGACGTTCCTAATTTTTGGAACAATGCTAAGTTCAGGGCTAGTACTGTGCGTATCTAACTGAAATTTGAAACTAGCATCCTGCGAGTTATTTATGAGGGTAGAAAAACGTATGTATGAGTCCGCCCATTTGTTTGCCTTAACTTTATCAGGGATTAGAGTTGATGGTGTGAACGACGAGCTTACAAATTTTGATTGTGAATGGCCCCCGCAGGCAGAAACGATTTGGACAACGTTACCTGTATCCACCGCTGTACCTGTAAGTGAAGCCTTGGTTTCCACTATGGCGCGGGAGACCATGGATGCTGCTGGTTTGTCGTCTGTTGCTACGGAGGGTCCAAGTTGAAACCCAGTTTGTGGACCATCTTCCGTGGACGGCCTGCGCATAGCTACCAGCTGATCATATTTGTCATGGATCTCCTGTGTCACTTGGGTGGTAAGCCTGTCAGAGACCTCTTGAGTTATAACATTAAGAAGATTGGGGTCCATCCAAGCCCCTTCGCTGGATGATCCAGGTTGAGGGTTGGCGGCCGTTGGCATTGACAATGGTGCCTTCTTTATGGGCCTATTCATCGGCTCTTGGAATTTGGACCTTGATTGTCTGGCTCTCTTCACTGCCATTTGCAACGCAGCCCTCTATGTAAGGGACATGCTGTAACGAATGCCAGAAAAAGTTATTTAATACATTTCAATGTATTACTACGTAGCAATCGTTGCAAATGAATAACCCTTATTGTAATGTTATGAACACCACTGTTCACTGTAGTGAGATGAGGCACAAACTTGGTAATAGTAAGAAAGAAAAAATGAAAAAAAGAACAAAATTTGAACGTTATGAAAATTATGGGTCATTGTTTTAAGG
Source organism: Sinohyriopsis cumingii (assembly GCA_028554795.2). NCBI lineage: Eukaryota > Metazoa > Mollusca > Bivalvia > Unionida > Unionidae > Sinohyriopsis > Sinohyriopsis cumingii. Next base: position 192,480 of record JAPYKE020000552.1, read on the forward strand.
TGCGGAATGCAACATCACCAGCATCAAGAGAACAATTACAGGTCAGTGGGCCTAAACGAGCTTGGAAACACAATACCCATTAACATGGAGCGAAGTGGTGGAAGAAGAAAGCATGAATGACTAATCAAGTGTCAAGTAGTGAGGTGCGGGACCCAAGTACGCCAAGGATGAAACTGGTAGCAACCGTAAAACGTAAGGATCCAACTGGTACAATCCAGTGGTACGTAACCAACTGGTAAACACACAAGCCAGTGATACGAAATCAACTGGTAATTACAAAATCCAGTGGTACGGAACCAACTGGTAAACACACATGCCAGTGATACGGAATCAACTGGTAATCACAAAATCCAGTGGTACGGAACCAACTGGTAAACACACAGGCCAGTGATACGGAATCAACTGGTAATCATAAAATCCAGTGGTACGGAACCAACTGGTAATCACAAAAGCCAGTGGTGCGTAACCAACTGGTAAACACACAGGCCAGTGATACGGAATCAACTGGTAATCATATAATCCAGTGGTACGGAACCAGCTGGTAAACAAACAGGCCAGTGATACGGAATCAACTGTTGAACAGAAGGCTAACATAAAATCCAGTGGTACGGAATCAGCTGGCTGCCACACAATCCAATGGTACGGAGCCAATTAAAAGAAAAGGGTCTAACTAAATACTGCTAAGCCCGAGAAAGCCACACAAGACCTCACAAAACCATGTAAAGTCAAATCAAGAAAGCGCACTTACATTGTCAATCCGATTGATGAACAAACCAACCAAACCGAAAGACCACTTGTCAACACAATTATGCAAAACGAAATGACCGAAAATTGGGAGACAAAGTTCGAGTTTCGAACAATCCTAAAGTATTAACAAAGTACCACACCATCATGTTGGAAATGTTTGTTATTATTCCATAAACGGCCCTCCGACCGACCATCGACAGAAAATGCAATCTTCCACTATGTTACAACGTTTCGTTCATAATCGACACAACATAACAAAGGTACACAAAGACAGAAAAAAGCGTATCACAGGGTTCATAAGAATTTAAGAATGACGAATTCAAAGACTTTCCCAAACTTTCAAAGACCACAAACATAGATTTCCAAGACCTAGGTTCGCTAACATGTTTTGTATACAAGTTATGTTATATGAGGAAACAAAGAATGCAAAATAATATAATATTGTTTAATGATGAAATGAAACTGAACGGGTCTTCCAAAGAAAGAAACCAGAAAAGCTCTACATCTAAATCTAACAACACTGGACAATTTTATTTGTGATTAGGGAAAGAAACTAAAATGTTTGGGTTTATTTCAATTTTCAAATACTTTTAAAGACCCCAGAGTAATCAGCTTGATTTTCCCAAACTTTCAAGGCCTTGAAAATGGTACCTCATTTTTTCCAAACTGTCAAAGACCTTCAAAGACAGTATGAACCCTGGTATTAGGAAGGTGCACCTATGCTGCAATATCAGACCGATGAATAATTCAACCAAACCGAAAGACTAGGGCTATAGATATACCCCCATTAATAGACCGCGAATTTGGAGATGAATTAATTTGGATATTTCAACTTAAGTGCAACAATTTGGCACACTAATGCTATACCATTTGAGCTACTGAAGCTTGCAACAAACGTGGAGTCGTTTGCAATTACTCTTAGGTGATTATATTTGTGAAAGGAATTTATGCACGAGACAATGGGAAGTATATCTACCTTTAACTTTATGGTTCTCTGGTTTAATGTTGCGTACGACAGAGAGATTGAGCCAGATAATTGTGTCGACTATTCTGCCCCCAACCCCATGCATATAAATTTTAGAATAGCGCCGAATATTAAAATCGGGACGCAATAAATCGTCTATTTCTGATTTCAAATGATACTGCAATCTTTTACAGATGGAATGAACCAGTATGAGTGTGACTTAATGTATAATAAAAGAAACGTTAGCAGAATTTGTGGAATGGAAACAAGTTAATGTAAGTAAATACTTAACTCCCAGGACGATTCGACTCGGTACAAATTCCAGGAAATGAGGAAGGCAACTAACAAAGTGAACCTATAACAACGGAGAGAAAATTTCTACAGAAAAAAGGAAACACGTCCGCACCCCATAAGGAAATAGGCTCAACTGACGCCCCAGTCCCTAACAGAGAGAATACCTCCGCGCGCTGCCAAAGCGAGAGTATTGCGATTGGCTGGGCAGAACACGTGATTGAAAGCTTTAAATACTGGATATTTGTTTCCTTATGATAATATGAAAGAATACGTTTAATCTAAATGGCGTATTTGTATTCAACGCATAAGAATTATTTATTAATTACAAAACAGCAGTACAGTTGAGGAGACATGATTGCCCAAAAAGTATTTTTCTCATTGAACTTAAACCCTGTGAAGGCATAACATAGAGCAGCTGTTGATGTAAATCAGTTCTAGTCCAGTGTAGAATGACAGATTACTTTCTTTGTCAAGAACTGTTGAGTGATATTTAAAGCTAATTAGAATTAAGCTAACACTATATCTCCCATCCTGAGTATGTTAACATTTAAAATGAAAAGTGACCTGGTGAACGCTTTTCTGAAAAAGTTCTGTCTCTCAGAAATTCTTCCCAAACGTGTGAAATATCAAGTTTGCTTGATAGATGCTGATTTGCTTTCATCAAGAGGCAAGTATCAGGGTTTTAAAAAATTCACTCGGGCAGGCTCTGATACTGTGGTAGGCATGGGAATTAAATGTCTCCTTTTACGCCATATCTCTCCCTCTTCAGTTCCTACCATGTATGAACGAGGTGTAAATGCCTCAGATTTAACAATGCTGAAGAAAAATTATCTTTGATCCATGTTTTATTCCCTTCTGGAAGTGTTTTCATATTTTGTGCGCAATGTCGAAGTTTCATAATTTTTCTTTTGAGCATCTTACAGTTTTCCGATTTCTTCAGTTTCTTTAAATCTTGCCGTTTCTGCTGCAAGTTTTCTGGTGCCGTTGGCAAAGTAGCTAGTAATTTTCTTCCCATCAGTAATTCAGCAGGGCAGTATCCATTCAGTAATGATGTTGCACGATAATGTCAAAATAGTTTTGTAAGGATCGTCTGTCCTTTTTAACATTCTTGTCATTATTTGTATATGTGAGTCTGACTGCAGTGTGTTGATTTCTTTCAATGCCAACTTGTTTACAAGGAGTAATTTGCCATAATTTAATAAATAAGAAAAATATAATTAACAGGGCTAGGAATTAACCTTTCATTACTAAGTGAAGAATAATACTTATCAATTTCTTATGTATGCGATTTACTGTAGGCAGCTGACCAACAATTTTTCTTATACAGTTTAGATCCTTCGTGTCCAGGTCTAATTATGTATACTTTCATCATCAAGACCCGACTAACATCTTTTATAGGAAGAATCTTACTAAAACAAAATCGCTGAGACCTTTACTATGTGCATTGTAGCCGACAACGCTGCAACCTGTCCACATCTTTACATTATGCCTTAGGGTTAGACAGCATTTACACAAGATAGTTCATATGTACCTTTGTGTAACTGTCTTCAGGAGAGTTATTCATTATGTAAAGCATTTATATGCTGGTTCCCTCAATCGTCGACGGTCCATGACATTTTTGTTCACTACAGTAACTCTGGGTTACCTAGAATGGGATTCCCCACTTCCTAGACCTCAAGTTTCTAGCCATGAGCACTCCGTTTTTGACAGTTTGTCTACACTATTATACGAGACCGCTCCGGTGGCCTAGTCGTCCGCCCCGGATGCGGGAGGTCCTGGGTTCGAACGCCGGCCGAGTCATACCAAAGACTTCTAAAAATGTTACTAACATCCGCCTCGCTAGACGCTCAGCATTAAGAGGTTAGTGTTATGACAAGTCGACCTGGTGTCAGGATAATGTGACTGGGTGGGACATCATGCTACATGTCTCCAACATGATGCTCCAGTGCTAGACATCACTTTAGGCTGCCACACTGAAGACATCGTAGCGATATATATATATATATATATATATATTGTGCAGCAAGAGATTTCTCATTGTGACAATCAATTATTATAGAACAAAGAAAATGATTCATACAAACAGCTTGCACGCAAGTACTGTTTATGGCGTTCCATAACTATTAATAATTTTGTTCTTAATTCAGATATGAGTACAAACCTTGATGATGCCATATATTCCTTGAGGAGGGTCGCAGACCAGATTTCCTGTGACTCATCATCAGTTGCATCCTCTGCATCTGGTTCATCTACGAGTCACACATCATCTGCATCGGTATCGGAGGAACACAGGCGCTTGTTTAGTAGAACAATGGTATATAAGTTAAAGAAACCCCTATTTTTGCACTGTTTAATTCCACGAGCTACATCATTGTCATGACGGTGTTTCGTCTTTCTGTCTGTCATCCTGAGTTGTTGGTGCCATGAAGATTTTAAAATTGAATTTTACCTTAATTGTATGCAACTGTACCGTTTAATCAATTTAATTAAGCTTAGCAGATTCAACCGCCAATAAACTGAATTAAATGCTATGAGAAAAACAATGAAACTATTAACACCGACTAATTTAAATATTTGCCTATCCGTAACATGCTAATGTCCTATTGCTAATGTGTAAAAAATGAACATTATATCCGCTAAACTTTAATTTAAACGTTATGATTCATAGAATGTGTTTCCGTACACATATGCCCTGTAACATTCATAGAAGCCTAGTGTATCAAATAGGTCTTCTTTCAATAGGAGAGTACACGAATATCACAATGAAATGTTATTGATTTCTGTGAGGGGGCAAATTTATGTCGATCTATGAAGAACACATTAGCTCAGACCAGAGAACAATTAATTAGCTTTACGGAGACAGGCGCTTGTTAAATCGCTATACTGCAAGAATTTCTAAATATCTGGTCGGGGACGGTAGTGAGTCTAATTTCACTTTTGTTTATATAGCAGCCAGACAGACTATTAGGGACATGGTTAAACTTCTATATCATAGTGCAACTGCCAGAATTGAAAATTTCCATAAACTGTTGGTCGCAACGTAGGAGGTCAAACTGACCCCAGCTTTGGCGCCTAGTTATAAAAGGCGGTAAATACATTTAATCCTGACTGGTTACGCTAAATAAGAGGTGTGTTTCCCACACTAAATTTCCTAGTTTTAATATCACCACATCGAAAAAATCTAATTAGTCCAAGCATGGCTGCCAGAGTAAACGTACGTGGACTCCGTGAGGAATTTGAAAGATGTTCTCCCTCGTAAAACACTTGTCCAAGGGACCAAAGGACTGAACGTTCAACGGTCACAATTCGGTTGCAGGAGCAAGAAAAACACAAGGCATCTGCGTCAAAATTTCCTGAAATTCGTTTATGCCAATATAATGTTTTGCTTGAATTACTTGATAATATGTGCATGAATTTAGTTGTTTAAATTCGTAAATCAATTCTCTTGATATGAGTATAACTGTATTGAGTTTAAATGTATATGAATTCGTACAATAATCTTTTTTATATACGATTGTCGAATTGTTCGAATGTATCGTTTTGTTTGTATAGGAATTTGGTATTCTAAGAATTGATGTATAACCTTTATGTAAGTTGACGAATTGTTTGAATGTGTCGTCTTGTTTGTATAGGAATTAGGTATTCTAAGAATTCATATATAACCGTTATTGCTATGAGTTAAGGGAATCCGTTTGAATTCACCGATCTTAAATGATTTCACGTATCATAAAGACTTGAATGTGTGTATTCGCTGAAATAGCGTACTTACGACCTGTAATGAATTTCATTCATTCATTTGTGTAATTGAGACGAGAGTGGAAACATTCTGGCCATTAGGAAGTACATTAATTTTATGGAACTAGGATTGTTTCGGTCTTGCATGCTTGGCCCGACTAAATAGCCTTTGGTATCTGTTTGAATGCCGATAGTAAGATCTGATAGTGAGAAGGGGAGGAATGATCTATTTCCAGTAGGATAGCCGACGGAAAATTTAGGTCGTTTTTGTTTATTTTAAAAGGGGAAAATAGCTCTTTCGACGTATCCTTAGATGTACCTAGGCACTGACGCAATCAATTAGCTGTGTATCTACATGCTTATATAACCACCTACCCACACAAAGAAAGAGGACCGAAGGGAGGCCAAGCAGTAGAAAGGTTGGAGAGAATAAAGAAAAAGGAAGGAAAGAAAGTGCGAAAGCACAGAGAACAGCTACAGTGAAATTGGAGGGAATAAGAGCTAAGCAGGTTATGCAATTGTACAAGGCAACGACTTCGATTGTTCACTCGATCGTATGTGCAAGTGAGAGGCGTACCTTTACAATTTCCCCCAAAATGTAATGACCTTTTGTTATATGACAAAAACCCACTTCATCTTTTTCTGTACATTTAGACTTGTCGCATGTTCTTTTTGTTTTGCTCAGAGATTAAATCCATATAGGGCGAGAACTGGTAGGACTGAAAACAATTTGGTCAGGATTGATGGAAGAATTAAAGGTACCCTTAATTATCGCTTTTATCACTATTTTATATAGTTGCTTTATTTCTGTTTTTGTTTGTTTTTGCCATATTCAGCACCCAAGACAACACTTAAGAATGGAAAAATACATTTCATACAATGCATCTAATAGAACGTGTACCCACAGACACACACATACTCACACCCACATAGATTATCCCATACATATAGTCAATAAGTAGCCTTTATTGTCTTGATGTGACACCAGCACCACAGCACATCAAATTCAAGTCAACAACTAGAACAAGGAACAATGTTTGTGGCTTTTTTAATATTCTGTACTAGTATTATTTTTAATATAAAATAAGTACCCCAACTATTGTATTGAGTGTCTGCGTGATGTATGTCTGTCTTACGGTCCACAAATGTTACTATGTGTTTGTTTCTCCTCTGTCTTGTTGATGTTGTTCTGCTATATCTTTTCGTTAGTGTGTTTGACGATTCACATATGTACTTTGCAAAATTCTAATGAAATGCCTACATTTCAAATTTACACAAATGCAATTTGTCACATTTTTTCACACACAATTGCAACTGAGAATATGAAACCTAAGTATGAATTATATATACATGCATCTTTTTTTCTTCCTTGAATTTTTGTCCAAAAGGAACTTGTGGGCATTTATGTCTCATAAACACGTACCTAGCTGCTTCACTTGTGCAACAGAAACTTATATAAAGTTTCAGACACTATTGCTCATTTTTATGTTCTGATTCTAGTCACCAAAACAAGTAAACTGCGGTGATACATATTTCTATTTTAGGTATCACTTTGACTCGTTCTTTTGTTTGTCTGAGTTCTAATACTTCTACTGTTATTCCATCTCCGGAAGAAAGGAGAATCCTACGTAAAAATGGCCTTGGGGAAAAGAAAGTTATTATTCCTGCTGCTGTTTTGCATGACCAAGTGAGACAGGCCATACTAAGGTAAACACGTTTTCAAAAAAGTAAAGAAAGTTGATCGGCAAATCTTTGAAATGAAGGAAACGATTGAAGTGCATGTGAATAAATGCTTGCATGTCACGGTCTAAATCTGAGGAGAATGAACTAAGCTCCAGCAGGTAGGTACACAGCAACTCGCTTTCCGACTCAAGATTACTTATCGAGTTACAGTTGAAATCATAATAGAGAAGATACACCATCGTTTGTTGATGTGAGTTATATCTGCTGTTTTTTCTTGATGCAAATATTTCTTTCAAATTTTACCTATATGTGCACATCTATTTCACAATATACGGATTTGCTGAGTCATAGAAATTAACTTCCTCGCAACAATGAGAAACTATACAAAATCCCATCTTCATGTTGTCCCACGCTTCAACATGAAAAGAATATCCCAGCTGGAAACGTTTTTGTCTGATGTTTACTTAGAATATTGTTTCTTGGCAAATCAAACAATTAAGTACTTATTGCTAAACCATCAAGCTTATGTGTGAGTGGGAGTGGTGGAAGCTAATATTTGTTGGACCATAAATTATGTGTTAAGTTCCTATTATATTTTTAAATAAAATATTCCACAAAATAAAAGTTCCGAAACACTATGTAAAATTTTAAATGTACAGATTCAGTAGATATGGTCTATTTTATTTATAGACATAACTGTATCCACTTTTGCAGTTAGTTTTAATACTCTACTTGTATGACCAGGTGTTTTTCTTTACGTTTAAGCGGACAAGTAAGGTTTGGTTGAACAAGCTATGTCTTACGGTTGACTTTTCAAAACCAAATAAATGTATAAACAAAGTTTTAGATACGTTAACAAAACAATATTATCTGAGTAAAAATAGTTGAATGATATCCAAGAAGTTAATGAAATATAAGATTCGAAGGCGATTCCTCTCAGTACTCAACACCGTCATTCAATATTTCCAGCTTGAAACAACCTTCTAAATAAATTTAAACATATCTCTATTTTTAAAATCCTAACAACAAACAATCACAGTACATAATAGTTTTAAAATTGAAATTTAAGAGTGAACATTTATATGAAACTGTTATCCGTACTCGAAATTAAAAAATATTATATTCATTATCTGTTTTCCAGCTCTTTTCCGGCTTAAGATCAGTGTGGTGGTTTTGAGCTGTTAACGCTAAAAGATTGTAATACCAGATGCTCTTCCGAAAGAAATGCCAAAAGAGTCGCACAAAAGTCATATGGATATTGAGATAACAAAGCAAAGAGCAAGATACATTATGTATTGGCCTGGCATGAATGCACAAATTGCAGACGAATTGTTCTACTTGCCAGGAATACAGAAAGTCAAACCAAAAAGAACCAGTAGTTGTTTACACAACCTACTGCACCATGGGAAATGGTTGGAACAGATTTATTCATGTGTAATAATTACAAATATGTCTTGATAGTAGACTATTGCTTCAGATATTTTGGAGTGGCCAAGTTAGGAAATACTCGAACAAGCTCAGTAATCACACACACAAAGTCAGTTTTTGCAAGACATGGAATACCACGAGAAGTAAGGAGTGATAATGGACCGCAGTTCTCCTCAAAAGAATATGGTCAGTTTGTAAAAACCTGGGGATTCAAACACACTACGTCAAGTCCCAAGTATCCACAGTCTAATGGTTTAGTAGAAAGAACTATTCAAACTGTCAAAGGAATTCTCAATAAGGCAAAGAGAGATGGAAAAGATCCATATTTATCGATATTGGAGCTTCGAAATACACCAATTGATGATATGGGCTCTCCGGCACAAATACTGATGAGTCGCAGACTTCGATCGACTAATCCTAATACCAACATACAGCTACATCCGCAAGTTATAAAAGAAAGAAACTTAAAGTGGAAACTGCGTGAAAAAAAAAAAAGCAAAAGAAACAGTATGATAGAACATATAAAAGCTTTCAAATCTGACTTCTGGAGACAAAGTAAGAATCAGAAGACAAGATCTTTGGGAGCTAGCACTCCAAGGTTGTATGATGTGAAAATCCAAGATGGTGCTATATACAGGAGAAACCGAAGACATTTGTTGCAAACAACAGAGACATTACCAGAGATATATGATACATACGAAGATACTAACAAGGAGGTCACTGAACTGAATAGCTAGACACCATCAGTCCTCAATGAGCCAAACTAGACAGGAGAGATTCGAACAAGGGGTGGACGTCTAATATAAAAACAAAGCCTGCAAGATACAGAGATTTTGTTATGTGAACTAGATAATTTTACTCAATTACAAAAAGTGTGTCTTTTGAATACTAGAAACTGGAGTTGTTTAATGGCTTAATAATACAATCGTTATATCACATCAGTTTATATGCAGTGATAACAACTGGATTGAAGAACAAAATATTAAGACTATAGACAAAGCCAGTACATCACCATGCATTTGTTTTCATGAGTGTAAGCATGATTGTGAATGTCATAGGGCTAGAACTTAATTTTAACTACAATTAGTAGAACTTTACAACTCACCAGAATCTTTTGAAATATATATTCGTGTGCAAAATAGAACATTATCAAGTAATATGTTTACAAATTTATAAAAATTAAAAAGAGAAATGAATGTTTTACTTTAAAATAAAAGCACAAAATTAATTTTATGGGCAGTTGCGGTAATATACGATATTAATATGAGGCGCCGTAGAGGACAAAAACTTGTCCAACCAGAACGTTGCCGTTGAAATTTTAATGTCATAAGTCCAGAATTCCAGTTTCACGTGTTGTGTAAAAAATGCTTGTCCTTAAAGTTCCTTTTTCTATGTTGAGATTTTAGATTGTATCTGTTGTATTAAACAGTAGTTGTTGAAAGTTGTATTTTCTAAGTAGAGGTTTTAGATTGTGCCGCTTGAATTACACGGCGGTGGTTGAAATTTCAATGTCATACGTCGAGAATTTCTAATTTACGTACTGATTCATATAGTTTATGTTGAAAGTTCCATTTTATATGTTGAGCATTTAGATTTCATCTTTTGAATTACACAGCGTAGGTTGAAAATTTGACGTCCAATGTCGAATTTTTATATTGTATCTTCTGAATTACACGGCGGTTGTTGAAATTTTAATGTCATATGTCGAGAGTTTCAATTTAATTTGTTGAATCACATTGATTGTGCTGAAAGTTCCATTTCGTATGTTGAGTTTTTAGATTGTATCTGTTGAATTTCACAGTGGCAGTTGGACATTTTATTGTGCTTGTCAGAATTTTTACTTTTATATGGTGAAATTATGTGTTGGTGTTAAAAGTAACATTACACAATGTCCACTTTAACAATTCAAAATAATATCGAGTATTAAGATACACCTTTCGTGTATTCAATTATGAGGCGCCATTACATTTCATGCATTTACAGTTTGAAAGTTACCATTCACAAGTCGAGATTTACTATGAATTTCTTCGCTTAGACGTCGCTCTCGTGAAACGACGCGTTATTTGTAAACAAGGAGACTGCTTCTCGTTGCTGTGAAATTCAACAGATGAAAAATAAATACTCGCCATATGAAATGGAACTTTCATAACAAACAGTTACATGCAGCGTGTGAATTAGGGATTCTCGATATATGATACTGAAATTTCAACCACCGCTATGTAATTCAAAATATACACTGTTAGGAAATAGAACCTTAAACCACCTCTGTATAATTAACTTATACAATCGAAAATATCGATCTAGAAAATGGAATTTGATGGACATGCAATTTGATCCAACACGTGATACTGAATTTCTCTACATAAGACATCGAAATTTCAACTGCGATTTTCTCATTGGACCAGCTTGTTTCCGTTACGGCGTCTCATAGTATTAACATTATGTTGCTACAAATGGTCTGACAGTTGCAGGTCACCTAAAGTCAGCTCCAGGCTCTCACTCAGTTGTAGTCCTATATGCCTTATGATAACATTAGCGTGAGAAACTGGTGTGCGTGTGTTTTCTGTTTTGAGTCAGTTGAACCAAGCCATTGAAGTAGTTAGATCAAACCATGTTTTGTGTTATTTAGCAAAACAAAACAGTAACCAAAGAGAGGGGAAGGGGGAGAGGGGAAAAGGAGAAAAGTTTTTTAAAAGTTGTTTTTCTTTCTTCTTTTATTTCTACTCCCCTCTCTCCCTATCCCTACCCAACTTACAAAAACTTACAAAACAACAATATGCCTACTTACACATTCAACACTCTAACTCTTGTTCAGACACTTTCTCAAGAACATCCAAATACCACAGACACGCACGCACCGCACACAAACAAAAACCAATAAAAATATAACCTTAAACTCCAATACCACATGGGCAGCTCTAAAAATGACAAAGTAAAAATAACCTAATCCTATACAAACTATCCATAAAAATATCATTTTTAACTAACAATGCCCGAAAATCCTATAACTCTAACTGACAATGACTAATTGCGTCCGAAGACCGAAAAGCCACTAACACCAATATTCAATTACAGGCAGTTCATAAACCGCAAGATAATGACTACCACTCTACAGGGAGTAATTAACAGCACTCTACCAGTCATCAAAAACCACCTAGCTATGACTTGGAATGGAACTACTGTCATAATTGCCCTTACACTCTCAATCTGACCAGCTAGAAAGAAAAAAAAAGAAGCAAAAACCCCACATAATATAGTACCAGGATAAAATTGGAAAAGAATTACTATCCAAATTGCATCAACACACTTAATCAAACCGAATAGCATTACAAATCCATGCAAATGACCCTTAGCAAGAACTTAATAAAACAACTCTATCACATCACAACCGAAAATCAGATAGATAACCCAAAACTCTAAAGATTTGATCTAGATAGTACCAGTCCTAACAGGAAAATATACAGTAACAACACAACAAACAAATAGCAACACACCAGGACAATAACGACTATGGCAAGCCACTCCAAAACTAAAAAGAAAACTGAATGGGGATGAGAGCTGAAACCAAAACCCTAGACTTATAGTCAGGGGGAATAGGAGTACGATCCTAAGTTTCAGGCATATAAAGTAAGGTTCAAGGTCAAGAAAACACTCACAAGCTCATGTGAGATGGAAGTATTGACCTGAAAATGGAAATTGACCTACTTACCGGGCGGGAACGGAGTACATCTAGGAACCAGCATGAAGGGACAACTCGACAATATGACGAAAGGGAACCAAGATCAACCCGGAAAAAATACTATACCAAAATATAACATTAATAAAAATAATAATAATGAAAAAAAATCTCCACTTATTCACAGGAAATACACAAATGTGAGGACAGTATAAATAACCACAAAACATGACCTTTAGAAAACGAAAAACAATATGACACCTACAACTCTTTACCAGTACATCACAATAAGGTGTACATATAGTACAGCACAATAACATGTACATATAATACATCACAATAAGATGTACATATAGTACAGCACAATAAGGTGTACATATAGTACAGCACAATAAGGTGTACATACAGGACAACACAATAAGGTGTACATACAGTAATGCACAATAAGATATACATATAATACAGCACAATAAGATGTACATATAGTACAGCAAAATAAGATGTACAGACAGTAGAGCAAAATAAGATGTACATATAGTACAGTAAAATAATGTGTACATATAGTACAACACAATAAGGTATACATATAGTACAGCACAATAAGGTGTACAGGGAGTAGAGCAAAATAAGATGTACAGGGAGTAGAGCAAAATAAGATGTACATATAGTACATCAAAATAATGTGTACATATAATACAGTTAAATAATGTGTACATATAGTACATCACAATAAGATGTACAGACAGTAGAGCACAATAAGGTGTACATATAGTACAGCACAATAAGATGTACAGACAGTAGAGCATAATAAGATGTGCATATAGTACAGCAAAATAATGTGTACATATAGTACAGCACAATAAGGTGTACATATAGTACAGCACCATAAGGTGTACATATAGTACAGCACAATAAGGTGTACATATAGTACAGCACAATAAGGTGTACATATAGTACATCAAAATACATATAGTAAAGTTAGAAGCTACCACGACCAATACTAATAATAATAATAATAATAATAATATTATTATTATTATTATTATTATTATTATAAGAAGAAGAAGAAGAAGAAGAAACATATCAGAATTAGAAATAGATAAAGCGATTGATTAATTAACGAGGAATAAAGCTCCGGGGTTAGATAGGATAACGCCCGAGTTTTATCCACGGTTAAAAAAATATTTAATTCCAATACTAAAAAATCTCTACAATACTACTTATCAAAATCAAGAAATGATAGAAAGTATGAAAACAGGAGTTATTACACTCATCTTCAAAAAAAGGCGAGAATTCAGACCTAAAAAATTGGAGACCAGTCTCTTTACTTAATATTGATTGCAAAATACTCAGTAAAAAGTTAGCAAATGTAGTTAAACCAATACAAGAGGACATAAGAAATCCAAACAAGCGTATGGTGAAGAAGGCAGAAATATACAGAATACTGTATTTTCAATAAAGACAATACTAGATTATATGGAAACATCTAATATTGATGGCGCTTTAATCCTCATTGATCAGGAGAAGCGTTTGATAGGGTAGAAATGAGTTATATTTTGCAGATACTGCATAAATTTGGATTTGGAAATGTATTCAAAAACTGGGTCAAAACACTATATAAGAATATAAAATCACTGGTATAGACCAATGGTGCAAAAACAAACCCTTCTCAATAAATCGTTCTGTAAGACAGGGTTGTCCACTATCCATGTTACTGTACTAAATATGGATAGAGACACTACATAATGCAATCCAAAATGATAAAAGAATCCGAGGAGTAAGAGTTCCTAACATGAGGGAGGAGTGTAAAACCTTCCAACATGAAGACGATTGCTCCAACTTTATAACTTCAAAGCAATCGTATAAGTATTTAATGCAGCAGTACAACCTTTTTGGATTAGCCTCGGGTTCAAAGATAAACCGAATTAAGACTGAAATACTACCGATATGCAAATGGAAGGAGAATTATCAAAGGCTCCCTACAGAACTCATGAGAAATCAACATAAAGCACTAGGAATAAATCTAGGGAAAGACAGCAAAATACAAAATTTTCTACAAATTAGGAAAAACTTAGAGAAACATGCTAATATATATGGAATGACTGGCAAATAAATTTATCGGGAAAAATACAAATAGCGAAATCGTATTTATACAACTCGATTTGGTACGAGTTTGACGTATCGGACTTTGAATTTATATATCTAAATAAAATTGAATCGTTAATAATACAATTTATATGGAATGGGAATCACAAATACCAAGATACACATTACAAAAATATAGGAAAAAAAGTAGGACTCAATCTCCCGGACTTGAGAGTTAAACAAGTAGTAAATTATATTTCCAGATTGAATAAACTTCCGGAAAATCCAGAATATCACCGGCAGGGCATATACCTTTACTGGTTTGGCTTTCTTCTATCCAATAAGCCTGACATTTATAGGAATAATAGCATAAAAACATCGCTAGTGCACCCCAAAATAGCGTACAGAATAATGCAAACTATACAAAATTACAAAACAAGCAAAGAAAATTGGACAATGTTTAACAAGAATAAACTGGAAAATCTGATAAAACACAATACAAAAGTAAAGCCAAACAAGGTGGAAACACTAAATTTAGAGATTGACTGGAACATAGTATGGAAATCATTGGAAAAAATAAAAGAGATAAGCAAACAAACGAACATTTACCAATATCTACATGATGTAGGGTGGACAGATGAAAATGCCCACCAGAGACACCTTATCTCAAAATCTCAAACATCCCTCCTTGTCCTATGTGCAACAAGGGACCAGATAGCAAAAAAACACATACTTTTATACTGCGGATCCTTATATTAACAAATACAAAACACGAGTGATTCATATTAAATACCACAGGGGAGAATTAGCAGTAAATGACCAGGAAATAGAGCAATAAATACAAAATAATTCTTAAACAAAGGGCAAAACAAGAGCGAATGAATCTTAGCCACAAAATTTCTTTACCATGTCTACAAACAAACAAAATAAAATCATCTTGTCTCCGGAAAGCCATCTAAGGTGGCTAGTAAAATTACACTAAAGACTTCTAATCTGCATATTTTCCATCACGTCCGCGTGATGGAAAAATTTCGATCCCATCCCAGGGCAAAAGCAACAGAAACTTGCTATTTGAATAGAACCAACATGGGTTGATGTAATTAATAACAATGTCATCCTGGCCACTTTGGATCATGCATAACTACATACCAAACAAACTATTTGAAAAATGGAAAATCAGGAGCATGACTCCCCGAAAGTGAGAGTCTTTCAAATGTGATACAATAAAACAAAATAAATGGTAAAATATAGATATAAAGAAATAAAACAATTTGTGACATAATAGTAAACGGAAGCAGGACTCTTTAGTGAACAAGCCATTCAGAAGTGGCACTCCAATAAGATTTCATAATAAGATTTCTGCAACCGTCCAGTTAAGAACTAATGTCAATAAATACACAAAAATGACATCTCTTCACCTAGACGATCTCAATATGGACATGCCGACAGACTGATGACAATATCCACTTTAACTAACATTTTTTCGGGGAGAAAGCAACGAAAGCAACGAAAGTTTTGATCTCTAATAGAACACACATATGACGATTTATTAACGTTGATGTATTACTAATATATAAGACACAAAAAATGGAAACTATAGAAATATGGAGCAATTTGCAACATATAATTAAACGGAGGCAGGGCTCTCCAAGTGAAAAGCCACTAGGAAGTGGAACTCCAAGGAGAATTCACGATGAGAATTCTGCAACTGTTCAAACTAGAAATTGTCAGAAAATAATAAAACATACTACGCAAAAAATGAAATTTCTTCTTGACGTACTCAATATAGACGTGACGACGGACTGATGACACTATCCTGGTGTATTACCACCGGTCTCCCCTCTCGATCAGGTGAACTCCATCACTGCCCCTATAAAGAAGAAGGAATGTTTTCCATCACGTCCGAGAAAAGAGAGATAACACTCCTGAAACAAGTGCTAAGGAATCTTCAATTAAAACTTAAAATCACAATGTTTTACATCACGTCCGCGTGATGAGAAGTTTCTATCCTAAACATGTGCCCAGGTGCAAGATACATAATGGAAATATATATACCAAAAGTTGCCAGGCAGCTACAAGTAAAACGTAAATTCAAAGCCTTCACTTTCAAATATTTCGAATACTTGCTCGGATTACTTTCAAAATTGCCGGAATATGTTTTGGAGCAAATTTCCTTCATAATCACTGGCATTATTGCTATAAATTAAAACTACATAACAACAGTGTTCTCCATCACGTCAGAGTGATGGGAAATTTCAATTCACTTATTACGCTAAGATGCAACAAGATAACAAAACATAATTTGACAACAATATGCTAAGACATATAGACCAACTAAAACGCTTTTAACAATATGCAACACATGCCCTCACGAAACAAAACACAAAACAACTAGACACCTTATTGTTTTCGTTATTAAATACTTTCTTTTCGGCTTAAATCTATGCATTCAAGATTTCTTCTAACACAAATAAGTATAGATAAGGAAAACAACTGTAATAGATTTGACCTACATAGAGCTGTCCTTACAACTAAAGGGAACACTTACAAGAATGCAATCACTATTCCACAACACATGGACAAAATGACTTTGGCAGAGTTACTTTCAACATGCAAAATTTCAGGGACCAAAAGGAATGGAATCCAAGCCTGGGACTGAATAGTTTTAAGGGTAGGTAGTACAATCCAAAGTTTCAAGAAAGTGTGGATAGGATCCAGGCCCACTGCCAGCCTAGGCAAAGGAAAAGAAATATATCCCCCAAGCTTTTTTTGACAATTTAAACTATATGAATTGACGAACAAAACATAGAGCAACCATGACCAAATTAAACTTATTTTAGTGAAATTTTATTAACTTAAACATAAAACTTATAAAACTAATTGGGAGGACAGGGAAACCCTCACCGAAACACACCTAATCCGTAACGCCAGGGTGTCACCTCAAAGTTCAAACCAGTTAACATGCTGGGGAGAGCTGAAGGGTGTCAAAAGTGGCGGGCAACAAATTGTTGGTTTAGTGTGCATGCTACGTTAAGTCATTAAACATGATAATTACTATTGATCAAATAAGGTGAAGATTTAATCTCCTTAGCTGATAGATCTAGCTGAGTTTAAGCCTTGAAAACTCGCGCAGTACAAGACAGATTTGAAGAAAAAAATACACACACATTCATTAATGTGGATAGTCACTTTATGTTGATTGGAAAACATAGTTCTTGTTTATATCAAATGAGAAGAAACACTAGCCCTAGCTGTTAAATGTCGTCTGCAAAAGTCTCAGCCGAATGCTGTAAATACGCCTGTCGATTATAAGTCTGGCTAACAGCGCCCCCCGTGTTTGTTTGGATTTACGCTAGATGATTTACATTTTGACCTTAAATTGTAATGCCGTTTTGAGTCAGACCGTTTACTTTCCATACATTTCATTTAATACCACACCATTTGGAATATGAGTTGATCATTCCATTCTGTTCTTCAGATAATTTCAACTAATCCCATATCATTTGGAATCTGAATACATCATTCCATTTATTGGGTTAAATCATTTCATTTTAGACAACATAATTTCATTTAATACTACGTCATTTGGAAGCAGAATCCATCAATCCCTTTTGTTGTTTAAATCATTTTATTTAATGCCAGATCATTTGGAATTTAAATTCATGATTTCATTTGTTGAGTTAAATCATTTCATTTTAGACTACACCATTTCATTTAATAGCATGTCATTTGGAAGCAGATATCATCATTCCGTTTTGTTCTTTAAATCATTTTATTTAATACCAGATCACTTCATTTAACGCCACATCATTTGGAATCTGAATTCATTGTTTCATGTTTGGGGTTCAATAATTTCATGTCATGCTACATCATTTCATATCACACATCATTTTGGAATCTGAATTCATCATTCCGTTTGTTGGGTTAAATCATTTCATTTCACACATCATTTCATTTAATATCAGGTCATTTGAAATCTAAATTCATCATTCGGTTTTGATCGTTAAATCATTTCATGTGACACCACATCATTTGGTATCTGGATTTATCATTTCATTTTCTTGGTTAAATCACTTGATTTCTTACTACATCATGCCTTAAGATATCCGTGATTCTTAAGTTATCACCAATGTTTTGATAAACATTAACACGTCCAGAACAATTTTTGACAAATGCATGATTAATATGTTGTGTTGTCATGCATAATGAGGTTGAGCTTTAAGTTCTATAAATAGAATACGTGTTAAAATATATTTTTGACATCTTCTTTCATATTTACAGCATATTTCCTGCAAACTGCATTTCCTTGATTTCACCCTCTGCCCTCTCACCTAAGCCACCCACCCGCACACACACACTTTCTTAGCACAAATTTCATTCAAAGATGGGTGGAATTGTTACGTGTCACCTGCTGCATGTTCATTCAGGATTATGTCTGCAGACTACATGCTGGATATCCCCTCCCCATTTTCCTCCAAAGCTGCCAGTTACAGGATGGAATTGTGATATGTCAGCCATTACCTGTTCTTTCAAACTAGTTGTCTATGTCTGATCATTAAAATTATGTAGATCAGCATTCATAACCTACATGTTGATGTCTTGATATAAGCAACTGTATACAATTTATGGGTATCTATACTGTCTTACGTAGTAGAAACTATATAAAGCTTATGTACTCTTTTATTCATTTTACATATTTTGTTAAACAAATATTAGCTTTTCTTGTATTACATATAGGTTATTTGCACACTTAACAGCTACAGTTCATTTGTAATTATCGAAAATCAGAGATGAATGTATAACTTGTCCACAAAAGTCTCTGAAACATGTATTAAGGAAACAGATTACCATTTTCCATGTGTTCAGTAAAACATAAAGATTTGTGCACATTTTGTCTTTCATTTATTATTGTGTTAGATATCATCTTGAGCCTGTATTTACACCAAATGTGATAATATAGCCTGTATTTACACCAAATGCGATAATATAGCCTGTATTTACACCAAATGTGATAATATAGCCTGTATTTACACCAAATGTGATAATATAGCCTGTATTTACACCAAATGTGATACTATAGCTTGTATCTTGCCCCACTTATTCTTATGTGTAAGTCCTTTGATAATGAAAGTTATGTACATAAATTTAAAATCATTTGGATATATTTGATAGAGAAGCTTATGATGAAAATTTGAATGGTCAATAGTGAAACCCTTTAATAACACTATTCATAATAATTACTATATTGACCTAGAGAACATTCTTACACAAGATATTAACCAGTATTATAAAGGTGTTCCCCAGTATTATCTACCTGACCCCATTTGCATTAAAGTAAACACTCCACTCAAATTTACTTGCTGACCAGTTTTATTGAATGTGAAATGTATTGCGGAAAAATCTGTCAAATTGGTGTTGAATTTTTAGGTTTACTTTACCTTAAAAGAACATTTTTCCTTTCAGTGAATACAGTAAAATGATACGACGTTGCATACAGTATAAATTGGCACTAGCAATGCTGAACAAGGCATGTTGCACAGAAATTCAGTTTTTAAAGCCTCAGCAGCTGAATTGTCTCAAGTCCCTAGAAAAACATGACACAGTTGCTATACTACCAACAGGATATGGGAAGTTACTCATATTTGAAATACTGCCCTATTATTCACAATATGTACTTGTCAAAATATGCATTGTCATTACAGTTGTGCCATTAGGCTCAATTCTGCAACAAATGATCCAGAAGTTGAAGACTCGAATTTTGCATCTTAAAACCGGTATTGACTTCGAACAAACTAGTCAAATCTCTTATTTTATTGGTCATCCTGAAGATGTCCTATATCATGCTGAAAAGCTGGAGACTCTCTCTCTCTCTCTCTCTCTCTCTCTCTCTCTCTCTATATATATATATATATATATATATATATATATATATATATATATATATATATATATATATATAAACATTTTCCGTAAGTTAATCAGGAAATCCTGAAAAAAAATTCCCAAGATGTGACACCAATTCGACTGGTGTTTGTAACTATGCCCATTGGCATGGGATGTGACCTAAGGCAACTGTAGAGAGTAGTCCATGCAGGTCCTCCCTCAACATTTGAAGGTATAGTATTGATTAAGATCAAGACAATTTTGTTAATTGTGTCCCCTGCAGCTAATGTGACACAAGACATAGGACATACTGACTGTCAGTTCAAGTGTCCATTCAACATCATTGCTTGGTTTTATATTTATTTTTTAAAGCTGAAAAGCAAAACTATTGTATTTATGAAAATATTTGTTTGGGGGGGGTAGGGTACCATGTGTTTCAAGCTAATAAGATTATATGTATATAAGCCATGTATATTGAACATGTCTGAATATACATGTTTAATTGTTTATATTTAAAGTTAAATTTCATGATGTATTTTTCTTGTATCAGTATTTAAAGCCAAAAAGAGGTCCATTACTCTAATAGTTACTGGATAAATTGTTTTCAATCATAGGTATTTCCAAACAAATTTAATATGATTTTTTTCTTCTCATTGCAACACAACTATTACTCTGGTGTGAGGATGTGCAGAAAATGTGTAATCACATCACTTATTAATTATGGCATCCTTTCTTGGATTTTTGTTTCAAAGCATACACACAGAAGATTGGCCGTGCAGGTAGAGATGGTTCCAGAGCCAGGCCATTTTGTACTATAATGCTACAGACTTAGCACAAAGACATATTTACAAGGCCATCAAAAAGTTTTGTAAGTCAAATAAGTGCAGAAGATTGTTTTTATCAGGGTACTTCCATGTGAATTTCCAGCAGACTACTATACAGGAATGTTGTGACATATGTGCCAATTATCAACAGTCTGTGAGACCCACCATCATCCAATTTCCATCCCTTAAGTAAAGAAACCAAGTGATACATGCGATTAAAGACTATGTGACAGCAGATGTTACATGATGTTTTAATGAACACATCACATATTTAGTTTCAGAAACTTTTGAGTTCTGCAATACGATTCAAGAAATTTAACTTTAACCTACCACCATTAGTGGCTTCAGCAGTTCAAAGTATCATCACACATGTACTGCAATGAGATGCATGTCGTTTATCTGTCAAATGACAATTATTGTATCTATGCTCTAAACCCTTCTTAGTGTATGATTTTGATTAGTCAAAAGAAAAGCAATTATTTTATTAATAACAAGTTTTTCAAAAATAACTTCCAAATATTTAACATACTTATCCACCTAATTTATCCTTTTATGTACATTTAAGTACCCAGAATGGGTTTTAATCTTTTATACAGTTAACATGTAAAATTTCAGTGTTATACTTGTAATATTCACCTTAACAGTAATAAGTATAAAATAAACAATACAGCCATTGGATAAGAGTAGTTTTATTTTTAACATTTTTTTGGTTTGAATATGGTCACTTGGAGTGCCACCCTAAACATGCAAATAGGCTAAAGTGTTACCTTGACCTTAAAAATGAGCCACCAGTGTCAAATAATACACATCATTATTAAAATCGATGTTACTTATTTGAATGATTAGAATCAATCAATCCATAAAAAGAACTTAATGTGCATGCCATATAGCTATCCATAATAAAGTAATTTAAAATGATTGCATTCACCAATTATGTTCAGACCTAACTAACTGAATAACTGTAAGACATACAGATCTATAGACCTTTTGACCTAATCTTTATGTAGTCCCTACCACGATGAATTTAATCTGGTTATTCTAACTTAATAGGTTTTTTTTTGTTCTGACTGCCATCTTTTACAGACAAGGAAATTGAAATCTGAATCAGAAGGGGAGTGGGATACTCACTTAGAAGGGCTATCAAAATGACTAAATTTTAATATTCTTAAGGGTTAAAGGTATAACCACTTGGTCCAACATAAAATGCTTTACTGTTCAAAGACCATGTAAACTCGTTTGGACTTGTGAACAGTATAATCTAATGCAGTTTTATCCTTCTTCTGCACAATTTAATGTAATGTACACTTTTATCACTGTTCCTCACAGCTTAATATAATTCAGTTTTATTGTTCTTCACAAAATAACGTAAAGCAGGATTTTATCCATATTCCTCATAATGTAATGTGAAGTACAGTTTTATCAGTTCCTCACAATGTAATGTAAAGCACTTGTATCCTTGTTCCTCACACATTAATATAAAGCACGGTTTCATCCATGTTCCTCATAATATAATGTAAGCACGGTTTTATCCATGTTCCTCACAATGTAATGTAAGCACGGTTTTATCCATGTTCCTCACAATGTAATGTAAGCACGGCTTTATCCATGTTCCTCACAATGCAATGCACACTTTTATCATTGTTCCTCACAGTGTGGAGCCCCGAGTGGCCGAGTGGTCTAAAGCGCTCACCGTTCCAGATCACTGTCATCTCAACTTTGTCTGTGTGGGCTCGAGTCCAAGGATCGGCTAGCGTGGGTACGTGGGAAAGCCTGTCAGTAGCTTCTCGTGGGTCAGTGGTTCTTCCCTGTGTTTACAAGGATTCTTCATCCACCAGTTATACTGGCCGCCATGAATAGCCTATTTTGTGCTGAAAAATGTCGTTAAACCCTAGAACAACAACAATCATCACAATGTAATGCAAAGCACGATTTTATCCATTTGACTCACAAATAAACGTACACAGATACTTCATCATTGTGTGAAGAATAATAACAATTTATTTTCCTGTCTCATAATCAAAGATAAATTTATGGTGATGATTCCATGCTTCATAATCTAGTAGAGATAAAGATCCATCTGTATGAGCAAGTGTCTTTTCAGATCTATGAAAGACTCAACCTGTTTGTGTCTTAAATGGAAGAATATCTCTAAGGTCTTTAATAATCATCATCTCTTCTTCAAAGGTCTTCTTTTTCTTATGCAGCTGAGCTCAAACAATAACACCAGCAGCACAGTCATACTGCTATGCAACATGGGACATACCAGCTAGAGCTCGATTTCCTTGAAATTGTTCCCATGATGTTGTTAGACCCAACATTTTTAAATAGTTTCTTGATTTTCCTGACAAAATGTTCCATTTGAAGGTCAGCAGGGATATGTTAATCTATTTTGCCTCAGTGTTCACACATAAACGATACAAAAACTTGTTGGCATTATGCAGTCTCTGTGATGCTTGCTGGTGAGCATGTAAACGCAAAATTTAAAGTGCACATTTACTGTGGGAATCAACTGCCTTAAAAACTGCCATCATGTACTTGAGGGTAGTTAGTAACCTTGTCCTGTCAGGTACCTGGCAAACATCAGGGAACTGCATATACAGCAGTCCTAGCTGTAGTACTATGAACATAATGCTTAACTCTGTCATGCTGAGCCTTAGACAACACTGATATATTTTGATTTTATTGGGATGAAGACTATTGACATTGACCCATTTGGTACTATAGGTCTTAGCTAATAATTTCTTCAGTATCCATTTGTATACTATTGTTGCATCAGTGTTTCTACCCAAGACATATTCATCAATGAATTTGTCCATAGTATCATTCAGCCAGGATTCCATTTCCTCCACTCATGCATCTTCTAGTGGAATGTGATTGGTCGGGGTATCTGTCAAAGTCTCCAGGCCAAAATAATCACAGAGAGCCTCAACAATGTAGCCCTAATAAAAGAAACAGTTAAGTCTTTGTCATGATCATAATGATTTTTAACATCTGCATTGACTGTTTTTCTACTTAAACGACTTCTTTCTGCATTCATTGTGCCTTTGTCAAAGGACTTCTCCTCGTAAAAGCACTTACACATTACAGTAAAAAATTCATGGCAGTATGCCACATTTCAAATGTGATAGAGTAATGGTGATTCCGTTCCTCTATTTCAGTGAAGCAACCAGATCTAAGTCCTTTGCCACCAATAACCCGCTCTCTGGTAAGCTGATCAGCCCCAATGCATACTGGCACTTTCTCCTTACCAGCAACCATATATATTTCTTCCACTGCTAATTTATATTTGTCCAAAATAGACACAACATCTGCATACGTTTGCTCATTCAGCGGAAGAACCTCTAAAGGTACCACTACATTCTTCTTTGTTAGCTCCTCACTGTATGTACCCAATATATGAGTGGGCTGGGTCTTGTAGAGAAAGTTCAACTGGGGAAGGAACTCCTTAGCTACCCTTAATATGAGAACCCTGTAATCATTCTTTAATCTTCTTTCATCCTGGTCAGAAGGAATAAAGTGACAAAACTGTAGATCTTTAGTATGTCCCTCAATTTCATGTGGCATTTCATCAAAAGACTTTGTAATATGACAGCTAACTCAAACCAGTTTAACATTCCACCATGGTGATCAGTTCTTTCATGTTTGACCCCTACAGAAACATTAATATTATCCCCAATAATCCTGAAAGGCTGGCCATTCCTGACTCCTTCCACAATATCATTGTAACAATTCTTCCCAATATTCTCTATAATGCGGTTGGCAGTTTTGTAGGAAGTAGTCACACCTACTACCTGAAGATGGTCAAAGATCTGGTTTAAAAAAATATGACAGTAATTATTGCACTGATCATCATATCACAGTATGTGGTTGACGCATTATGTTCTGTATTTACTTGATTACGATATATAACATGTTTCAAGCAATAAGTAAAACAATGTTTTATCTCTGTCAAAGGAGTAAAATAAGTTAGCACGTCCAATATAAAGTCTGCAGTATTTTGTATCTGTAATAAGAAAGAAAACTACTCAGTGTCAAAAATAATATTTGCATTACATTGTGTCACTGTTATCAGTCATGTATGAATGCAATATATTTGACATGCTAAATAACATTTAAAATTTCACTCAGTTACTCAAGGGTACTTTTTTATCAAAGCAAGAACCGTCCAGTCATTTTGCATATTTTACCATACAAACTAAAATGTATAAAGACCTATAGTGTCTCATCAACCTGTAATTGTTCTTTCATCTGTAAATTAATGACGCTTCTAAAGATTAGGCGCTATACAAAGTCTTCATTATTATTATTATTCTAGGAAATGGGGATAGGTGAAACCTCGACAATAATTTGTCTAATACGTAACCTGTTCGACTGGGTTCGGTCGGCGTTTGAATTTAAGCAGAAACTAGACAAATTTTTAAAGTTACGCAGCTTATTTCTTTGATGCAGACAGACATTCGACGTCAGACTATCAGTTTTATTTAACACGTTAATATTATTAATCCTTGATTGTTTCTGCGTGGATTAAATATAGGCCTATCTATAGAATTTGGGGGGGATGGATGGTTGGGGGTGCATCAAGGGTACATAGACTGGTGGGGTGTGTGTAAAAAAGAGTATGCATGTGTACAGGAAGGGGAGGAGGGGTCAAGCTTTGCAAGATTTATGTGTACTTACTAAATAGATGGCCCCTAACCCACCAAAACAAGGGAAACAGGTATAGAAATAATGATCTTGTAATTTTACTGCAAAAATTCAAAACAGATGCTGTTTTAATGTCAGCTTAAATTACCAGCCACTAAGAGAAACTTCAACACTGAAATGCCTATGTTCTAAAAGCCACTACTTAAATTCATCATAATATATAAGCAAGTCCCAATCTGAGTTTAAACATTTCTCTCGCATTTTGCAAATTATTTGTAGAATCAAATATAAACACCATGATTATGTGATTTGTTTTCCTAACATTAGCTAAAATTAATTCTGAAGCAGATAATTATCAAAGTGCAATAATAAAAAGATATTATGTTGATATTGCATGTATGACAAGGAAAAAATGGAACTGTGGTCCAATAAGTATACAATTTTCTTTTTTTTATTTTCTGTGAAAAGAAGAAACTCAATAATACTATTTGTTACATATTTACAGTTACAAGCGTTACTAATAGCAGAAAAATTAATCAAGATTAAATGGAACATTGTAGATGAAGTTATTCAAAGTGATCAATTCAGACCATTGAAAATAATACATTTTTTCTCATCTGTATTTTAATCACTTCTTAACTAATTACTTTTAGTTTTCTCTAATATTACAAAGATATACATGAAGTAAATATTAAAATGGTACCAAATAATACTTCTTTTTAACTGGTCAAGAAATGCTTTGTTAATACACATGTTAATGTATAACACTGGCAGAATCTAAGTGCGAACAAGGGGAATTGCAAAAAGGTATGCAACATGTAACACAACATTTTATGGAAATTGGAACAAATAAACAAGAAAATAACAAAAAGATAATCGATTTTTCATGAACACATTCATCCAGTAGGACAACTGTCAGTAAACTTTGAAGTCTAGAGAGTTCATGAAATCTGTAGGACATTAGAAGGCTGTAAACAAGTCCAAGGCATATAATCAATTCTCGTATTAATTTAATACTACCAACTCTGCTTATTGGCACTGAAACAGAAAGAAGCTCTCCAGAAGAAATGGCTGACATGTTGCTATTTCGGCCACTAATTTGTGAAAATCAGACACTTTTAAATTTGGATAGTCCTTTTAAGATAGATAACTGTTGTCAGATATAACACACTGTTGTGATGCACTGTTTTCAGTATCCATTAAAATGGAATTCTTTACTGCCATTTTGATAATTTTGATTTGCAGCATTGTTTCAGCAATTGTTGCTGCATCAGTATATAGCACACAGTGCAATAATGATGCTCTGTCTTGGCTTGAAATATCCTCAGCAACAAATCTTTTTCTTAAAACGTCATCGATTAATTTTTTCTGCACCTGACTGCTGCTAAATGGTACTGTGTGGGATATTAATAAAACTCCAGTAATGAGAAGAAGACCTATGCAAAAGTGGATTACATAATTGAAAATTAATTGTGATTTTTTCACAAAAGATTCAAAGGAATTGTAAATATCCTGCCATATGCTTATCCAAAATATCCATTTTTAAAGTCTGTGTTTGTGTGTTTCGATTTTTAAAGCAGCTTTAACAATTTTATTCATTTAGCTATGATATATGCAGTGTGGTAGTTTATAATGATGTCTAACACTGGGGAATCATGCTGCAGACATATAGCATGATGTCCCACCCAGTCACATTATCTTGACACTAGGCCAACCAGTCCTAACACTAGCAACTTAATACTGTGCACCAAGTGAGGCAGATGTTAGTACCATTGTTATAAGTCTTTTGGTATGACACGGCCATGCCTCGAACCAATAACCTCCTGCATCCAAGGTGGATACTTTAACTTCTATGTCACTGGAACGGTCCCATTATTAAAAGTCACCGTGACCTTGACCAAGGGTGGTAGGTGACTGGACGTGTAGGCTATTAAAATAACACTTAATAATGAGATTACTAACAAGCTAATGTCAACGAACAAATCAACACCACTTCCAACTACCTTCTCTCCAGTCGTCCTTCCAGACATCTTTGCAAATTTCTTCCGTGACAAAGTACAAACCATTAGAGATAAGTTTGACACCACAATTTCAATTGACTCGTCGTCACCATACAGTTGGGATACAGAATTTGAGCGGCAACTATTAGAGCATTTGAACCTGTCTCTATGGATTTTGTACGTACAATCGTGATGAAGAGTGCACCAAAGTCATGTGAACTTGATCCAATTCCAACATCACAGCTGCTTGAGTGCTTAGATCCAGTATTGCCTTCACTAACTGATGTTATTAATATCTCTCTCTCATCCGGGGAATTCCCATCATGTTTCAGAACTACCATTGTAAAGCCTCTGCTGAAGAAACCAACACTAGACCATAACGATTTAAAGAACTACCACCCACTTTCTAATCTCCCATTCATATCAAAAATCTTAGAAAAGGTTGTTTTATCTCAGCTTGTATCTCATCTAAATTCAAACAGTCTTTAAAGCAATGTACAATCTGCATATCGCCCTTGCCACAGTACTGAAACTACTCTTCTAAAAGTAGTTAATGACATTCTCTCTGCGTTGGATAGCGGAAAGATTACAGTCTTCACCCTCCTTGATTTGTCTGCAGTATTTGACACGATAGACCATGATATATTACTTCACCGTCTTCAGCATGTATTTGGCATTCATGATACAGCCTTACTGTGGTTCAAGTCCTACTTGGTCAACAGGACACAAATTGTATCTGCAAATGGAATACACTCCAGCCCAGTTGATCTATGTTGTGGTGTTCCACAGGGGTCTGTTCTTGGACCTGTCCTCTTTATTCTGTACACTCAGTCGCTCTCAAGTGTCATAGATCATCATCCAGTGTCTCACCAATTGTATGCTGATGACATCCAAATATACCACTCTAGCCACCCAACTGAAGTTGATGCTACCATCCAAGGTGTAGAGAGGCGCATTTCTGATGTGAATGACATGGAACAAACTGCAGATGAATGATGATAAAACTGAGGCCATTCTGATCACAATAGAATGACTTTTTCATTCACATCCTATACCTCAAACAATAAATATCAGAAACGCCAACATTAAATTCACACAATCAGTACGAAACCTAGGTGTTACTCTGGACAGTACTCTCACATTGCACCAACATGTCATGAATATATGCAAGGCTACATATCTTGAGCTGAGACGCATCAGCTCAATACGCAAATATTTTTCAGTTGATGCCACTAAAACACATGTGTGTTCATTAGTGTTTTCAAGACTGGACTATTGTAATTCAATTCTGTCTGGTTCATCTCAATATCTACTCCAGAAACTTCAAAATGTTCAAAACACAGCTGCTCGGAGCACACTTAGAGTACCACGATCAGAGCACAACTCCCCGCTGCTCTGTACCTACACTGGCTATCCATTCGATCCAGAATCAAACACAACATTTGTTCTCTGTGCTACGTTTCACTTTCGTACTGTAGTCCACCATACCTATCTGATCTCACGCATGTGTACACTCCAGCAAGATACTTACGCTCCTCTTCTGACAATCGTATACTCATTATTCCCACTATGAAAACAAAGTCATATGGACAGCGTTCTTTTGCATACCAGGGCCCAGCAACGTGGAATGAATTGCCCACTGAACTTAGACACAAAGACACAATGATCCCATTCAAGAGTGCTCTCAAAACTCACTTATTTCGTCTGCAAGAACAAACTTAAAGACCTAATAATGTTTCCTACCTGAAATATTCGCACTATACGAAGTCCTCAATATTGTTATTATTATTATTATTATTATTATTATTATTATTATTATTATTTTATTGACCAAATATTATAACTATCCCTCAGTGTTGTCTGAATTCATGATCATGCAAAACAAACTGAAAATAAAACCTTCAGCAAAATGCTGATAGTGGCGCAATCGCTGACAGACAAAACAAGTAACGTATATCTCCCCTGCTAAGGCAGGTAAAACAATAAAACATCGAAATAGGGACCAAATTATGTTCATTAATGCGATGGAGTTGTTTGAAAGCTTTGTTTTTAGTAATAACAGCCATCTGTGAAGGCTGATAGCATACCTTTGAGTAAATTGTAAAGTGCTTGTAGTCATAAAGCTTCCTAGTCTGTTCATATTTTGTTCCTTATTTTGAGCACAATGAGTATAATAAAGATATATGTCTATATTTTTGGTAACAGTAACCATGTAATTTGACTCATAATGGTCATTTACACAAAATTGAGAGAAGTTCATGCCGTCCAGAAATTTATAAAGATTGATTACAATTTGGCAAATACATTTTGAACAGTGGATAATAGCAATTTATCATGTGCTGACAAGAGATGATGCATGATGCATGCAGTCCTAAAGCGAACATTTCACTAGTCATGTGATCTGAAAGGAAAATAGTCTGAGACATATTAACAATGAAATTTAGTATGGATGAAACCCATCATGATGTTTACCTGTGTATAGCAAACATTGTACAGAGCAGTATGTTTGTCAATGGCTTTTTGAGGTTGCTTTACGCAGATTCATATAGTAAGAACACACAAACACACACAAGCACTCAAATTATTTTAATAAGTAAAAAAGAAACAAACTTACATAATTGCGTCTTTTTACCTAAAAACATAAATCATGCCATTTCCCCCAAAACTAGAGCAAGAATAGTTATTTTGGTAAAGTGCTTTGACTGAAAACTTACTGCTTTTCAATAACTGGGAGAGCAGGATTAGTTTGTGTCTCTTTTGTCTAGGAAAAGGTCTCTGTATTCCTTGCGTGATTCCAACTGGAAAAAGATTCTTTATCGTTTGGTACCTGCTGCGGCACATGACACCTGAATTATGGTAATGAATATGAATAATAAATTACTACTGTTCATTGATTTGCATGTAGTCTGTACAAGCTGTAATAATGTTTTCATTCAAACCTGTTATTAAAAGTAACATACTTTAGGCAAATCACTGATTTCCAATAGTCTTTCATCAACACAAGTACTAAACTATGGAAAATGAACTATTATAAAGACACCTGTGTGTTATGATTAGGTCTGAATATTATAATGCAATATATCTCCATGTTCTACCATACAGAACCATAATCATAATCCACTCACATCTATTTAAAATTATTTAATATGCATGTTAGAATAACACACACACGCACACACACATATATATATACATATATATACATATATATATATATATATATATATATATATATATATATATATATACCAAAGACTTACAAAAATGGTACTAACAGATGCCTCACTTGGTGCTCAGCATTACGAGGTTAGTGTTAGGACTGGTTGGCCTGGTGTCAGGATAATGTGATAGGGTGGGACATCACGGTACACGTCTGCGACATGATGCCCCAGTGCTATACATCACTATAAACTGCCACACTGCAGATATCGTAGCGATATGACTGAAAAATTGTAAAAGCTATGTTAAAAATCCAAATCACACACACACACACACATACATTTTCATCATGACACAAGAACAAAAGTAAAATAATTATTAGGATTTTTAGCATCTCAGAATAATAATTCAGAATACACAATAGTGATCTGACAATAAGGAAACAACATCAAAACTCTACCAGTGTATGAAGAACCAGTGTTTGTTTAGCTTGTTAGCACAATCATTCCAAAATGGATTCACTCTAGTGGTTTGTAATCCTCCTGCATCTGAAACATATGTGTTCAGAAAATCTTTTTCTTCCTCTGACCACTGTATTCTCGGCAAGGCAGGAAACCTGAATAGATTCAAATACCAACATGTATACATAATATTATTAATATCAGCTGGAAAAGTACAAAATAAAGTGTAATGCTGATTTTCAAAATTTTACCAACCATCTTTATTTTTTGTACAATGATCATCAGTTTTATTACATCATTCACGAGTCATCCTTCAAGACCAAAACCAATTTATTTTTAACAAATGCTATCAGTAACAATGAAAATTAAATCTTTATTCTTAATTTCATCCTTCTCTTATTCATGTTATGATAGTAAAAGTGACATGTCTTGAAGTCAAGTTTAAGATTATAATTTTTTATCTATATACTGATCGTAAAAGATGCTTATATACTTATTTCATGATCTTAAGAAATGGGTACCTTGAGTAATTGTTTCTTTGACTCTTGGTGATGTAGAATCTCTTCCTGTTTCCCTGCAGAACATTAGGTGTCTTTGAACAAGTGTGAAAGAATGTTGGTATTCTCTCCATCTTCAGGCCACGTGTATTTACAAATGAGTATTTCTTATAAATCAACCCCCGAAGTATGTGTTGATCACGATGGACGATATGTGGGTCTGATATGACCCGTTCATTAAAATGTGAAATTTTGCTGCATGCAAATTTTTCCGGAACTAACCTGTGTACACTTAGACACATACCGGTAATTGGTAACAGCCATTTCAAGCATGAAATTGAAAATGGCCATAGGACAGATGGTTGTGTTATTTCACGTGGATTTACAAGTCACCAAACATAGGATTAGCTCCAGAAATATAGGGGCCCCGAGTGTTCTAAAGCGCTGTCCATTACGGATCACTGCCATCTCACCTGTCTGCGTGGGTTCGAGTCTCGGATTCAGGCAATATGGGTATGTGAGAAAGCTTGCCAGTAGATTCTCGTAGATCGGTGGTTCTTTACGGGGATTTCCCGGGTTCTTCCTTCACCATTAATACTGGCCGCCATGTATAGCGTATCGTGTGCTGAAAAATGGCGTTAAACCCTACAACAACAAAAACAACAACAACCAGAAATATAATGTACATGTCACCAAAATAACTCTTGCGCAATTTCAACATGACAGAGGCCGTTACCTGACCCTCACAACGAAGAGTAACGGAGTGGAGAGAGGTCATGGAACCAGACTACTCATACATATGTTAATAATATTTTTGTTTCATATTCGTTAGCTAATTCTGATCAAATTTTTCAAAGAGAGAAATACGAATTTATCAACGTCTGTATCTTTCACTGTCGTCAAGGATTTGAACATAAGACTGTTGGATCAGCTTAATTGCAGAAATAATAACATTAATAGTTTTGTAGTTCATTATATAATAATATATATTTAAAATGTAATTTTAAACAAAAAATAAACCGTAGCATGATGAGCGGATATCGTTCATGTGCTCCCTTTCTTTGCCTTTGTGCCTTTTATAGGGACCTTTGGTGAGACCTTATGGTCGTCTTGGCACCCCATGAGGCTTTCCTTTTTACTGACATTCTTTATGAATGTTTTTGTGTGGTGTATCCTTCAGTGAGATTGGGAGATCAGATCATGCTACAAAGTTACCTATGCTGGATTCTTACAAATGATTACTATTATACTGAGTAAAACTACAGCGTGGATTTGTTTTCATTTTCTAGAACACACTATATTAAAATAATCGGCATGTATATTTCTGTCTTTGACTTTGTCAAGGTTAAGATACATGTATATCTGTATACTGCTATTGACCTAGAAATCTAAAAATAACTAAGTGTATTGTACATGTGACAGGTGGTATGATTTACTGTTTTTCTGAATTTATCAAGGGTGAAGTTAAATGGTGTAAATACCCTTCTACTAATTTGAACTATTGCAAAATTACGTTACTCCACTAAAATTACCCAGACATTTA
Organism: Sinohyriopsis cumingii; assembly: GCA_028554795.2. NCBI lineage: Eukaryota > Metazoa > Mollusca > Bivalvia > Unionida > Unionidae > Sinohyriopsis > Sinohyriopsis cumingii. The sequence continues at coordinate 226,103 of JAPYKE020000552.1, forward strand.
AATTATTGTATATAAGTACTGAATAATGACACGATTATAAAGATGTTATCTCGGTTGATATGGTTGCATGTTATCCAGGAAGTATTCATGGAATGGGAGAGAGTTCTAAGTATTTTGAGAGATTTGAACATCCAACACACGAGACGACCAGAGTATCGATAAATGGACCAATACCAGATTTTGACCAGACTGGATTCCCTTGTATCGAGTCATTTAAGATTGCCGAAGATCTTCATCCGATTTGTTATTTCGGTAATAACAGTATTATTACGATAAAAGCTTGATGTAAAAATGCTAGTATCATTAACATTAAGTGAAGAAATTATATCATATAGTCAGCAAAAACAAATTTGGTTACCATAGCAAAATAATTATTCTGACAATGAAAATCCTTATATAACCGATGTTGAGAATAAAATCGCAAACGATCTTGCCAGAAAAATAATTGGTAAATTTACCAAAGGAGGATCATAGGATCATAAACGACATTGTACAAGGTTAATTATAGATGATGCTGAACTAGATTTTATAGTTACTGGTACAACGAAGAGAAATATATTTATAAGTCAAGAAGAGCTTTCTTGCCATATGGAACGAAATTAGGTTCAATTGTGAATTATATTGATGTCGAGTCACCGCAGTTTACTCATTTAAGCTCTTCAATAGTCGCGTATGTTTCGATAAATAGTAATAATAATAATAATGAGGACTTTGTATAGCGCCTAATCTTTAGAAGCTCTAAGCGCTATACAACATTAGACAACACGTATAAGATAAAAAACATATAATAATATTATTGCAAAAACAAACACCATGAAATTAGAAAAACATTACAAAATAAAAAACATGCTGAGAATATTTCAGGTAGGAAACATTATTAGGTCTTTAAGTTTGTTCTTGTAATCGAAATAAGTGAGTTTTGAGAGCACTCTTGAATGTGATCACTGTGTTTGTGTGTCTAAATTCAGTAGGCAATTCATTCCACGTTGCTGGGCCCTGCTATGCAAAAGAACGCTGTCCATATGACTTTGTTTTCATAGTGGGAATAATAAGTATACGATTGTCAGAAGAGGAGCGTAAGTATCTTGCTGGAGTGTACACATGTGTGAGGTCGGATAGGTATGGTGGACTAGAGTCCGACAGTGAAACGTAGCACAGAGAACAAATGTTGTGTTTGATTCTGGATCGAATGGATAGCCAGTGTAGGTACAGAGCAGCGGGGAGTTGTGCTCTGATCGTGGTACTCTAAGTATGCTCCGAGCAGCTGTGTTTTGAACATTTTGAAGTTTCTGGAGTAGATATTGAGATGAACCAGACAGAATTGAGTTACAATAGTCTAGTCTTGAAAGCATTAATGAACAGACAAGTGTTCTAGTGGCATCAACTGTAAGATATTTGCGAATTGAGCTGATGCGTCTCAGCTCAAGATATGCAGCCTTGCATATGTTCATAATATGTTGGTGCAATGTGAGAGTACTGTCCAGAGTAACACCTAGGTTTCGAACTGATTGTGTGAATTTAATGTTGGCGTTGCTGATATGTATTGTTTGAGGTAAAGGATGTGAATGAGAAAGAATTTGTGTTGTGATCAGAATGGCCTCAGTTTTATCATCATTCATCTGCAGTTTGTTCCATGTCATCCATGATTTCACATCAGAAATGCACCTCTCTACACCTTGGATGGTAGCATCAACTTCAGCTGGGTGGCTAGAGTGGTATATTTGGGTGTCATCAGCATACAATTGGTGAGACACTGGATGATGATCTATGACACTTGAGAGCGATTGAGTGTACAGAATGAAGAGAACAGGTCCAAGAACAGACCCCTGTGGAACATCACAACATAGGTCAACTGGGCTGGAGTGTATTCCATTTGCAGATACAATTTGTGTCCTGTTGACCAAGTAGGACTTGAACCACAGTAAGGCTGTATCATGAATGCCAAATACATGCTGGAGACGGTGAAGTAATATATCATGGTCTATTGTGTCAAATGCTGCAGACAAATCAAGGAGGGTGAGGACTGTAATCTTTCCGCTATCCAACGCAGAGAGAATGTCATTAACTGCTTTTAGAGGAGTAGTTTCAGTACTGTGGTAAGGGCGATACGCAGATTGTACATTGCTAAAAAGACTGTTTGAATTTAGATGAGATACAAGCTGGGATAGAACAACCTTTTCTAAGATTTTTGATATGAATAGGAGATTAGAAAGTGGGTGGTAGTTCTTTAAATCGGTATAGTCTAGTGTTGGTTTCTTCAGCAGAGGCTTTACAATGGTAGTTTTGAAACATGATGGGAATTCCCCGGATGAGAGAGAGATATTAATAACATCAGTTAGTGAAGGCAATACTGGATCTAAGCACTCAAGCAGCTGTGATGTTGGAATTGGATCAAGTTCACATGACTTTGGTGCACTCTTCATCACGATTGTACGTACGAAGTCCATAGAGACAGGTTCAAATGCTGCTAATAGTTGCCGCTCAAATTATGTATCCCATCTGTATGGTGACAACGAAGAAATTTGCAAACATGCCCGGAAGGTCGACCGGAGAGAAGGTAGTTGGAAGTGGTGTTAATTTGTTCCTTGACATTCGCTTGTTAGTAATCTCAAAGATCTCTTTGCAGCTTGAACTTTCCATGACCTTAGCAGCGTAGTGGGCTGATTTCGATGCATGGACTATATTTGTGACAGTCTTCTTAGCGACTTCATATATTTGGTTATGAATAGTGAGTCTGGTGGAAAGCCAGAGGCTCTGAGCTTTACGGCGGTCTCTTAGCAGTGCGAAGCTGGTCCTTAACACTGCTATATCATGGAGAACACTTTTGGATTGATACTCTGCACTTGGTAGCTGGGGCATGTTTGTCAAGTAATGAATTCAGACAATTATCGAGTTGTTCTGCGGTAGGAGGTAAGCAAGTTGTTAGGTTAGCTTGGATGTCGTGCATTAGTTTGGTTCTATTTATCATACGGAGGTTAATTTATTATCGATAAACAGATTTCCTGGATTTGCCGTTATAGTCGCTACAGATTCAGCCTGTAGCAATAGAAACATGCAGGATTATTAGAGCAATTACATATAGGCGCTTATGCATCATGGGGCAAATGGAGAAGAAAACAAGAAAAGATACTTAGTTATTCTAAATCTGCCGACGTTGAAATAAAAAAATATTTATTACAAAAAATAAAAAAATAAACAAAATTCTTCAGCACTATTGGAATATGGTCATATAGCTAGACATAAGACTGTTTAATCTCAATGGACCGGGATGTTTTGGTAAAACAGCACGTGTGATTGAGTTATTTCTTGAGAATTTTTCAAACAAAAAAGATATAGTTGTTTTAACACGTACACATGGACTCGCCAGAGAAATGAACGAACGAGGAGTAAAACCTAATAATTATCACAGCTTCTTTCGGTGGAAGGGAGATACATGGACTCCTGTACGAATGGGTGAAAAATATAGTCCAAGGATTATTATTTGGGACAAAATATGTACGTGGTCAACCACCGCCTTTTGTTGAATTGTCTCCACACGAGTGGATTATTATTTAGAATAACTGATGATCATAGTACACTTGATAATAAATTAATAGAGCTTAAGAAATTAATGAGACTACAAAGGAATACAGTCCAATGTGAAATAATGCGTGAAATAATTTCAGAAACTCCTATTAACAATTTTTTTACTTTATGGAGACTGGATGATTTGATAGTTGCAAGTAGAAAGATTGTTCCTGATACACTTCAACAACGATTATTTATGTTACATAAATATTTTTGTTTTCCAATCTACCCGTACCATTATGTTATCGACCAGCAGATACGCGACGACAGAATATTGAAGTTGATATACCAGGAGCATCAGAGAAACAAAATCTTGTGTTAAATGATATTGTTTGAATTCCTGTCAGTGTTGTTGAGAGCGCGTTAACGCCTGACGGATTCAGGGACAAAACAATGTGGACTCTAGGATATGTCATAACGATTCATTCATCTCAAGGATTAAGTATTTCTGATACAAATATTTGGATTGTTGATGATCGTATCGAGTGGTCAAATTTAATTTATCTCGCAGTGTCTCGAGTCAGAAGAATATCTCACCTGCGGATGGTTATCGTAGACTTCACAGAAAATAATAATTAAATTCAGGTAACTAATGATGATATAGTAAGAAAAAAATTAGTTGGTTATAAACTGTGTAACAAAAAGAATAACCCGCAATTCTCGATGCTGAATTTATCATGATATTAAAACAACAGCAAAATAAGCATTGTGCAGGCTGTAAAAGTGATGTTGTCGCAATATTCAAATAATAATCGAAGGCAATTTACCTTAGACAGAATTAATAGTAATTTTGGTCATACACGTAAAAATGTGATGCTGACCTGTCTTGAATGTAATCGACGTCGCGGAGCTAGTTTACGAAAGTGAACGCGGTGGTTATTGTGTCTTCAGGAATTACTTATAATTGTTCACGCACAAATCCACCTTGAAGAGCAGTTAAATCTAGTTTTAGATTGTAGGTCTACCCGTGGATCTTACCAAGCTATAAATTGTATGTGTCGTAATAGTCCAAATAGGATCAGTCGCTCTTATTTTACCAACTTCAAGTTCACCAGCTTCATATAAATATATTAGTTACATTACCTAGTACTAGTTGTTTTGAAAAGGAGTCATGTCGTTGTATTGGTATATGTTTTATTGTGATCGCATTGATGGGTTTTATATAAATTGCAGAAGTAATTTCATTATTTAATGCAGCTATCACACTTGGTAATCTTGCAACCCATTCACGAAATTTCTTGTCTTTCTGAATTATTTCCTTCGCATACTGATATATAAATAACTGGTCAGCAATTACTTCTGCAATTTATATAAAACCCATCACGATGAATTGCTCCATGTCATCGTCAGATTTTGACGTTATGATTTTCATCAGAGATGATACTACACCAAGCAATTCCTTGCCAGGATCAACCTGTCGTGTTGATCACTTTGTAGCAACAGATCGTGAAACATTTGCTGCATCTGCAAGTTTATTAATCGCTGCTCTACCTCTCCAATATCCTCTTGGGCTATAATAAATAGATACCATTATAATAATGATAATAATAATCGATTGATTAATTGCAGGCCCCTAATGCTAATTTACATTTCATCGCAGATCTTACTAGGAAGCTAGAAAATTTTCCTCCGAGAGATTATTTTAAAATGGAATCAGCTTCACATCTGCAATATGTTGTTGTTGTGAATCCTTATTTTTATACGCTACATCATGCTTGTTCAATAGCATTTATTGGATGCTCTCTTGGTCTTGGTTGATCTCGCTCGTCAAGTCGGATATCAAGTTGGGTTCCAGGACCACAACAATTATATCCAAGAAGATGTTTTTCTCCTGGGTATTTATCCCCTGGAGCTCCTGGTAATTTTCCTAATGTAGCAGAGACATCACAACCTGTCTTCATACAAGACGGAATAAATATATAGATTTTGTACCACATTTTACACACATTTACCTGTAAGTGCACATTTTTTGTGTTATTATTGTTGTTAATCCACTTGTTGGGGTAGATGCTCTACATCGAACACAATATAAATTCATATTAATTATCATATTTGTACAACATGGATATCATTGATTTCTTAGCGACACGAAACCAAGAGCCAGTGAAACATCCAGCGCTACCAAATTCTATCAGAGCAATTATCATAGGTCCATCTGGGTCTGGTAAAACACAGTTATTAATTAATCTGATAATGAGATGGCTCAGATGAGATACGTTATATTTAGTGGCACCATCTGTGTATGATCAACGATGCTACGAGGTGCTTAAAGATTTTAATGAAAATGCAAAATTGTTGGACGAGGACGGCAATTATATTATTAATTTTATCACCGATGTTGATTAAGCCCCATCTGTAGCTGACCTCGATGGATTTATTAATAATATCGTAGTATATGATGATGTGATGCGGGACAAATAATCAAATCCAGCTCGGATATTTTCTCGAGGAAGACATAAAAACACCGATGTCATATACGTTACTCAGCGATATACACACCTAACTAAAGTGCTTAGAGATATTTGTAATATTTTAGTTGACTTTAATGGAGTCGATACACATACTCTTCGAAATATTCATTGGACTTAGTGTTCAGGGGATATAAACATGATTGAGTTCAAAAGCTTCTTTTCAAAAGCGCAATCTACTCTACACGGATTTATAACAATAACTTTGCATGATACTCGATCACGATATCGTATCGGCCTTGATAAAATATTTGGTTGAGAAAAGACATTAGTTTCTTAAAATTATTTTTAGATTTCTCATCAGTATCTTTATAAGTCGATTAGCTCTATCTAACTCTGATTTAGAATCATTTTAGACTCGTCGTATTCTTTCATTCATACGATTTTCTCTTGCATCATCTGTACATTTGTTAAATTCATTTCCAGATTCACGTTCGGGATTAAGAGACCTTATAATAATTCCTAATTCAAATTCTTTATCTAAACAGCAGCTGAGAGAGTGCGACTACAAATAAGTGTCACGGTGGGTAAACACAACATATGCAGATGTATAAATACACGAACGACAAAGATAGAGTAACAAAATAAACTAACCCAATTAGATAAATTCTCAGTTTTTGGTTAGAGGCTTCGGTTTGACGTCATTGACTTTATTTTTTTTTTGTATGAGATTTTATTTTTCGTAAATGGACTTTAAAGCAAGTGGTCTGTAGAACCTCCCTGCTGCTGCTGCAAAAATATCAACATTTTTTTAATTCAAAAGAGATCAGATTTAGAATTTGATGCAGTCACATCAATCTGTGGGACTATATGATGCCTCTAGCGCTAGCAGAGTGTTATCGTTAAAGTGTGTTTAGGTGAAGTCCGCAATAATTAAAGTTCCTTATACAAGGTGGAGACAATAGCGACGCAAGGGTTAGGGTCGCCCGGGGTCAATGCTTTTTAATGGCGCCCTTTCCGAGGCCACGAGGCCCTAGTGTTCCTTAGCGAGGTTCCTACTATGCTAAAGAGAACAGTATTTCTTATTTTGCCAGCAACCAACTTCTCCCCACTCCCAAACAGTTTCGTAGCGGACTGGAAAAGATGAATAGTATGGCATTTGTAGCTGCACTAAATGCTACCGATTGCGCCCCATTCACCTGGCGTTCAGGAGCAATTGCCCTCCATCCATTTCGCGCCGCTAATGAACAGAGTAACCTGTGCAAGTCGTTGTCTGTGCAACAGATCTCAATGTCTACCAGCAAGGACAGACAATCAGCTTGTCCAAGCAGTAATTGAATAAATAGACGTTGTTTTATTAATGGAATTTCATTCCTTTAGCTGACTTAAGTTTGGAACATTCTTTACTGGAATTAGCACCTGGCTGTTAGGTGAAAGCATGTTTCAAAGACACATAGTTGACCGCGCCGGTGTCCTAGTGGTTAGAGAATCCGTCCCGGATGCGGAAGGTCGCAGGCTCGAACTCCGGCCGGGTCATACCAAAGAATAAAATGGGTACTAACAGCTGCCTCGAGAGGCAATGAACATTAAGAGATTCGTGTTATGACTGGTCGGCCAGGTGTCAGGATAATGTGACCAGGTGGGAGATGATCATACATGTCTGCGACATGATGCACCAGTGCTAGAGGGTCCCCGAGTGGCCGAGTGGTCAAAAGCGCTCTCCGTTACGGATCATTGCTATCTCACCTCTGTCTGCGTGGGTTAGAGTCTCGGATTCGGCCAATGTGGGTATGTGAGAAAGCATGCTTGTAGCTTCTCGTGGGCCGGTGGTTCTTTCCGGGGTTTTCCCGGATTCTTTCTCCACCAATAATACTGGCCGACATGCATAGCCTATCGTGTGCTGAAAAATGGCGTTAAACCACACAACACCAAAACACCAGTGCTAGACATCACTATAACTTTCTACGCCGCAGACGTCATAGCGATAGGACTTAAAAATTGTTAAAGCTATGTTAAAAATTCAAACCAAACACTATCAAACACACATAGATCTGGAAAAAAGAGCGGCTCATATGTCTTTTCTCTCTGCATAGTAGCTGTCATCCAGGTTGCTTCTATACTGATAAATAGATCATGAGCACTCAAACATACAAAGTTACTGAATTTTTAATAGTTGCACACAGAGCCACTTTCAAAAAGCTTGATGTATTTTGCATGTTTCTGACGTAGAATGGTGGGATCAGACATCCTTCTCAGATGGCTCTACCTCGTCAACCCAGATAAAGTCATTATTATCTCATGCGTTCATATTACCTCTGCATGATGCGGGGAAAGCTTGTATGGAGGGAACAGGATGTTTGGTCTAAAATTAACAAATGCCACAGTATATATTTGCACTATAAACTACCTATCGCTGCAAACAGTCATTCTCAGTGACGAACTTTTCACGCTTCACAAACCTATATTTCCTATATGTATTATATTTGGTTTTATATCCAGGTAAGAAACTTACATTCAGTGATTTAGTTGTAATTCACTAGTCACTACTGACATAAACGTATATATATATATATATATATATATATATATATATATATATATATATATATATATATATATATAACAAGAGGATTAATCTCAAACGGACTACTCGGCCAAGAGTAGAAATTAAGGTTTTTCCATTTTCTTACACATTCACTTTAACCACACACACTCTCACACACGCGCGCGCTCGTGCAGACAGACAAAGGTAGAATACATGTACAGAACAGTCGCCAATTCCCCTAAGATCATTGCCTTAAAGGTGAAAATGCATTTGATGTTGGAGCCAGCTATTGTACCGGTGTTAAACGTCCCTGCGGTCGAAAGTGTTCACATTCATGTAGTCGAAGGATTCTTTGCTCATGCTCACGTTCGTGACTTACAGCTCGGCGGATACATAGAAAGCTCCCATTTATTTGGGGCGTGTAAAGAAAGGAGTAATTAATCCTAAAATAAAACTTTAGTTCACAAAATTAATAAATATATCTAAAACAAATCCCATGATTATATTTTCAGATAAGATATCGACATTATAGTGTACTTAACATGATTTAATGATCAAGAAAGTTCTTTTGCAAAACCCCAAATGCATCATAATTTATTGAAACGCATGGTACATACCTAGAGAAGATATGCACTTGTCTTTCTTTGACTCAGTTTAACCTGTGTTAGGTTTGAAGCACACTTAAACCATAAAATTTTGCACTGCCAGAAGTACGTGTTAAAGATAATGAAGTTCATGGCAACGAGCAAAAGAGGCCAGATGAAACGTAGACCATCCAGAGGTGAATTAAGGAAATAACTGAAACATTCCTGAAGAATGATGCTGTTACACATATGTACTTTTGCGTTAATTTCCTTCTCCATTTTTAATGTACAAGACGTAATCAAAGCTAATTTGATTCAAACGAAACCGTGGATGCATGATACGTTTATATTTACTGGTGTTATTTAATGAGTAATACGTATTGATATAGTCATATCAAATGCAATGATGCGTTTATTAAACTTTACTACCTACCTAGTTGTCCATTTATAAACACTAATTCCAATGGCACTGGATATTATGAGCACTGCTAGACCAGCAACACTACAGCCAATAATTACTGCCAGATCTGAAATAATATATAAAAAATGTTGAAGATTCAACTTTTAATGTATGGACATTTTAATGCTTAGATTGATTAACATAACTGACAATATTGAATATTTGAATGACAGAAGTCGCAACAGTCTCTTGTTAGATTGATCAATTCAACTCTGATTATCGTTGCTCACGTCTATTGTTGATATTGTCGGTTTTTATTATTTATTTATTATATTACTCTTATAAGCCTGTATGAAAAAGGTGGATTTTAGTATCCTCTAACCTCGAAGTGAGTGGGCAGAATACAGATGACATTGCGTAATAAACATAGGCCGACACCTTGACCTAGCTTTTTTCTTTAAAATATTCCTAATCCCTGTTACACTAGTCATCGTTCTCTGTGTTTGGTTAAGTGACAAAAAAGAACAAGAGTCCCTTTGCAAGTTTGTTTATCATTCTTGCTATTATTTAATAGTATAATCTTATCTCATTGAGCTGCGATATATGCATACGTTCTGGATGCAAGGAGGTATGCTCCATTTCTAAGGTATGAAAATGGCAGTTGTATCCGTTTGACAGAAACAGTTTATTTACGCCTACAAAATTTGTACAGCAATTGTACACTGAAACCCAAAACTTTGCTGTGCTGACGCTTTCACGACGTTGTAAAACATTATTATACATAATTTTTAATGAGATGTGTTGTTCTGATTAAAACATATTTGAACGTATTGACAATAAAAACGAGCGAGTTAAAGTTCTTGGAAAATAAGTTTCCCCTCAGAGTCGAGGGTGTTACAAAGTATGATAGCGAAAGGTACACAATTGCTTATAATGATACTGTTTCAAATGTAGGTATTACTATTATATAATGTACATTTAACTTACGAAATGGTAAAGCCACAAACATTTAATTTTTTTTTAAAAAGGACTAAATGTGATAAAAATTTTCATAAAGAAAAGATAATAAGGATCGTGGTAATGATTGTCTAACATCCCCCTGATACTTGCAATTTCGCGTCCAGAAAACAGAAAGGATATCAAATACTGCACCAGAACAACATTTCACACGAGAAATTGCTTAAACATATATTAGTAAAAGGTACCATCAATAGACAACCACACATGTACATGTAAACATACACGTCAGTAATGTTCGAAACAACATCTCATATATTGACCATTTATAGGGTTTACAAAAATAAAAAAACAAATAAATACATTTCCAGACTTGCACTGAAAACTTGCTAAAGCTATGTTAAAATTCAAATCAAACTCTATCAAACACACATAGATGTGGAAAATACTGCGGCTCATATGTCTTTTCTCTCTGCATAGTAGCTGTCATCCAGGTTGCTTCTATACTGATAAATAGATTATGAGCACTCAAACATACAAAGTTATTGAACTTTTAATAGTTGCACACAGAACCACTTTCAAAAAGCTTGATGTATTTTGCATGTTCCTGACGTAGAATGGTGGGATTAGACGGCGTCCTTCTCAGATGGCTCTACCTCGTCAACCCAGTATAAAGTCAATATTATCTCATGCGTTCATATTACCTCTGCATGATGCGGGGAAAGCTTGTATGGAGGGAACAGGATGTTTGGTCTAAAATTAACAAATGCTACAGTATATATTTGCACTATAAACTACCTATCGCTGCAAACAGTCATTCTCAGTGACGAACTTTTCACGCTTCACAAACCATATTTCCTGTATGTATTGGGTTTGGTTTCATATCCAGGTAAGAAACTTACATTCAGTGATTTACTTGTGATTCACTAGTTACTATTGGCATAAACTTATATATATATATATATATATTGCAAGACGAATAATCTCAAACGCACTACTCGGCCAAGAGTAGAAATTAAGGTTTTTCCATTTTCTTACACATTTACTTTAACCACACACACTCTCACACACACGCGCGCGTGCAGACAGACAAAGGTAGAATACATGTACAGAACATTCGCCCAATTCCCTTAAGACCATTGCCTTAAAGGTGAAAATGCATTTAATGTTGGAGCCAGCTATTTTACCGGTGTTAGACGTCCCTGCGGTCGAAAGTGTTCACATTTATGTAGTCGAAGGATTCTTTGCTCATGCTTACGTTCGTGACTTACAGCTCGGCGGATACATAGAAAGCTCCCATTTATTTGGGGCGTGTAAAGAAAGGAGTAATTAATCCTAAAATAAAACTTTAGTTCACAAAATTAATAAATATATCTAAAACAAATCCCATGATTATATTTTCAGATAAGATATCGACATTATAGTGTACTTAACATGATTTAATGATACTGTTTCAAATGTAGGTATTACTATTATATAATGTACATTTAACTTACAAAACGGTAAAGCCACAAACATTTAATTTTTTAAAAAAAAAGACTAAATGTGATAAAAATATTCATAAAGAAAAGATAATAAGGATCGTGGTAATGATTGTTTAACATCCCCCTGATACTTGCTATTTCGCGTCCAGAAAACAGAAAGGATATCAAATACTGCACCAGAGCAACATTTCACACGAGAAATTGCTTAAACATAAATTAGTAAAAGGTACTAACAATAGACGACCACACATGTACATGTAAACATACACGTCAGTAATGTTCAAAACAACATCTCATATATTAACCATTTTTTTGATTTACAAAAATAAATAAATAAATACATTTGCAGACCTGATTAATACATACCCCCCGAAACCGTTCTGGGTGATATTAAGCAATTTATACAAACAATTTATTATAGTAATATCTTGTATTTAGTTTTGCTAAAATTAAACTAGTCATGGAGATCGTAGTTACATTAACAGAAAAATAACATTGACGTTTCTTTACCATCATAGAAAAACCGCTTACCATACTTTTTTCCTATTAATATTCATTACAAATCTCGGTCAAAGTTGTATATATTACTGGAAAGTATGACTGAATACTAATATGCATGTGCAGTTACATATTAGCATATATTTGTATGTGTATGTGTGTGTCCGAGAGAGAGAGAGAGAGAAGGTTGAATTTAGCCTAGTCCCACCGTCGAAGTGGACATAACTCCGATGCAATGACGAAATAATAATAATAATAATAATAATAATAAAATAATAATGAGGACTTTGTATAGCGTCTAATCTTTAGAAGCTCTATGCGCTTTACAACATTAGACAACACCTGTAAGATAAAAAAACAACATATAATGATACGATTACAAAAACAAGCACCATGAAATTAGAAAACATTAAACATGCTGAGAATATTTAAGTATATTCCTATAGTTTTCTCAAGCAAACAAATTTCAAATAATCGGCAGCTATATGACAAGTACTTCCTAATCCCGTGTTAACTAAAGCTCAATCAAACAGAGAAGTACAGATGGAATTTATAATCCAGTTCGTCCTTTCCTATATTTGACTAACGGAACACAATATTCCGATGACACAACGGAAACTTGTTCATTTCCAATGTTATTGTTTCATTCCTACCATTATATAACGATATAGTCTTACCTCATTCAGCTGCAATATATGCATAAAGTCTGGATATAAAGAATGATGTTTATCCACATCTAAGGTACGTTTTAGTTTAATCTCTCCTTACTTGACACTGAAAATATATATTATGAGTATTCTTAAATGCTGGTAACAATGAGTGGTTGTCTCCGTTTAACATACACCGTTTCGTTTGGCTTAAACAAAGTAGCATTACAATCGTATTACCCTGAAACCCGAATCAGTTATGGAAAACATCAGAATAAATAGTTGGTGGTCGGTGATAATATCTTGATAATTGTTACACCATCATTTGCGTTGCTTTCATCATATCTTTTATAGGCAACGATTATGTATTTTCACTGATTCATTTATTCAGATTTAGTGTCAGTAAATACTTTTATTTTTATGACACGGAACCTCAGATGTAGGTTGTTGAACCGCAGTTTTCTGCATTTTATTCTTTACCAGCTTTATAATATAAGCTATAACAGAACACATATAAATAAAGACAAGAGTTTTACACAAGGTCGTTGATATATGTTCACGTGTCATGTCCCGACCTGCTTAAAAAAACAAATAGGCATATAATTCTATCAATCAGAGCCAGTCAGTCCTCCATTCATACCCAGCCCTGGCTTAATTACGTTTCACTTCTCCTTTAGCTATTGGCTGAGATAACAGAGGTTTTTGCAGACTGCTTTGAACTATATGTTGGATCGGACTCACCAATCACTGAAGAAGTCGTTGAGCTTTCTTGTGTTCATGTTTTCACTGCATCATAAAACATTCTTTTAAATTATTTTTAACGGCTTTCGTGTTTGGATTAAAATATTTAAAGTACTGATACTATCTAAAGAGATATTACAGGTTCATAGAAGAGAGGATTTCTTTTCTCTTCAAAGTCGAGGGCGTTAAAAATGATATATATGGGCGTTAAAAATGATATGCATGGGTGTTAAAAATGATATACATGGTACATCGGCGAAATATACACATTTTCTAGTAATACTAATGTTCAAAATGTAGATATTAATATTATGTATTTAATGTAATTTTAATTTACAAAGTGGTAAATAATTTTTTCTTTGGTTAAAATACAGTTCATATGCATCAGTATACTTGAAATCTTGTAGGCAAGAATCCTAAGCTTAAAACCACAGCTAATAAACGGTTGTGGGAGTAAATTATCATCGTTTGATACTCGTTAAACCAAACTTATGATGTTTGCATTGTGTCGTCAAAGAAAGAAACAGACGTGAAATTACTTAAACGTAAATTAGCTAATAGTGACAACAATAGACAACTATATTTGTACAAATAAATATGCACATCAATAAAATTCCTCTCACGTTTTCGTATATTAATTATATGTAAAGTATAAATAAATAAACAAATAAATAAATATCTGTGGCAGTCCTGAGTACTGGTTGATCCAACACCGGCAGTTTAATATCCCGTCGAACATGTTAGACAGGCAATTTGTATATCAATGATGCATAAATAAATTGTATCTATCTGTGTGTGTGTGTGTGCGCGCGCGTGTGTGTGTGGACACAGGCATAGACTTACGTTCATTTTTATATGAAGGTAAGTTTCTTTCCATTCACCTAAGGAAGGTAAGAAAATATTGGCGTCAAGGGTGAAATAATGTGATCATTCATTTATGTCTTTTATTTCCTTGAATTTAGTGTAAAACCCTTAATTCATACAAAACACATGCTTAAAGGTAATTGCCTTGATAATTTTATTGTGTGTGCTTAATGAGTCAATAAAACAGTACCTACTTTATATACTGTAATTTCTCGTAGCTATGCTGTACTAATAGCGATCATTATATATATATATATATATATATATATATATATATATATATATATATATATATATATATATTATTTCAGTTAGAGGTACGTTTAGTATAAATCACGTGTCTTAAAATTGCCTACCACACACACCATTCACTCCAACATAACCCACAGGACATGTAACAACTGCCACATTAGTTCTCTTAGTATTCACATTATATGTTTGGTCGCCATTTTCGACACCAAAATCATTCACGAGCTTTTGAGTGGACGCTATAGGACATGCGGTACTAATTATACGGAAGAACTGTGAACCAGTCTAGAAATGGGTGAACAAATAATAGAGTATTTACGGGTTTGGTGGTCCATAATTGGTTAATAATGAAAATTAAAATTTTAGTACAAATATATTTTGAGAGCTTATCCTATATGTAATTTTAAAAAATATAGAAAAAATTTTACTGATGCAATTTTAGTATTTTTACAGGCTTGACTCAGGAGTGCTCAATAATGAAAGTAGCACCTTATTCATTTGGTGCAGAATCAATAACATGTGTTTCATGCACATGTAAATAAACAAAACACCGCGGCTCATATGGTGTTCTCCACACATAAGCTTGCACCAAGGTTAGATGTGCATGGAGAATTATAGGTCTCATCATCAGCACCCAGAACTTTTAAGTTATTGAATTTTGAATATGATAGTGTTTCCATGTTTACTATTGGAGTTGAATTAGTACCGTGAGTCCTATATGCGACCTATACCATAATAGGAGTTTGTTGTTTCCATGGTTACCATGTGCATCCAGAGTATCATTTTGGTGGTTTTTGCATATGACAATCATAATGGAGTCATTTGTTCATGGTTTGCATATGATTTTGGAGACACTATCTATACAAAAGACAGATGGCAATGGTTTTATACACTGGACAGTGGCAGTAGATAGCTCAGGCCATGGGGAAAAGAGCATAGTATGGCCTGATGGCAGAATTGCATATGTTGGTGCCCACAGATTGGCCTATATGGATAAATACCATTTAACACATGCTACAATTCCCCAAAATGGGGTGGGAGAAGATTTTAAATGTGAGCCACTTATGTCACAATCACTTATGTATCAATACTGACCATTTATCTTTAGAGACACGTTCAGCAGATCAGAGCAGACAACATTGTAAAAATCATGGACTGTGCACAAAACTGCACATGCTGCATTGCCTCAACCTGCAAATTGCATTATTATATGTCGAGTCACATTCAATATCAATTATATCTGTCTTATTTCTTATCATAGAATTAAACTCCTTGATACCTTTTCTGTGTTCAGCATGTTTCTCATATTGGTACATTCAATTTTTTGGCAAACAGTATTGGAACTTCTCTGCATCCCTCTTATTGAGGGAGCAGGGAGGGACATTTTCACTTAAAAGAATAAATTTCAACCCTTCATTCCCAACAGAAGTCTGCAAAAGTCCTATCTGTATTGCATTATTTACACAAGCAGTTGTTCTTCCCCAACCTCTCTTCGGTATCTCCTCATACAGTTGAAACATTCTTGATGTGTAACTGCATGGTGAACATATTGCTCTCTCACACCACACCAGACCTCTTTTCTCTTCATGTACCAAGTCCCACGATAGAAAACCTTTATAGTCAGGGTGTTGGAATTGGTCCTCTCGAAACACATTATGTCACATCTCAGCATTTTTTTCCTGTGTGCATTAAGCGATATGTGTGTTGTTCACCAGATCTGTTGTTGTGAATAGATGAAGAAAAGCTTCATGTCAGAAATAGGATTTCACATTTGAAACAAAAGCTATTTATAAAGCCAACATTGCTCTGCACTTACTAACAAGTAATAGTAAGGAATCATATAACTGTAAATTAGAGCTTGCTACTTGGTTTGCTAAATCAAAGTGTAGTCCCCCTCCCCTTTGACTTTAATTGGGTGATTGCAAGGTTTGCTTTGCTTCTCTTTTTTCAATAATTTATGCATTTTATTCAGCTTTATATTTAAAGTAAGCACTTTAACACTGCTTATAGTGGAAAGTAGCCACAGTAATGATTTTGAGACTTTTTCTTAACTTTTTATGAGTTTTGGGTAAATGTAGGTATAGATTTATGTATTAGACAACTTTAATATGCAATTCAATTATATTACTTCCATTTAACAAGTAGTTTATGCAGTGATAAATTTATCAGTGTGTGAATATTGCATAGAAACATGGACTTGTCTTGGCATAGCAATGTTTTCCACATATTTCTCCACCTCCATCTTACTTATTAGTTTGAGCCGCAGCAGCTTGTACATAGACTTTCTGTCTCCAACATCAATGTCAGCATTATAGGAACTTTGGATAGCTTTTTTTCAAATTTGTCTCTTGTTGTCCTTATGTGACAGACCTCAATTAGCTGTGTCTTTTGGGTTGATGCACATTTTCCCCCTTGTTGTGGGGAACATTACCAGGCTTGAAGAAATTACTCTGTCTATTCTTTGCTTCCTCACCCTTCCCCTTAGTTTTATACTAAAACGTAGCACTCTGTTATTTAATTCTTCAGTATAATAAAGCTTATGGAACTTTTCTTTGGCTTTTATACCTTTTCATTAAGATTTGGGGGTGATGAATCGCATGTGATGATAGTTTAAATAAGTTTGGAATGTCAGCATCTCTTGATGCTTCATGGGTGTGTGTATTTGTTTTAGTCACAAAAGGGCAATGGCCTCATCATTTTGACCTGTCATGTGGCACACTTATCTGTTTTGTTTGATTGATATGAATAGGGATGCACTGCATCTTATTTCTGTTGGAGTCAGCAAGAAAAGAAATGCAATTTTGAAATTTAAAACATTTAAAATTTGTCTTATAGCCAGTGAGAGGTGAGAATACAATGCGTCATGTAATTTGATACCCTGTGATGTCATACTTGCTGATGTCAGCATGCTTGTTTTTTTTTTTTTGTGTAGCATGTATGCCATAGAAAGATAACATGAAGATACAAAGGCAGAAAACAATTATTTTAATAACAAGAATAAGCTACTAATAATTACAATACAACACAGCAACATGTAATGCGGATGCAATTTAGCTATAGACATTGGTATCACATAAAATGCTATTGCACTATTATCCATGCACAAGCATGGCCAATTCTTACTTACAATTATGCACCAATATCAATGAATAAAATACTTTTTCTAAAAAAATTAAATCTGGTTATAGGACACACGGTACTAATTATACGGAAGAACTGTGAACCAGTCTAGAAATGGGTGAACAAATAATAGAGTATTTACGGGTTTGGTGGTCCGTAATTTTTTAATAATGAAAATTAAAACTTTAGTAAAAATATCTTTTGAGAGCTTATCCTATATGTAATTTTAAAAAAAATAGACAAATTTCTACTGATGCAAATCTAGTATTTTTACAGGCTTGACTCAGGAGTGCTCAATAATGAAAGTGGCACCTGACTCATTTGGTGCGGAATCAATAACATGTGTTTCATGCATATGGTGTTCTCCACACATAAGGTTGCACCAAGGTTAGATGTACATGGAGAATTATAGGTCTCATCATCATCACCCAGATATTTTAAGTTATTGAATTTTGAATATGATAGTGTTTCCATATGTTTACTATTGGAGTTGAATTACTACCGTGAGTCCTTTAAGATCGAGAACTGTCATCACAAGGTCATGCAAGTTGTCACTGACCGTAATAATAGTGAGAGGCATTATCAACAGAAACTTAGGGCAAGAAAAGACCCTGATGAAGGTATCATATCAGTCAGCTGTTTCCAGGTTCCGCAGTTCAAATAAGCGTCTCAGAGTTCCTAAAAGTTTCGTGTCGCAATTTCGTGCATTTTAAACAGGTCGTAAATAAGGATCTCAGTATTACCTGTTACTGTAATATTGACCTTTGTTCCGTTCACGAGTGGTAATTCAGGATATTCTGCAACGTAAGAATATTTTTGTTGAACACAAAAAGCAAGACAGTTTCAAAATAATGTACACGATTCATAATTTAACAATTACAAAACGTACCTTTCCGATATTTTTGTAACTGTTAAATTCACCGAGACTGTTCATGGAGGAAACTTAAATTCAGGTAGTTGTAGTTTGAATTAAATTGCTAGACGTGGGTACCTTCTTAGAAATACTACTCTTGATTGCTTTCTTCCAACTACATACAAATGTACACATATTTCATTCGGTGTATTTGTACTGTAGTCAGACAAATAGTTGTTAAAAGTTATTTATGCACGTAAGAAATTAGGGAATGAATAGATTCTTTATAATTATTACTGCATTAATACAACCATGCATTGCACAACTTGTTTGGTATTTTGAAATACAATATTTAGGTCGGTAGAAAACCCATTTTTAAAAATCGTTTTGACCATTTGTTTATAAAGACTGCTCCTTTGTGCAAACCATTTGCTTGCATTAAAACAACTTGAACGTTTAAAACCAAATTATTGCCAGATCAGATTGATTTATCCTGTTTGTCAACATTGTTTCAGTTTGGTTCGCCCAAATATTTGACAGTATATTTTCTTCTGTCTATTGAACAATATGCTAAATAATGGTCTAGGTAAATAAAAAATATTTATAAAGTCAGAAATAGGTATATATAGGTATATTCAAAGGTAAAAGGTAGTCAGGTTAAGTTCATAGTCTGATGGGCTGATGCAACATATATTCGTACAGAGACTTATTTATCAAGGCATCTTTAAAGTGTTAGTTTCTGGAATATTATTATCTACTTTATTACTTACTCGGACATTGCTCCATATTGCAGTTTTCTGTTTCTGAGCCCTGACCGGTGCAGTTTAGTCCGTATTGCCCTGGAGCTGGACTGTTACACTGTCTTAATCTTGATCTTGATCCTCATCCACACTAAGCTGAACAAATAGACCAAGACTCCTAACATTCCATTTTCCGCTGACTGAAATTAAAAATATAAATTTGCCAACAAATTTTAATGCACTTAATAAACTATAAATAACTTCCCGTTTCCCTTCATATCGTATTTTCTTTAGTCAATATATACTGCGTTAAATTTCTTCTTACATAACCATTAAATCTACTTTTAGTGTTATGTCCGTAAACATGGTTCTAGTTAACTCAGGAAAGACACTGCTTGTATTGATGGTTTGTTGTTAATGGGTAGTACAATTTATATTTTAATCTGGAGACACTCAATTTATATTGGTACTATCAATAAAGCTAGATACGTTATGGTGAAGCTATTCCGTTTGAATTTACCTAAAGATAGGGTAGAGCAGTTTTATTGCTCGGGAGGAGTTTGCATACAGTAGAAAATAAATATAATTCTATAGACTAGCAGCAGAGGGGGTGAACAGACCGAAACTAAAATAGTACTGAATAGACAAAAACAGTTTCGGTTTACTTATTTCGACGATAAACCTTTCCATGTAGACCATAGAATAAAAAAAAAATATCCCTGAACGTCGAATAATTTCTCTCGGAGAGACTTTTCGACGACCGGGGAAATGCAATAACATCCGCGCGCTGACGTTCTTGGTTTACTTCAATAAATCTGAAACTATTCCCCCGCGGGTCGTCATTGACACGGTCGGTCGGTCCAGCCCCCCCCCCCCCCTCTGCTGCTCTACGAAATGAGTTTCCAAGGAAAAACATTTTTATGTTGCAAATAGTGTATCAAGTCCAATACGGTATCTTGTTCTGGGATCGTGTAAATTTATTGTCACAAATCCGTGCGGGGTTCTTTGAGCGCGACTAAAGAAATTTTTGAATTTATTAATATCCATATCGCCGCTACACCAGGTTTGATGAATATTTCTCAGCGTGTGAACATCAACTCCATTAAACACCGCAAGAAGATTACAGTTATCCCTGATTACTTTTGGTATTTGTGTGTAACGTTGAGTAACATAAATCACATCAGTGTTTTTGTGACGACCCCGGGAAAATATTCTTGCAGGATTTTTTTGCTTGTCCAGCATCACATCATCGTACACTACTAGGTTATTTATTTCCCCGTCGAGGTCTTCAACGCTGGGAGCTTCTTCGATATCAGTGATAAATTCAACTACTTCGTCGCCGTCTTCACTCAGCGCTTTTGCACTTTCATTAAAATCTTTTATAACATCATAGCATCGCTGATCATCTACAGATGGAGCTATCAAGTATAGTTTATCCCACTTCATCCACTTCATTATCAAGTTCAGCAACAGCTGCGTTTTACCCGATCCTGACGGTCCTATGATGATCATTCTGATAGAGTTTGGTAGCACTGAATTATGTTTGATTGGCTCCTTTCTTCGCGTCGCAGAAAAATCTGTAATTTCCATTTGTATATAAGGAATAATAATTATGGATCTATATTGTGTGAAGTGCAAGGCACGAACCCCCACAAACGATATAACAACCATTACAACAAAAAATAACAGGCAAGCACTTTCTGGTACTTGCACGCGATGTGGCACAAAAAAATTTAGATTTCAAAAAAAAAGCCTGACAAAGTCAGCGGAGGTGACATTGCAGCCAAACTTGGAAAGCTCCCCGGAACTCCCTGGGCAAAGTATCCCGGAGAAAAACATCTCCCAGGATACAATTACTGCGGTCCAGGGACCCGACTAGATATCAGACTTGATGAACAATCTAAACCAAATCCGGGAGAGTATCCGATAAACGCTATTGACGCAGCGTGTCACATGCATGATGTTGCTTATCGAAGTAAAGATCTACAAGACAGGCATATCGCGGATGTGAAATTAATTCACGCATTAAGCGCCATAAAAAATAAATCATTTAAGGAGTCACTCGCTAATTGGTTAATAAGATCAGCGATGAAATCTAAATTAGCATTAGGCGCTGGATAATTAAATAAAAATGCAAGAGATTTATTATTCCCCAATCGGATACTGGAGAGGTAACTCAGCAATTAATAAACTCGCCAACGCGGCATCAGTAACACGCGAGGTTGCCAAAAATTGGCTATCAAAACAAGCAATATGGCAAATCTACTTACCACCACCTCGACAAATCAACTTTGCACATTTTGATGTTAGTACCCCCAATGAAGTTCATCAGGCTGACATACTATTCCTGCCTCATGATACTGTCCGTAGAAAAACATACAAATATGCGCTAACAGTAGTTGATGTTGCCAGTAGATACAAAGAAGCAGAACCGTTAGCGACTAAAACAGCGTCCGAAGTCGCCTCTGCGTTTAAACGAATTTATCAACGAGGACCTCTAAACTGGCCACGATTATTACAAGTTGATCCTGGCAAGGAATTTCAGGGCGCGGTGTCATCGTTGACAAAGCAGCATAACGTTACCATACGACGAGGACATACTGAAATTCATCGGGATCAGGCAATTGTTGAGCGATTTAATAGAACACTCGCTGAGAGATTATTCGGATACCAGTACGCGAGGGAATTCATTTACGATACGAGATCTCGTGAATGGGTTGCAAGACTGCCAAACGTGATAGCCGCACTGAATAATGAAATTACCAGAACAACAAACATGAGACCTGTAAATGCAATCACAAAAAAATATATACCCCGCGTCAGTGAACGCGGACAACAGCAACAAAATGTTTCAACGCAGCCAGGGACGCTAGCGTCCCCACTGCTGGGTAATGTCACCGTTAGGTATTTATACGAACCAGGCGAACTAGAAGGAGGAAAAAAAAGAGCAACCGATCCCACATGGAGTGTTACTACACATAAGATATCCAGCATAACCAGATCAACTGGGAGAAACGCAATCTACAGATTAGATTCGACTGCTCCTCAACGCGGATTTAAACGCGAGCAACTTCAGGTGATTCCCGAGGATACACAATTACCACCCCGATCACTAAAGTGATCCGCACTGAAGTGATTCAATCATTTAAATAACTGCAGCAACACCTCTGCGTCGGTTACACTCAAGACAGGTCAACATCACATTTTCACGTGTATGACCGCGACTGCTATCTATTCTATCTACGGTGAATTGCCTTGGGTCGTTTTTCGAATACTGCCACAGCAATAAACAATTACAACTCGCACAGTGATTATTCTGCTGTTGTTGTAATTGTATTACAAATTCAACATTCAAACTTTGTTTGGGATCAAACTCTCTACCATTTTTTTTGTCGCTCTGTTTGTAACCGGCTAATTTCTTTCTTATTGTATCATCAGCGATTGATCTGTTGATGCTGTCGTTGATAACATCATCTAATACAATTCTTTGTAACTGAGCTATCCTTCTTACTCTTGACACGGCTAAATAAACTAAATTTGACCACTCGATGCGATCATCAACAATCCAAACTGTTGTATCTGAAATAGTTAGTCCCTGCGAACTGTGGATGGTCATAGCGTATCCTAGCGTCCACGGGGATTTGCTCATTTTCAGTGCCTGTTCGACAGCATCAACATCAACGATAACAATATCATTTAATACTAAATTTTGTTTTTCCGTCCCTGACGCAGTCAGGCGTCCTGGAATATCAACATCAATATTCTGCAATCGCGTATCAGCTGGTCTATAACACAACGGCACTGGCAACATGGGAAATTTCTTCTGATGTAACTGAAATAACCGCTGCTGAAGTGTGTCCCTGACTATCTTTCTACTTGCCACAATTAAATCACCTGGTTTCCACGTTTCCCAAAAGTCGCTCAGCGAAGTCTCTGGAATTATTTCACGCATTATCTCACACTGGACTTTATTGGTTTGTAGCCTGATCAACGCCTTAAACTCTTTCAGCGTTTCATCGAGTGATCTGTGATCGTTAGTTATTTCCTCATAATAATCTACAAAAGTTTTCAGCCACGTGTGTGGAGATTCACCTGTAAATGGCGGTGGTTGACCATGATCGCCGCACATCACCACTGCGGTATTTTTCTTTAGCAACCAATCCAGAAACTGTTTTAATATATCTAACGGCACAGTGTCTATCTCATCCCAGATTATTTTCTCGGGAATATATTTCGTTCCCATTCGTTCAGGTGTCCACGTGCCGCCGCTGTATTTGAAAAAACTGTGATACGTGCACGCGTTAACATCCCGTTGTCTCATCTCCCTGGCAAGTCTGTGTGTGGGAGTCAGCACGACCAAGTCAGAACCGCGAAATAATTCAATCGCCCGAGTTGTCTTACCAGAACCACCAGGGCCGTTTAGATAAACTGTTTTGTGTCTTGTAACAGGATCGTGCACCGGCGGAGACAACGAAACCGTCGAAGACATTTCTGCGCTGCGATACTCATCCACGATTTCAACGTCAGCTGATTCACAATATCCTTGTAACATTTCATTCTTTATTCTCCACGAGCCCCACGATGGATCATCCGATATAACATTATCCAACAGCGCTGAGTATTTTTTATTAATATAAAATGAATCCGTTGCAACTCTCACTGCGACAACAGGGAATCTATTAATCATCGACAACAAATTTATGGATACATAAGCTAGCATCGAAGATCTCAAATGTGTGTACTGAGATGATTCTCCGTCGATATAACTAAAAACAGTCCCTAGTTTTTCCCCGTTTGACAGAAACACATCTTCGCGGTTACAGAACATGTTGTTCGTGGCTGCATCAGCGACAATAAGATCCAATTCAGTCTTGTCCATGATTAATCGACTGTGATGTTGTTTATGATCATACGCTCCACCTTGAGTGAATTTCCCTATTATTCTTCGTCCTAGATCTTTTGCTGTGCTTTCGTCATTTCTGAGTTTGTTTTTAAGTACTTCAGGAGCTTTCTTGATGATAGCGTCGATAGAAGTTTCTGGATATTCTCGTGACCAATCTTCGATGACTTCTTCTAACGTAACCGGCGTTGGAGTTGGCAACCAAACTTCGGTTTGACGACAATAACATATAATCGCTTCGCTGACCGTCAGCGACAACAGTATTCGACTGTCAAGCATGTATCGCAATAACACTATCGGTGCCCATCGCTTCTCAACGAAATGTCTGCCAAACCAAACATAACACACAGGATGTAAATCCTTAGCGAATTTAAACGACGACACACAAGCAAATCCGGTCAAGTCAAAATCAGGCAATGGTCCGTTTACAGCAACTCTTGTCATCGAGTTTGTAACGTGGCCAAATCGTTTAAAATATTCGCTGCATTCTCCACGCCCAAGGAAACTTCCTGGATAACACGCCGTCATGTCGATGGATATCATACCGCGGTGATCATATCGAGTATTCCACAAACCGCCGTGTCCGTATTCAACACAGCTCTGTTGGATATCCGCAAGAAAACTTTTCGGAGTTGGTCTCCATGAATTTCGTTCCCGGGCTACATGTGCGGCAACACCCGGGACAGTAAAACAGTGTGTCAGTAATGTATCAGTGTTGCCCGCATGATATTTTTCTGCGAGTTTTTTCATTTCCTGCTGTAACGCCGTTGTTCTATATATTTCCCCGTCGGGTCTCACAAACTGATCATATTCTCCATCTTCACTACTTCTGAATAACCACACAGACACCGGATCGGTTTTACTTATCTGATAAATAAAATCAAACATACCCGTGGAACCGTTAGCGGTTCCCTTGCTCGGCAATTCCGGATAATACTTCACAACACGGTCTCGCGGGAATATCCTAACCGAGTCAGTCCAGGCGTGACTGTTATGATCGATAATAGTTATTGGTGTTCCACGGGAATTGTATTTACACTCATACAATACCTCACCGGTTAACGATGAAACCGTTATAGGAAATTTTAGTAATCGCTCTAGCTCAGCAACATCATTTATTGACGCTCCTTTATCCGCTACTCGTGTCGCCCACGCTGTTATTTTAGTTTGTCTTAGCGGTGTTAGGCCGTTTCCTCGCATTGCATTTTTAAAATGTTCCATTACTCGCTCAGCTACACAATTCATCCTTGACTCTGTCAACGGCGACACCTTCATCGGTTTGAGTTTATCAACGCGTGGTTTCTTCATCGGATAAATTCCATAAATGACTGCGGTCACAGGATACGCTCTGGCATAATATGGTATATCAATCCCAACAAGTACTCCCGGTTTTGAGTCTTTACTTAACAGAACGGTTTTTCCACGAACCCCCTTGGCATCAAGAACAGGGTCTAGTTTGTCTCTGATAATCCACTTTCCGTCGTCGACTCTAACAATAAATTTTATCTGTACGAAATATCTTCTATCGTCGAGATACCCAATTATGTTACGCGCGATTGTGTCGTTCATGGTAGCATCAATGATACGGCCACGAGCGATGCTAGCATCGCCAAAAACTCCTTGAGTTTCGGGGATAATTTTATACGAAGACCACGTGTGTGCGGCACCATCACGACGAAACTCTTCCTTGGCATTCTTGATAACACCAAGCAGTTCCTTTAACTTTCTTCGTCGTGGATCAGCGGTTAACCGGTCAAGATCGAATCGAGAACCTGATACGGGTTTTATTCTGGATAGTCTTTCAAATTCCTCCATATTATAATTAAGACAAGTATTTAAATAGACAAAAATATTATATATAATGAACGGAAACTCAAAGAGTTTCTCATGCAAGTGGATTAAACTAAATTCATCAGCGCCGTGTAGCAAACCCTGCAGACACGAATACTGTGGACAACATGCTCAACAGGTCCGCGGGGGGAGTCTAGGACCGATACGGTGTATCAGATGCGGCATTGGAGTACGAGGAAAAACGCAATTATGTTCAGCGTGTGGTGGAAAACGCTATCGAGAACTAAAACGGTATTATAATAAAAAAAATCCAAACTGCACTCTCTCGGAGCGTGATTACATAAATAAGTTTTCAGGCAAATTATGAATTAGACAAATAATTTTGCTTATATTATAATGAATCAAGAATTCATCCCCGAACAAGAATTTGTTTCCGAACAAGAATTTGTTCCACATCCAACCATTAAAAATTATGAAGCATCACGCGATGGCACGGTGCGACACTGCCGGCTAAGGAAACCAGTCGGTGGAGTTGATAATTGTGGTTATTCACGATTTACTGCCGCGCGCTCAAAGAGGTATTTATGTCATCGTTTCGTGTATGAATGTTTCCATGGAGTGATCCCTAAGGGTTTTGTCATTGATCACATTAACGGTAATATACTTGATAACTCTATAAACAATCTTCGCGCGGTCACTCAGAGCAAGAACTGCCTACTGGGTAACACAGGGCGTTGTAAAACAGTTGCAAGAAGAGCTATTAAATCTATAAACACAATTACAGGTGAAGAAATTGTATTCCAGTCAATATACTCCGCGAGTAAGCATTTCGGTATTTGTCCACCTGCTGTACAGCATGTCGCAGATGGGATCCACAAAACAGCATTTTCAAAGAAGCTCAAACAGAAGATTTCATTCTGTTATATAACTCTTATCGTTGACACAAACGACGATAACTCCTCCGAGAGTGTGTAACGCTTTGCAGAGTTGTCGTTGGGTCAGAGGATTTGCCCCCCCTAAGAAAGCCACCTTGATAAAATATTTTATCGAGTTCATAACATGTAATCATTTATTTACCGTAGAATATATATTTTTTTACAAACAATATCCTCGTTTTACTGAATATATCCGACTGTTTTGCTCTTCTGTGCTTGTTATATGACCGCGCTTAAGAAAACATACAATTAAAATATTTTAAACAAGTCCCGCCCACTGCTAGAGCGAATTTCCAACTCGCAAGTAACAGTTGGGTTATATACGAAATCGCTCCCTAAGACCTTTGGGTCGATCGAAAGTCAGCACGCGCAAGCAAAACCATAAATTTAATCCGCCAATGGCGGGTGTCTTTTGTGCACCATCCAATGGTCGATTCAATGGATGGTTTTGCTCTGCTGCTGACCGTAGAAAATGACCCACCTGTGTATGTTTGTGTCGTCATAGGATAAGGTCTTAGGATAAGTTAGGATAAGATTACATGTTCATTGTGCCTTTACTTGCTGTCATACTCGAATCAGAGGTTAAAGGTTGTCTGTTCTGTACCGTCTCTTAGGATAAGATTACATGTTCATTGTACCTTTGCTTGCTGTGATACTCGAATCAGAGGTAAAGGTTGTTTGTGTTGTCAAATAAATGTTTGCCGGGCCTGCTAGAGAACTCGATCCTAGAAGCCAGGGCTGTCTCGTCTTGTAAATAAATGTGCCTCTGAGTCACTTGGCAGTCAGAGGGGTCCGTCCTTAGGATAAGTTACGTGTTTGTCCTTGTCAATTCACTAAACACGTCTTCTTGAGCCTATAGAACGTTATTTGACGATCTAGAGGCTCTTGCAGGGGATAAAGTGTTTCGTGTTACATGTTGTATTGTCATGTCGGAAGCAGTCCTCGTGGGGTTCTAGAACGTTATTTGACGATCTAGGCCCTTGCAGGGGATAAATGTTTCCGACTGTCTCGTTTTGTTTTGGAAAGCTAGCGTTTCTCATGCAAAGTTTTTCTATTAAAAATATAAAAATATATAATAATATGAATCACGAAAATATAAATACCATACTTGTTGAAATTAAAGAATTACAACAGCGAGGTTTTAATATTTTACTAGACACTGAAACAATTATGTCAGATTTTGAATCCTTGAATGAGCTATCACGGTTGGGGAAGAACAATCTCCCTGCCAGATATAGGTTCATTAAGGGTTTGCAAGATCGCATTTACAGATCACTTGCCGGGATAACTGAAAATCAGGTATCTGAATTTATTCCACTGTGCCGTGCAGTTGAGCAGATTCGTCTTGGATTGTCACAAGAGTATGAGACTCGAAAATTAATTAGCACCAGGGTGAGACGGTTAAAAGGTTATATAAAGAATCTAGACACGGAAATGCCTTGCATTTCTGACGAAAATACTAGTGTTTCTGACTACGAGGCCGACAAGGAAGTATAAACCGCATAGCGTGTGACTCACAGCACAAAGTGAAAGTAGAACCTGAGAAACGCTAGCGCCCCCCCCCGCTTGGAGTGTAAAGCACATTTCCACGGGTAAAAAAAAAAGTGTATTATTTTTTTTGCCCTTGGAAACTCAAAGCATTTCTCTGGAAGTCCAAAGGACTTCTCAAGGGCGTTTTCAGATTTTCAGGATTTGCTTAAGCGTTTCAACATCAATACAACAATGAGAATAGTTCATAATCTGTTCTCGTTGACACCAAACTATGATCATATGATTTTGCTGTAGCTGTGTTAATTGTGACGGAGTTAACAAGAAGTCTTCGTCACCATACACGTCAACGATTATTTTAACGGGGAAATACTGTTCCGGGGGCTGTCCGAATGCGGTTTTTATTGCCTCGTGAAGAATTTGCTTATCATGAATATGAACTCGTGCGTGAATGTATTCACATTGATACATTATACACAACTGTTTTTTTTTAAATGCGCGCTAGCACTTTCAACGATAACTTATGCTGGTTTTGATAGGGTATTTGCACGATAAAATGACGAAAATGGATCAGTGCAGAAAAAAAAACTATTATAAATATTATGGATCCCTTGACTTAGGACTTCACCAGTAAGTTTATACTAACAGTCTCGTCACGCAGGTCCAACAAATTTCCCCTCTGGTCGGTGAGTTTGAAATTTATCGTTGACAACCACGGGGTATGACACCGCAGATAGACCGGATTGATTGGTTCTTGCACAATCAGAAAACCAGGGGGGTCTTTTGGTGTGAACGTATACAGGATAAACCCCTGTTGGGCCGTAGTATTATCTGATGCGCTGTAGCTACCGTCGATGACGTCACATACAAGATTGACCGCGATAACATCTGTGATATTTACGATCCCGGGTGAGATGTGTCTGTCATCGGATGCTGTACTGTTGTCGTGCTTGAGAATAACAGGTTGTGGTTTTATTCGTTCGTACGCGGCAAGAATATCTTCGAAAGATTGATCGATGAGATCAGAGACTGATTTTCTCAGATCGGGCACGTTATATCCAGGAAATTTAAAATCTGAAATATCATTCACTTGAATACCATATTTAATTGCAAAATCTACTCTGGCTATCTGTCTATAATTATCATCGATATAGTCTTTAATATCCAGTAAAGCCTGAATTATTCTTAGATTTATAGTTTCCATGGCCGATGCGAGTTTGTTTAGTTTTTCTATGGTTGTGATAATATTATCACGCGGACTTGTTAAATCAGAAATATAATCTTGGAAATATACTCGCAGGAGTTGTAGCTGTTGTTTATGTACTAGATTGATCGGAATAAATAATTCAGATTCTATATCATCTAGACGGTAAACACGGAGCTCCTGCCCCCCCTTAACACGTGGAGCTTCTATACTCCAAGTATCGGGCATTAAAGTACTTTTTCTTGCTAGTAATTGATCTGCAAGGAGTAAATAATAATTGTACTCGAGGTCGTGTAGTTCTTCCTTATTGGTCATAAAATCCGATTTTTCAGGTTTTGGTGGACGAGGTTTAACCTCGGGGGCCTTTGGCCATCCTAACAATGTTCGGATTGAGCTGTTATAAATATCCACGGCGTATCCTGGCGTTGAGATTTCAATGACCGCAGACAGCGTTGGTTCATGAGCTGTTATAGATATTTTGGCTTCCTTGCCGGTGATTCGTTTTATTTGGCGTTGTATCTCATTATTGATTTCTTCGATCTGATAACTCCCAGTGGGAAGTGTAATTGTATTCCAGTCGAATTCGTCAGAGTCGGCTTTGCTTTTCCCGAACACGAATGAATTATTTGGCTGCAGACCACCAAATGATGCCGACCTGATATTGGGCCAGCTGTGATACACACTGAGCTTTGCCAACGCGATTTCACTCACTGGAATTGGAGTTCGAAAATTAATACCGAATTCTGGTGTCGTCGAGGACACTGAGATCATTGTGGTCCTTACCGGTGTTGTGTTTGTGACTATTTGTTGAAGCAGTTCTATTGACATTATTTATTTGTTTAGTTTTCAAATAGTCATTGTACGCATCTGACATTAGTTTGAATTCAGAATCTGATATCGACGCGGCGTCGCTACCTTGCACGTCTAACGATGATGATATCAGCGATGATAATTTCTGATATGCGGTCGTGGCTGTATTTAATTTTGTCGTGTAATCGTGTAATTTTGTGTTAGCACACGAGGATATTTTTTTTGCTATGATGCCGAAAACTCCTGCCGCGGTAGTGGTCGTACAAACAGAGATCGTGGCCGCGACTGCAATTACCGGAGTGACCGCTGATAGTATTACTCCCGCGGATGCAACAACGGCAGATACTGAATAAACCATAATGTCTAACACTGTTATGCGTCTGCGGTATTTTTTTACCTTTTGACTGGTTACTTCGATGACAGTTTTTAACTCAGATTGCCACTCACGGACTTGATTGTATCGATATTGTTGAGCATCTGGCGTCGTTGACATTATTCAATTACGCGGTAACCAATTGAGGCGTTGCAGCGACGAATTCCAAACAAAACCAGTAGGATGTTGCTGTTAAACTATCGTCGTCGGCTTCAAGCATAAATGTTTCCTCGGTTCCGCTGTTTAGTATTACAGTGCAAACCCCCGAATACTTATCGGTGGAATGTCTCCAAGGATATGTTGTGAAGATTTCAAATTTAGCGGCTGAAAACACAGACAACCTGTAAACACCGGTGGCTGTTGCTGTATATTTGATAGTGTTATTTTGTCGTGACCATGTTGCGAATCCCGATGATACCGTGAATACGATGTTGGTGATATGCCCCGGAGTAACTCCAGTGGGAACTTTAATCAAACTGGTTTTGTTAACGATATCAGGAATACCCGATACGATATCCTGCTGTGTTTGTTTGATCGTGTTAATGTCGGTCTTTACATCAGCGAGTTTTACATCGACGACTGGAGGAGGCCCAAAGAACTTATCCACGGTTTCACTAGTTTTTTGAAAGTTTCTTTGGAGTCTTTTAAACCCGTTCACGTGAACATCATACTCTGACCGCAGCGTATTTAGTTTACCGTTGATGATGTCCACATATTGTTTGTTTGACGCATCCTGGTCGGATTCGGGATTCGCTAACGCGGTTATTTTGTTGCCGCTCATGCTGAGTTCGCCGGTCATTACGTCGCCGGATTTTATTACTCTGTCGATGATTAGGCCAGCAACGAGTTGGTACTGCGTGTCGACGTATTGTTTATTTGCGGCATCTTCGAGACCTTCCGGATTTTTTAGAACGGTTATTTTGTTGCCGCTCATGCTGAGTTCGCCGGTCATTGTGTCACCGGTTTTTTTCACACAATTTTTAATTTCATCGTTGATGTCTTTGATGATTTTGTTCGATATACTTGAATCCCTGATGCTACCACGGTCAGTAAAAACGGGAAAGTTACCAGGGACAGCTGTACGAACATTACGGATTAAATCATTCCACTTGATGTTGCTAGTTTTTAGTTTTCCTTGTTTGTCCTGAAAAACAGCAACCTCATCTGGGTCAACTCCGGCTAGATTCAAAAGATTATCGACTTCATCTCGGGTCGCATATTTTGAGAGATCAGCATCTGTGCTTGGTTTACCTCTTCCTGTGAAAGGTCTTCCGTAAATATCCACCATTATTCTTATTGCTGTTTTTCAAATGCTAGCATTTCTCGATGCGGTATATTCATACATTACCTTATGAGGAGGAGTTGCTGGATTTCTTGAGATTGCATCAAGAACATTTAAAACCTCCCTCCCACAAATGGGCGGATCAATTAATGTTTGTGTTGGTAGCGTCGACTGCCACACTGGAACATTAGAAAATCTGCTGACATACCTGAGAAACTCAGTTGGCGGTGCTAAACCGTACGAATCAAAATAGATAATTCCACGTGGATCGATCGCGTAAGCAACCCAGTGAGTTCCAGGACCGTCTTTGTTGTCGAGATTGATAATGCCAGTTTCTGGATTATTCGGCCGCGTCGGTAATTGATCTCGCATAAATACTCCTCTGAAATGTTTTATACGCAATTTTTTAACAGCATCGAGTAAATCAAAATTACTCATCGGGGACACAGAGTGGTTCCGTGCTAGAGATTTTTTGGATACCAGGATGCGGGAGTTCCCGGTAGTCTTAGACCGCGTCCCTTTTTTTTCTTGTATCCTTTTCCCGTTGCCTTTTTTAGTGCCATTCCAGCTGCAGTTCCAACTGCACCGAGTGCTGCGGCTTTTGCTACGGCTGGTGCTGCCGCGGCAATCAACGCCGGTATTGCTGCGAGAAGAGGAAATATTCCACCGGTTTTAGTCATGTCCTTGATAGCTGCAGCAGAGAAATCAAGTCGGACACCGGTTTTTGCTGTTAGTGCCTTATTAAAATGTTTAAGCTGAGTATTAGTCAACGACAGCTTGTCTGGACCACCAACAAGTTGATCTCGTTTTAGTGTTATTGATGTCCCGCACGTGCTTGCGTTCTTCGATTGCAATTTCTTCGTTTGACCGGAAGTCAAGGTGACATTAACGTGACTGTATGACATTATATTTCAGAAACTAATTTAATTGTTACATATTTTCTACTGGAGCGTCAATAACTCTCATTCGTCCGCCAACACCTTCAAGCAGCATTGCTTTGTCGGAAAGTATAACCGCGACAGCTCTGTAGGGAGGAACAGCAGCACCTATACGAGCTCGGAAATGTAAGTCAACAACAGATTGTTTAACCAGATCAAGATGTTCCAGCGAAAAGTAGTAAATGGGATACAATCCCACAAAATCTCGCTGTGATATTTGTAGGCCAGTGTCCACATTAAGGTCGCGCCCCATAAATGACATCAGACGATGATACGCGCGTGCGACACGACGACGTTCAAAATCTATTAATATATCCTCAGATGGCTCCTGATGCCCATTTATTCTCAACGAAACTTCAGAAACTCCAAATGTATCAAATACCATTGGATTTCTTGTCTGGTCACCTATTCTAGCACGGTCTTGAAATGCAATAAAAATGTGTCGCGGTGCTGATACTCCTTGTTGCGATGATATATGCCACGTAAACAACCCGTTATGATCACCTTGAATAGCGTCTGTGGTTGTTGTTTTCCAGGATAGCAGTGATTTACCACCCGTATCCATAAAAGACAACAGTCGTTGTTCTTCGGTGATTGACGGAGACAACACTGGCATCCACAAACACAGTTTAGTTAGTACTATTTGACCAGCGTCAACGGCAGCATCTCGCCAGACAGCGTCATTATCATCAGGTTTTCGCACGAGTACAACTGTGTGTTTGGCACCGAATATGACCTTTTGAACATCTCTGCAGAATCCAAAGATGTGAGACAATGGAATCACACTTGAGAACTCTTCGTTTTCACTTAACATCGATCTACGCGTTGCAAAACCCAGATTAAAATTTTCATTCATCGATGTAACTGCGTCACCAGCAGGATTCATTATTGCACTCCTGTTATCGGGGCTGTCGGTTATATCCTTTGCAAACATCATTGATGGTCCGGCTGATCTGGCGTAATCATCCGAGTATCTCGCCAACCCGAGAATTGTTGTGGCAACGTCGACGTTATCATGAATTGTTTCAAGTTCCTTTCCATCTATCATATAAATAGCGGATTTAAATAACGCCATGACTCCATTGTTAACAAATCCAACTCGATCGCCGGCAGCGTAGGCGGTGTTATCATTCTTTAAAAAATTACCTTCAACTTCGATGAAGGCCTCAGCGGGCAAGAAGTATCTGCTTGTATCCTGGACCTGTAGTTCAATTCTTCCCCGTTGGTTAGGATTACGTGCTTCATAAGAATAATATTGAAAATCACGTACAGAATCATCTTTAAGTACTGGTTTAGACATATCAAATGCATCATTGGATTTTCGCACAAACATTATTCTTATTCACGATGGTCTAATTAAAATGTTATCATCACCGGAAACCACTACCAGCTATCAAATTAGCAGTTACACTATCTTGCAACGCTTTGGAGGTAATTCCCGCTGTTGCGATCTCAGCTAATTTCTGATTTACGGCCTTATTTACTACGCTACTAACATTTGCCGGCATAACTTCAGTGGATGGTAGTTTTACTGGCGCCAACCTCCTAACTGGGGTTTTTTTTTTGTATCAGCTGTGCTAGTCGATCCTTGATTGATTGAAATGCTTTCCCGGCAAGACTACCAACAGTGCCAATGGCTTTATCCTTAACAACATCAGCGGCTTTCATCGCGAATTGTTTTGCTAACGGTCCAGCTTTCGGAGCGATTCTTGTGACTAAATCTCTAATAACATCACCGACTCCATCTCCGTAAACAACCTCGTATACTGGTAATCGTGAGTTTACTACTCTGACACTTCTTGGTCTGCGAAAAGAATCGTGTAGTATCATTTTATTTAATTATTGTTTCTTTAACTGAATTTACTAATCGCTGTAGTAACCATCCGCGAGTTCATCAATGAGCCCCCGGTAAACGCCAATATCCATAATGCCACGCTGAAATAGTCTCTGACAGATATCTGCGGCTTCATTTATAATTTCCCGAGAGTTGTTTCCGGCGCGTTTTCCTCCGATGAGAACTTCCAACCGTGATACGTCATTGACGATATTGTCAGGACAGATATTATAACCGTGACCGGTGTAACCTTTTCCCATTTTCTTTAGTTTTTCCATTGTTTTAGCAATTTCAGTAGTTACAAATTTTCTATTATTTCTTTTGCTTAATAAAGTAGATTTAGCATCCTTACCCTTCATTTTTTCTAAATTTTGTATTTCCTCGTTTAAATTTTTTAATTCATCATTTAATTCGATTAGTTGCCTTTCTAGTATTTCCCTTTCTGACGTATCGGGTTGCGGAGAAGGAGGAAGAGATTTATAATCATCTTCTTCCTCTTCTTCTTCCAGAGGTGGCGGCGCTGGTTTTTCAAGTTTTCGTTCAAGTTCCTGGCGCTGTAACGGTGGTTGATTTGCAAGTTTATTTAAGTTTTTTATATATTCATTATATTTTTCACCACCACTCCTTTTTTTATTATAGTATACGAGAAAAACATTTTTAACAAAATCACTGTCTTTCATAGAATGATATTTTTTGTCCAAAGCATGATCCTTGCGTTCCCATCCTTGTACTGCTATTTCGGCTAATTTATCTTCTGGTATTTTCCTGATCGCATTAACAAATGCTGGGGTGAATTTTTCAGCGGCGGGAATAATTATCCTAGGTTTAATCTTTTTAGCAACAACAGCTGGACCTGCAACAACTGGACCTGCAACAGCGGGATCTACACCACCAGGTGGAAGTCTATCCGAGATAGTTTCCAAAGTTCTTCCATGCTGTTGTAATACTTCAAGCAATCCCGGTTTTCCCTTATCAGGATCAGCAGGATCAGGTTTTCCTACGATTGCAGTTTTAACAGTTTCAGTAGCTGTTGTAACAGGTTTAAATAATTCCTCGGCGGATTCTGTAAAAATCTCTTTTTCCTGCTGTCGTAATTGTAATTTTTGCCTAACACTGTCACGGACGGGAATAAATTTTTTAATTGCTTCAAGTCGTTCTCGTGCTAGTTTAGTTGTAAGTGCTTCTCCAATATTTGCCATTATTTATTTATTTACGATTTAATTTCGCCACGGATTTGTGACAATAAATTTACACGATCCCAGAACAAGATACCGTATTGGACTTGATACACTATTTGCAACATAAAAATGTTTTTCCTTGGAAACTCATTTCGTAGAGCAGCAGAGGGGGGGGGGGGCTGGACCGACCGACCGTGTCAATGACGACCCGCGGGGGAATAGTTTCAGATTTATTGAAGTAAACCAAGAACGTCAGCGCGCGGATGTTATTGCATTTCCCCGGTCGTCGAAAAGTCTCTCCGAGAGAAATTATTCGACGTTCAGGGATATTTTTTTTTTATTCTATGGTCTACATGGAAAGGTTTATCGTCGAAATAAGTAAACCGAAACTGTTTTTGTCTATTCAGTACTATTTTAGTTTCGGTCTGTTCACCCCCTCTGCTGCTAGACTGAAAACGTCAGAGAGAAATAGGTTCAAACCTGCCGTACCCTGAAAAGCACAAATTGCAATGTAGCCTCGTATTTGCAAGAGTTAAAGTCACCAAATGCATATGATACAAATATTTGAAGTTACGAGTGAAGGAAAGGTAGGGAAAACGTTTTTTACTTTCAAAGACACACTTATTTTTAACATAAGAAACAGGAAGTATACGCATTTGGCAAATATTTTGCAATATTGTGCTCAGTTCAGTTATTGAGATGATTGTAATAATTTATTAACTATAAAATGCTTTCGAAAAGGAAATATTTTGCCAAAACGAGCACATGATCGCACTAAGCTCTAGGTATTGATATTCTTAACAATGTTACTTACCCTGCTGGGAGTCATTGGAATCTTTGTGTGAACGATACCATACTATCAATGGATTTCTTTCAGTGGATATCAAATGTCATAGTTTTGCAGTGCAGATAAACGTGTAGACATGCTTCTGGCTGGGAAGTAATATTTGTTTTTAATGACAGATCCACGCTATTTGGATTTTAATATTAGTTCTCTTCGTCAACCTTTATCGACTAAATTTGTATCCACGAAACCAATCTGAACTTACACGATCAGAAAAGAAATGTTGACGAAAATGTCAGGTATCAAAATGCCATTGTAACTTAATTATCATACATACTGTCACACGATGATGGCTTTTCAACTTGTATGGCAGCTTGTTTCATGCCCATAAGGTCTGATGTAGCCAGGAATGATGTTGGATTCTTGTACGTGCAAGGCAAGGATATAATAGAACTTGTCATAAATAATCCGGTAAGATATAACAATACTGACAGATCATCCACCCAAGGAAGACACGGATGCACGCATAATTATATATTTATGAGCTGTAATGCAAATTTAGGATGGCATGAATCCAGATGTTGTTTGTTTCCTTTTGCACAAGAAGCCTGTGGATAGATAGATATATAGATCTATAGAGAGATATGTAAATAGATGTCACTGAAGCGTCTATAATGCTTCTACACAAATGACCAAGGAGAGACTGTTTAGACAAACATCAATGCATTAACATTACTCTGTATGATAATCAAGAAGATCTTATTTTATAATAGTTTTATCTACAAAGAGAAAGACAGAGAAACAAGGACACCACCACCACAATAATAATAATAATAATAATAATAATAATAATAATCCATTACTTGTATTTGACCCGACATCCAATCTGAGTGATGATCCGGAGATTAGGATGGTATAATTGACTTCAGGAAAGAAAGTCTGTTGCAATGATATATTATTCTTCAGTCGAATGGTTAAAATCCGTCTTCTTGAATCCATGGTACGATCAACAGAATCCATTATCTTTGGGTGACAGTCTCAGTAATGTTATACACAATTTGCCTACGATAATAATCATCATCAATTTCGCAAATATAGATGATATTATATCACTTTGTATAGGATGACAACGTTCTATAGCAAGGAAATGTAGCTATCATGTCATAACATTGGCCTATGCCTGTTAATACATAATAAATCTATTAAAAATCTTGATTTGATAATTTATAAGAATTATGCCTCTTGACTCGGCTGGATTCCAGACCGACAAGCAAGGTTAGATAAAAGCAGGAACATATGCCATTTCTTAAGTATATATCGATGATTCCAGATTGTTTTTGGCCTTGTTACGTACTTGTTACTCAAAAATCAGCATTGGTTATATGCAGATTGTGTTTGAAACTATTTGTTAATGTCTTATTTGAGGCAAGCCGGTTTTAATATCAACATCTCAAATATTTTGTCTCGGGTGCATCAGGATATTTGAATATGAAATGTTGCACGTACTTGAAAAATGATAACGATTATCGCTGCAATTGACTTTGGATATTTTAGCAAGTAGTTTTATTCCTAGAGTTATTATTTTTCTCGCATATATCAACTAAATTTAAATTAAAATATACGAAGTACAATAAAGTAAAAGAGAGTGGTACAGAGAAAAGGGCCGATTTATGAAAGATACAACACTTAAATTGTTCATGTCATTAGCTATTCAACCCGATATGCTTACCCAAACTTAACAGAGACCGTTTTCTTTTATGGCTTTACTAAAGTAACGTCCATAATCTGGATGATATGAGAAAATAGCAAAATTTTGACCTCCTGTATTTTTACCACTGTCGTGAACCACAGACCTAACGTCAGGTTGTCTTCACTGGAATTTAGGCTGGAGACCTCCAAATTTAAATCACTGAGTCAATATATAGGTTGTAGTCTGTGTAAGAGAAATAAAAATTGCAATGATCATGATACGGCTTTTGTCATATCTTTCATCATGCGTTGTACGTTTAGTAAACAATAATCAAGCTTATCAGAAATGTCTCTTGGAAATACCATTTCAGACCATTCATTTACATATAACCATGATTTTACTGCTTTCGGAACGTACATGATCACGCTGCTTCTGATATACTCCCAGGAGTATTGGTGGTTGTCCCCTCAGGGCACGATATGCCCACTTTCTGACAGAAGGAGCTTTAGTAATTTCCAACTGGGCACGGTGTACAGGGAATTACAGCTGTGGGGGAAAACGATCCGGCTGGAAATAGCCCCGAGGAAACAAATAAGAAAAATGAAACACTTGAAGATATATCAAAGTATTGGTTAGATCTTTGTATGCACAAAATATATTTTTGGACCATGATATTCATTTAAATATCTTGCAGAGCTGATGATTGGATCTCTGCACTTATCATTTAGATCGTTCATCTTTTTTTTTTAACATTATGATCGATTCGCCCATAAGATGCGCGTGATGAAGATTTCCAAATACTTTGAATTCCTCCATGTTTGCAAGAGTCTGAAAAATGAACGAGAAATCAGCCTTATACAAGTTGGTTTCACTGGTTCTATTTACATTAGTAGGAAGTTTTGGTTACATTACAACTCTGTTTTATTTAATACTTCATTGGCTTTTCCACATAAACGCGTTAGGTATTAACATTAACACATTTAACGAAATACCATTTCCTCTATACCCTAAGGAACCACGACGACCGCATAGTTATAAGGGAGAAACCATTCATCTTTTTCTGCATTTAAGAATCAGTTTTCGAATGTAAATTAAATCGGTTGAAGTAGGAGAAATGCATTAATAATTATTTTCATGGTATTTTCACAGTTAAGCCGGATCCAGTTTAAAATAATTTCAAGTAACAGAGACGTGGTCAATACACTGAGACGGACAATAACACTGACGAAGGAAGACCTTTTCAAATGGCGGAATAATATGCCTCCAGTCCACTTGGTGACCCAATTCAATCATGTCAGCCTCGTAATTACGAAGATTTTTAGTCAGTGTTATCCTGAATCCGGAGTTGTCAATCATGCCTGATGGTGAAAAAATTTAACATTATTGCCCAACATCGATATCAAAGAATAATAACGTCTATGTATAATTTTACTTACTTCACTAAATACAAGTATTTATTTATTTATCATTTTTCGTATTCATTTATGTATATTACATTAAAAATTAAAATAAAACGTTATCTGCAATCTAACAAACGTTAATATTTATGTGTGTGCTAAACTTAGAGAAATTATATAACCTGCTTTTAGGGCTGGATTGTCATAATGAGTCTCCAAAATGTAAAAGCCAGGATCGTCTGGCGCTCCAACGGAGAACCCTACGTGATCTGGGTAGTGGAAGGTCTGACAATAAAAAATAAGAACATCTAGATCTCTAATTTGCATCAGAAGCAAAACGGAGATAGTTGAACAGATAATGTATACAACTATTTGAGAGACCCATATATATATATATATATATATATATATATATATATATATATATATATATGGACACCGAAAGACATACCAACAAATAAATAGCTTAGATATCCTAGGATTTGATACAAGTTTCCTTTGATAAATGTTGCAAAATCTTTACAGTCGATGATCAATGCTAAATCTACACTAGGCTTCTTGGATAGCCCATACGGATGTGAACTGAATCTCCCGGTAATATCTTTGGTGACGCTTGGTGAACCTTTCAGTTTCTACTTTTCCTCAGCAACTCCATCTTCACGGATCTCTGGTGAACTTGCAAATAATTTGTCCGTCTGAATATAATGTAATCTATGGACGATGTTTATATCTTCACTCGAGGCAGATAGACCCTGAGTATTTCCGAATTACTTAAATACTTTCTCTCCGCATACATTAAATGTCTCATTCTTGATCGATCCTCTACTCCATAAATCCAAAGATTTTGGTAATTCAGATTCATTGTTAAGCATTGTCTACTTTATGTCTCCAAACATTATTTGTATGTGTTAATTCAACTATTTTCCACGCTTTCTATTCATTTATTTTCTCCAGGTCTTCGCTGCTTTTCTTCATATTATCAATTTCAGCTAATAGTCGAACAGTCCTTTAATATTTCTACTTCTCGTTAATCTGCTTCATTTATTTTAAAACATCCTCTTTAAGTTCTTCCTTTACTGCTTTCTGAGATAATTTTATATGCTCTTTCAATAATAGTTGATCCAGTATTTTTTTAGATATTCTTAGTTACCACATTGTCAAGGAATCTCACGATGGAATCTAACTTAGTCGCCATAGAGACCGTTCTTCTAAAGCGCTCTTTCTCTTGTTCGTTTTCTTTATTGGATGGTTTAGGTTGCATCTGATTTTGGACTGATTGATCTGTGCATGCTGCCGAGGAAGCATCAATCAATATATTTATGTGCATATATTAATGTGCCTGTATGTATGTATGTATTTATTAGTACGCCGATATTTGCACTTTCTATTATTTTTGCGATGAAATGCTCATTTAGCCATTTATGTTTATATGGTCTCTTTATATACTTAAACAATATTTTTAGTATTCCATTCTTTCCTTTCAATTTAAAGTGGCCAGCAGAATTGTTTGTAAATATATCCATTTCGCTCTTATGGTTGAACTTAACATGTTATAAGTAGGTATCAAATAACGCTCACAAATAGATCTTACCACGATATTGGAAAAAATTAAATAAATAAATAAACGTGATAAAAAAATAAAGTTTAAATAAATAAATACTTAGATAAAACAACTAATAATTAATAAATTATCATAGAGAACTCATGTAACCTGGGAATCAGTGTATCTAGCAATAAATGTATGAAGTTCACAAGATTTCTTGTATATGAAATAAAAATAAGATGGTTGAAGGCTTAAACCGACAATAACAGAAATAACATTATATTCTACATTTTCAATAACATTATATTCTACATTTTCAATACACTTTTACTGATTTACCGTTGCCCTTTTGAAAGTATAGTTAAAATAGAATAAGCGATAAAGTGATCGCAATTACTTCTTCAAAGAAATACAAATTGTTTCGATGGGAACAAAGAATCAGCATGCAAGAAATGATTT
This sequence comes from Sinohyriopsis cumingii, assembly GCA_028554795.2. Lineage (NCBI taxonomy): Eukaryota > Metazoa > Mollusca > Bivalvia > Unionida > Unionidae > Sinohyriopsis > Sinohyriopsis cumingii. Next base: position 268,366 of record JAPYKE020000552.1, read on the forward strand.
AAACATTTATTTTATAAGTGCAGAATAAAATATTGATAACATTTTAAACAACGTAGAGGAACTTGGTATGTGACTATGACAATAGCAAAAGGATAAGGATTTTTTTCTATATTTTAAGATTCATTTTCCGAAATGCTAAAATTTGATTATAAGCTCTAAGAATCGTGTTATCAACATTTTTCATTTTTTTTTTAATTGCACTAACATGTCCATTTGTTAGCTAAATTGTAAATCACATTAACTTAGGACGGACAAGAAATTTTTAGATCGTATTTGTACATATATTTATCCAAAAGAGCAACGAAACTGACAATGAAACGGTTACATTCACATCGATGTTTAAACATCTGAGCAGAAGTTGTTTTGTAGGTCTGATAAAATAGCAAAGATGAAAATCAGATCTTACCCTCGCGCGTATATTGTTGCATGTCTTTACGCGACATAGATGTTAATAAACATACAAAAGAGGGTTTGTAAACCTTTATTGCTTTCTTTCAAGGCAAGAATTTTTTTATTACAAATGGGTTCATGGTAAATATTGGAGGTGCTTGGTATTACTGAGATATCGGTTTACCGCGGTTTTTATTTTACAATGGTACATAGCAGGGTACGTTTGCACTCTGATGGTAAATCGGTAATTTCCGTCACGAATTTCTCATGGAAAAATAATTCCAAGTTATTTGAATGTTTTTATAATATAGTTTTATTCGTCACAAAATCAATTTGGCCAATAATAAATGCAATTAGAGTCAATACACCTTGGATAATATGTATGATACGCTTCGCGTATTCCGGCACGGAGTTCGAGTTAAAAAGAAGAACAATTATCATTTTCAATCTTATTTGTTAAAGCATTGAAATGTGTTAAGTGCATGTATTCCTTTGTAAGACCGAATATCATCATTAGATGTTCAGGAGAGCAGTTGTTTCTATATGACGTTGACGTAATTTCTCTTATCCACTAAATATATTCTCGTTTGTTAAGTCGGCCTGTTAGATGCCCTCTGATAAATATTATAACTGGGCGTTACCTCAATTCAAAAAGTCCATTTCTACATTAATAGGGTAAGTCACTTATAGGTCTTAGTGTCAATTCTTCATACTTCCTATTTTATAAACAAGCCTTGAACACTTTTCTACAGGGTGTCAGCTATAGTGTAAACAATTGTCCTACCTAATTACAGCTTTTAGAGACGACTCATACAATTTCAACTTAATCATTGCACGATCGTCTACCGTGAGGTAATGACCATATACTTGTCGGGGAATGGTTCTTCGATTTCCTTTCGGTCTGGGTATTTTATAATATTTTACCTCAAGCTTAATCTTTCTTTAAAATAATGTCATGGAAATAACATTGAGTTATCATGCTATCAATCAGACGAACATTTCTTTCAGCTATGCGAGGGGTGGTACTTTTTAAAACTCCCTAGCGCCTGCGCCAGAAAATTAAATTGCTGAAATTAAGGCAATTGTATAGTGTGTGTGCTAATAAGACTTTTAGGAACCGTGAGTTACTTAGATTTTCCTTTTATTTCCATATCAAGATTGTACAGGTTTTGTTTGGAATGGGTTTGCGTTTTATGGTACAGCATCATAAGGAGGTTATAATTTATGTAGATCTAATAGCAATAATGTGCCTTACTAAAGGATATACCGCATTAAATGAATGGAGCTGATCATATGGTATGGTTCTTAATTCAATACTATGTGCACGGGGAGTAGGATTTGTGCCATAATTATGAGACTAAATTGTGTGATTATGACAGTTAACGTTATTTTGGTATAAATATATTTTAATAAATATATTTTAACCAATCAAAGGAAAGACAAATATAATTAGTACCAAGTCATCAGAACATTATTTTATATTGTCGTTTACATAAAATTTTGCTTTTCGGTTTTCTGTCATCTCACCTTAAAACTCTAAATATTTGCAGTCTTCCGCTGTACAATGGAAGTGGCTGTGTATTAGTTTCAACAATAATAATTGGAAACTTTAATGTTTGTTGCAATTTGAGGTAGAGAACGTAAACTGCTCATTAATAGTGTCTACTTGTAATGTTAATGGCGCTTTCAGGAAATAATTGGTATATACCGTGCCTATGAAATTGTAGCATTTTTAAAGGAAATACCGATCAAGGATAGTCTCAGCTGACTTTAAACTTCGACTCTTAGGTCACGTGTTTAACGTTTTGCCAACCAATCTACTGCTTACAAGAGCTAGAATGAAAGAAAAATAAACTGTACTTTTCTGCAGAACACTGGCGCTACCTTGATTAGTAAGTAACAATAAATAACATATACGATAGTATTAGTCATAATGTGAAATAAATGTTACCCAATGAAACAATAAATGAATTAGCTTGAAATTTGTGACACCATCTTTCACCTATCCAACCACAACGTCTGCTGGATACATCTTACCATGATCGGATAAAGCGAATCCAACAAAACCACGCGTCTTCACATGGACTTCAAACGTAATATGTATGACTTTCATTTTCCAGAAGAGAAGGTAGTTACCGTTTTTGTCCACCTGAGTTGAAAATTTAAACGGCTCGGTGGGGATAATGTCTATACATCCCCAAGCCACTGCAAGGCAAGCTAACATGGTCAATGCGATGACATGTTGTCTCGCCATTCTCCTGCTGTAATGCGAACAACAGCTAGGGATATATAAAGTACTGGAAAACTACGTCACTGCGTCATGTGACCGGCAATTATAATTCCAAGCTGTTGGCAAGAAATACGTTTTATTGCAAAAATACTAATTGTCACTATAGTTTTCTGATAAAAAAATAAAATGTCGTGCTTTAACTTGTGGTCATATTTGTACTTTTTAAATATAATGATACAAATGTTTTATACCAACTTTATCCAAATCATTATATCGTAATGTGAACCAGATGGTTGGTAGAATGGCTCTATTCGTTTGCTAATACAGTAACACATATACCCATTTTATCGAGTAGTTTTCATGAGGCTTATGAGTCACATATATATTTTGTAAATGTCATGAGCTTCAGCTTGATAAACTTATAAACTATCACGTGCTAGTGATGTTGGCATGACCGAACAATATATTTGCCCGATGGAGAAATCTCAAGTTAACAAAGCACGTTGGAGATATTATATTCGACGTCTTCTACATACAATCACTCTGGTTGCAAAGCGTACTTGTAAATATTTCATCTGTTTTGTGTAAATAATACAGCAACTCCAGCTGATCTAAAAAGGTGAATTTCGTGACAACACATAGGGCATTGCACTAGAGATCAAGACTTGAAAAATGTGTGTGATGTGTGTGATTTGGATTTTTAATGTAGCTTTAACAACTTTTCAGTCATATTGTACGATGTCTGCAGGGTGGCAGTTTATAGTGATGTCTAGCACTTGGACATCATACCGCAGACACGTAGCATGATGTCCCACCCAGTCAGATTATCCAGACTCCAGACCCCAGACCAACTAGTCCTAACACTTTAGTATGACTCGGCCGTGGATCTTACCCACGACCTACCGCATCCGAGTCAGACGCTCTAAACACTAGGCCACCGGAGCTGTAGTTGAAAAATAACAGTCTGTCGAAAAGGTAGTTGCCCTCTGAAATTTGTAAAATAATTAAACGTACTTCTCATTGATACTGACTATCGGTTCGTCTCCAGTCTGATACAAAAAATTGGAAGGCGCAACACCTGAGTCAGAATTAAAATAATTGCCGAGTCAGAAATAAATTAAATGCCGAAAGTAATGTTGACTTTCTACCAATTGTTTTTGAACTAACAATGCAAGCGGGATGATAAGACAATTTCAAATCACCAATAATCTAAATATTTAATGCATAATCTCGTTGAATAATTTCCAATTTGTCTCGCCATGATCAATTTGAGGTCCCTTATATCTGAAATATGTGTTTATGTTCAATGAAATGCAGGAAAATCGTCACTATCTTTTAGCAGATTCAGGTAGATTCGTCATTTACTATTACAGTAATTTGAATAATCAAGCGAAGGTAACTTTTAAAATGAATTATTATTATTATTATTATTATTATTATTATTATTAGAAGTATTATTATTATTAGAAGTATTATCATTATTATTGTCAACGTCATCGTCATCGTTATCATCATTTTCATCACCAAAGTTTGCAAAAGATATTCAAATTGTTTCATTCAATTCATTTCATATGAATACTCGTATAAGATCCACTATCCATAGCTTAACAAGTATGTCGTGACTGTAGTTTTGGCCTCTTCGCACAGTATCAGAGTAGAGAATTTCCCGATATCGGTATGTACACAACAAGTTTAATTGTTTGTTGATTTTAATCAAGTTGTTGTTTTCACCTTCTTCTTGTTGGCACATGTTGACGAGGGGGCCCCGAGTGGCCGAGTGGTCTAAAGCGCTCACCGTTCCGGATCACTGCCATCTCACCTCTGTCTGCGTATGTTCGAGTCCAAGGCTCGGCTAGCGTGGGTACGTGGGAAAGCCTGCCAGTAGCTTCTCGTGGGTCGGTGGTTCTTTCCTGGGTTTTCCAGGGTTCTTCCTCCACCAGTTATACTGGCCGCTATATATGGCCTATCTTGTGCTGAAAAATGGCGTTAAACCCTAAAACAACAACAACAACAACATGTTGACGAAGAAGACATGGTGGAGTTCGTGACTGGTAGCAGCCATGTTAACTTTACACACTGTGTTGATTGGTTGATCGTGGATTTACGCAAAACCAGCACTGTATGTCTTTTTAGCGCCGCATGTATTATCAAGCATTCTCCTGTAGACCCCATTGATCGCACTTTCCGTTCTGTTTGGTGTATATTTGTAATTTTCTCTCTGTCTCTGTCTCTGTTTGTCTGTCTGTCTCTCTCTCTGTCTGTCTCTCTCTCTGTCTCTCTCTCTCTCTCTCTCTCTCTATATATATATATATATATATATATGTGTGTGTGTGTGTGTGTGTGTGTGTGTGTAAAAGCCACTAAACTAGCAACAGAGAGTGTGAACAGACATTTGGCTGAAACGTCATTTTAAAAACTAAGACCTCATACGAAAAGAATAAAAAATATAAAAACGCTAAACCAAAGCTTCTAACTTTACCGAGAGTTTCTCTAATTGGGTTAGTTAATTAGGTTACTTTAGTTTTGTCGTTAGTGTTTTTCTAAATTTGCATGTGTATTTTAGTTTACCGCGGGACGTTTTATTGAGGTCGCACCCTTTGTGCTGCTATAATTAAATCATTATTATATCAACCAAATATTTTATCAAGACATACACGATATCTTGTTCTGGGATCGTGTAAATTTATTGTTATAGATCCGTGTGGAAAAGATTGTGCTTTTGAAAAGAAACGTTTGAACTTAATCATGTCCATATCCCCGCTACACCATGTCTGATGAATATTTATCAGAGTATTTGTATCACCTACATTAAACACAACTAAAATATTACAGTCATCTCTGATCACTTTAGGTATTTGTGTATATCGCTGAGTAACATAAATCACATCACATTGTTATGCCTACCTCGAGAAAATATTTGAGCTGGATTTTTGTCTGTCTATCGTTACGTCGTCGTATAATACGAGATTATTAATAAATCCATCATGGTCGTCTACGGATTATGCTTCATTAATATCAGTTATACAATTAACAATGTCATCGCCATCTTTATTTAACAAGTTTGCATTTTCATTAAAATCTTTACGTACATCATAACACAGTTGATCATCAACTGACGGTGCTACTAAATATAGCTTGTACCACTTGATCAATCTCATTATCAAATTAAGCAATATTTGTGTTTTACCAGACTCAGATGGACCAATTATAATCATTCTGATAGAATTCGGTAGTAGTGAAAGGGGATACCCTACGGACAATGGGAATTAGCATTACAGAACCCCTTGGGACAATCTACGGACAATGGAAATTTAACATGGCGAAAAATCGTGGGACAATCTACGGACAAGGGGAATTAACATGGGAATAAATCGTGGGACACTCTACGGACAAGGGGAATTTAACATGGGAATAAATCGTGGGACACTCTACGGACAAGGGGAATTTAACATGGGAATAAATCGTGGGACAATCTACGGACAAGGGGAATTTAACATGGGATTTTTTTTTTTTTTTTAAAGTTTTTTTTAAATTTAAATTTAAATTTAAATTTAAAAAAGGGGTAGGCAATGGAAAGGCTATCTCTTTTCGAGAAATATGGGGGCCCTGAAAAGGGCCTTTGGGTTTTCTTCTTCTTCTTCTAATTTCTTCTTTTTCTCCACCAAGTTCTTATTTTATCTCCTACACTCTTCTTCCCTTTCTTTTTTTTCTTCTCCTCCTCTTCTTTCTTCCTCTTCTCATTTTCTTCTTCTTTTTCAATTTTTTCGTTCCATTTTGTGACGATCGTGGATAAATACCTATGTATCTATAATCAGCTGAAATTCCTATGAAATCCCACTATCTATTTATAGCTCCAACTTGTGGGTTTTTCCTTTGGAAAATCCCACTATCTTTTTATAGCCTCAGCTTGAGTGACGTTCCTGTTTATGAATTCTAGTATATATGTATAGCTACAAAATGTGGAAATCCCCAAGTCGATATTTATAGTCTCGAAATTTCCAGCGTCAGTGACGTCACTGTACTGAACACTAGGGATAAATATCAACAGTGTTGCAAGTGGCTGACCTGAATACGCGCTACTGTAGGTAGGTAGGTAGAGTGTATCTGATAGGGATAAAGTGAGTTTTATACGGACAAACAGAGACCAATAGACACACACAACGTACGCGCGCAGACACACACACACACACACAAACACACAAACACACACACAATGTACGCGCGCCGATATACTCACACACACACACACATACTCACACACACACACACACACACACACACACACACACACACACAGAGAAACACACAACGTACGCGCGCAGACATACTCACACACACACACACACATAAACACACACACTATAAAATAGATAAAATTAGTAACTACTTACAATATCAACTTCTGTGACGATCGTGGATAAATACCTATGTATTTATAATCAGCTGAAATTCCTATGAAATCCCACTATCTATTTATAGCTCCAACTTGTGGGTTTTTCCTTTGGAAATTCCCACTATCTTTTTATAGCCTCAGCTTGAGTGACGTTCCTGTTTATGAATTCTAGTATATATGTATAGCTACAAAATGTGGAAATCCCCAAGTCGATATTTATAGTCTCGAAATTTCCAGCGTCAGTGACGTCACTGTACTGAACACTAGGGATAAATATCAACAGTGTTGCAAGTGCTGACCTGAATACGCGCTACTGTAGGTAGGTAGGTAGAGTGTATCTGATAGGGATAAAGTGAGTTTTATACGGACAAACAGAGACCAATAGACACACACAACGTACGCGCGCAGACACACACACACACACACACACACAAACACACAAACACACACACAACGTACGCGCGCCGACATACTCACACACACACACACATACTCACACACACACACACACACACACACACACACACACACAGAAACACACAACGTACGCGCGCAGACATACTCACACACACACAGACACACATAAACACACACACTATAAAATAGATAAAATTAGTAACTACTTACAATATCAACTTCTGTGACGATCGTGGATAAATACCTATGTATTTATAATCAGCTGAAATTCCTATGAAATCCCACTATCTATTTATAGCTCCAACTTGTGGGTTTTTCCTTTGGAAATTCCCACTATCTTTTTATAGCCTCAGCTTGAGTGACGTTCCTGTTTATGAATTCTAGTATATATGTATAGCTACAAAATGTGGAAATCCCCAAGTCGATATTTATAGTCTCGAAATTTCCAGCGTCAGTGACGTCACTGTACTGAACACTAGGGATAAATATCAACAGTGTTGCAAGTGGCTGACCTGAATGAAGAAGTAAAAGTTTTTTGAAAGCACCTAAGCCCTCACCTGCAATGACCAACTCTGCCAAACACCTACACCCCACCCACCCCACTCCCAACACTACAAAACCCATTTAACCCGTTATTTTATGGCATCAGTGTGTGATTTAGGAAACATCAAGACACAAAATAATGGAGGAATAGACTGACTATTGTTTACCGACTTGCATGCCTAAAGAGCGTGCGTGAAGGAAAACATCCTTCCATTTCAATTCTAACTAAAACATGATCCAGAGGGATAGAGATAGGTGAAAGGGCACAATTTCATAAAGTGTGAGTAGAAAACAAAACACGCCATCCTTATTATACAATATCAAGACCAAGAGACACTTACGTGTTCTTTCTGGTCTATTCTCTTTTAGAAGGTAGTATGAAATTTCACATCAGGACCAACGCATCGGCTCACATTGTCAATTTTTCCATTTCCATGTCTTTACTGGCACAAGTTCTTCATCATCTTCAATTTCTTCTTCTTCTGAATCCCTCTTCTCTGTTTCGTCTTGTTTTTGTTTATTCTCTTTTCTCGTAGGGCACTCTGAATTCCAGTGTCCTTTCTCCTGACAACGATATTAGGTATCTTGACTTTTGTCTCTCTTTCTTAGACGAAGCAGGTATTCTGGAGACAAATACCCATTTACCTTTGCAGATATAGCAAACTTCATTAGCACTTACACACTTTCGTATGACTCTTATCAAATCAACGACCAAAAGAGTAAGTTTTGTTGCCACTTTCGCATGTGAATTATGCTTTCGTATGACTTTTAGCAAATATTTGACCAGCAGGTCGATCTGTGCTGACTCTTCCATCTTTGATCGTTTGAGAGCGAAATGAATACTCTGACGCTAAGACACTCTCCTTATATACAGAGACCTGCTGCGTATGAAACCTAGTCAAATGTAATTTTGCAATAAGATGAAACGATTTCATTGAGGAAGTAAAAGGCAATGATGTACCGTATCGCCTCACACAAAACCTGAAGTGTTAGTTCAAATCCGTGTCAGCGATTTCGAAGACGACATAACTGGGCTTTAATCAATGCTCTCCATTTCTGCCACAAAACCACGAGTCCTGATTCACGCCAAAAGAAATTTCGTTCGGTCCATAAAAAATAGTATCACATCCGAGAAACGCAAAAACGAACTTCCAGAAAACTGAGAACGACGGCTTACACCTACAACGTGAAATGTATGAGTTCAAGTAGTGCGTAAAACTTAGTCAAATTAAATTTTTATAATCAAGACGAAACGATCTCTTTTCGAAGAAGAAAGCAGACACCAAGCGACAATGGCGATCCGTGTCACACAACACTTTTCAAAATGTATATGATCAGAGGTTTGTTCTAGCGATCTGCACGGTTAAATTAAATGTTGATGTATTTTGCAATAAGACGGACAATGGTCGCCCATGGAACCATTGTTGGTGCATTAGTTTAATTTTTTAAAATATTTTTTTATATAAATCGCCTATAAGATAGACCCAGTAAAGCATGGCCATTCTCGTCACTGTGTGAATAGCTGCTCAAGTCAATTCGAAGTGAACGCGGTAAGAAAATAAGTATAGCCAATGAAATGGCTTACAACGGGTGATGCATTGTTTTGTTCTAGGACTGTGTGGCATAATAATCCCTATGTTCTTGCGTTGTTACCATTACAGTGCAGACAGACTGAAATGTGAACTTACAAGCCCTCTTTGTGTGTGTGTGTTGTACCATTTCTTCTTACCACATCAAAAGACTGAGCGTCACAGTATTGGTTCGCGTTTTCAAGCTGACCATTTTTTTTAAATCTCACTTAAACATTTTAACATAAACACTCACACTCACATCGGTAGAGTCAGAACAGACGTGTTACAGTACTGAGGGGCATGTTATCTTTTTTTTTCAAACTAATAAATTTGGGGTTTGTATGAAGTAAAGAACCGAAAGTACAGTGAAACTCAAGGATGATGACCCAATCTGTCTGTCTATTGATGCGTGTATTTACTTAAGAAGAAATATGACCTCTAAAACACAAAGAGATACGGCAAGCATGATTAGAATGAACATAACGATGTTTTCCTTCACGTCCGTGTAATTTAGAGTTTCAATCCTCTTTGAAAACAAACTTGGTCTCCTTTTGTAGGGCTTGAAATAATAAAAAACCTGAAAAAATCTTAAGCACTTTGCTATAGATAATTTCATCAACAGACTAAACAACATAAATGCCGTTACAACACTAGAACGCCTTAAATCTTCTATCAAAAAGAAATGTATCAAAAAATTAAAGATTAACGATAACTAACCAATGAAACCGAATTTAACAAAGGCAGTGACATGTGAAGAAATGTCTCTCACTTTGGAAAGGTAGGCGAATATACTCTGTCATGCACCATCAACTTGAAAAAAAATTATAAACAGAGAGAAACCTGAATTCAAAATTCAGTTGTTTTTTTTCTTCAAAATTGTTTCGTTTCTTTTTTCTTTTTTTGGAACAAATCTAAGCACTAATATAGAGTGGAAAAGGGAAAATGCACATACAAGCTTTGATATTTCTGAAAAAATGAGGGGATATTCCTAACGTTCATAACCACCTATGGACTTGGACTTGTCTGTGACTTATCCACAAAACAAGATGTACATATTTCTGGTCAAGCTGCAAGTGTGTGCGTGTTTTTGAAAATGGTAAAAATGGGATATACAATTTTCTCGTGATACTTATAAAGTGAAGAGTCTGTGCAAGTGTCAAAAGCCAAAGTCATATAAGTTTTGTATTTTGTACGGTTTGTAAAGATTTCCACTTTAGAAAATGTGAAGTATCACAAGTTATTATCACAAACAGAAGTGGAACATAGGGACTTGCAAGAAAGAAAATAACCCAGACAGTTGGTGTCATCAAGAGTGCTAGAGACGGTACCCGAACTTGCTTGCTTGCTTACTTGAATTAAAGTGATTTTCGCCCTAATGGAGCATATATCACTGGTTTAATAACGCACCGCGTGATTTTTAATTACTCCTAGGGAAGGAAAGAGAGCCTCATCTCCCAGGCTTTTATGTACTCACAGACTACTTTTAAATTTAGCCACTCAGGTGTAGGACTAACTAGTCCTTAACAACCTGACTGAAAGGCTTTAAACATGAGTGGGAATAGTCTCACCACACACTCATATTTCTGTCCGAGCGTGGTAAAGGAGGAAAAAGGTGCTCAAAAAGACAGCCATGGGTGTTAAGTACTCAACAAAACGCTAGCCCGTACTTATTTCAAATCAAGTCGTGTCACCAAAAAAGACGACGTGTACGACATCAAAGGCATTGTCAAACGCAGAAACCGTAAAGTGGGCAAACGACGTGTCAAAGAAGTCAAAGTACGTTGGAAAGGATATCCACCCAGTTTTCATTCTTGCATCGACGCTTCGCACTATAAAAAGAAGTGACCATCATGCCCTTTCACACAGATTCAGCTACTGCGATCACTCCTTCACCCAATTCTTCTCTGCAAGATTTACAAACACAACCCTTGTGGGTGTGGTATGGAAAACGTGTGCCTAAAACGCAAATCGTCTTTTTCTGCCAAACCTTCGTGGTGTATTGTGTCATCGGTGCAGCCATTGCCAATTTGAGTTTGCAACAAGGAGACAAACACTTGTGGACCATTGTATTGAGCAGTTACATCGGTTACCTGCTTCCTAATCCCTCCCTGAAATTCTCCTCGAACGGGAACCACGGGAATCTTGTGTCCAGTGTCAGTGCCAGTCACCACTCCAACAACAACCCCATTTTGGGCGGAGACACTCCTCTAACTTCCAGTATCGCCTCGGAGAGCCACAAAACTCTGGAATTATGAGCAATAAGAACCAATTTTACTTAACCTTACCCAGTGACAGTTCCATGGAGGTGTTTCCCAAGAACACGTTATGCTGTTACACGGTCAAATTACCTCAGACCATCCAGTTAGATCACGAAGCCCATTGGGAAGTGGCTTTAGTGGAAATCATTCACCCAACACAAATCAAAAACATCACCGAAAAGCAAGACACTTTCGAGGTGGAAATCCTGAATGCCCAATTGGAGGAAGAAATCAACAAAATAGGGTTTTAAGGGGACACAAGACCAGCCAGCAATCCAGCCTTCATTATCTACACCTTGAAAATTCCTTCAGGTTATTATTTTAGTGGTGAACATTTGGTGGACACTATTGCGGACAGGTTCAACTTAGCCTTTGGCAAAGCACTGAACAGAGCCAAAAAAGGTGTGAAGATTGAGTACAATAAAGTGGCTCATCGTCTCGTGATCAAATTTCAAGATACGGACACATTGTCCCTCAGGTTCAATGGTAGTTTGTTTGAAATTTTGGGCGGACATGCAGAAATGGTCGCAAACAATATGAGCCCCAAGATCAAAAGTAATATGGATTTTTACAGAGCTTTTGGAAACCCGGTAGAACTGAACCAAGGACTTAATTTGATCTTTGTGTATTCCGATGTGGTGGAGTACAACGTGGTGGGACACACCTCTGTTCCGTTACTGCGTGTCATTCCTTTCAAAGTGGATAGTACCACAAACAATGACCAGGAAGGTGCAAACACCTATCACGTACACCGTGAATTTGTACATCCTCACTATTTGCCCGTCAGTAAGTCGTATTTAGACACTGTCAACATTGTTATAAAAGGAGATCTGGGACAAAATATTCCATTCTCCAAAGGGAAAGTTACAGTGAAACTCCATTTTCGAAAACGGTTCTCTAACGAATTGTAAGTCAAGACAGCGAGGAGGGACATTTCCACCCTATAAAATCCGGCCAGATGCGTGTGGAATTTCAGTTTGCAGAAAATCTACGCGCAGATAATACGGTGAACGTCATCCTGTATGCTGAATTGGACAATACGATATAAACCAACAGTTTGAGAGAAGTCATTCTAGACTATTAGATGTCATGGAGGATTTTTATCAATGTTTGTATAGTACGGATTCTTTGGACATGGAATGTGAAGATCCCTGAGGAAGGTGAATCCCAAGACAAAGACGAAGAAGTCATCATGATGAAGTCTAGATGGCCAGAACAAGAACCACATTTAGTTTCCTGTTATGCTATAGTCTTGACAGAAAAAAATTAAGGAATTGATCAAGAAAAATTGTTATGGATGTCAAAACGATCATCCCAGTCAAATTCAACACGATAAATGCCTGATGTTAAGTCAAGAAGAAAAATTGGACGAGTATCTGGACGAAGCTTGGAGTCTCATCTCGAACAAAGACGTGTTGCACCAGTGGTATAAAGACTTGCGTGAACATTCTTGTCCACCATTAACCACACAAGAGATCCATCGCATCGAAGCTCTCCTGAATCAGAGTGAGGAAACAGAACGAATAACCGTTTATTCGTCAGACATTTTCAAGCAAAAAGTCTGGATCGAATTGACCACTTATCATTACCTGTGAAGAAGAAAAACAAACACAAAACAATGGATACCTGAGAACTTTATTACCTTTTGAACCACAGTTTGTACACTGCTTCTTGGAATCCTGTCGTCTATGCTAAAGATGAACTCCCTCATTGCACACCTCAAAACCATCAAGCTTATGTGATCAACACGGACGACAGTCATCTCCCAGGAACCCACTGGGTAGCCGTCTACTTTCCTCAAGAAGGATGTGTGGAATACTTTGATTCCTATGGACTGCCCTCTTTGGAAGACGATATCATTGACTTTATGAGAAGAAATGCATAGACCACACGATTCAATAATGTGAAATAACAAGGCACATATTCCTTGGTGTGTGGACAGTACTGTGTGTGTTTTTTCTGCATGATTGCAGCCTGGGCTATTCTTTAGAACATTTAGTGACTCATTTTGATGCTCGTCATTCTTCTAGAAACGATGTGAAAGTACATCGATGGTTTTGTGACCAGTATGCTTATCTTTTGTCTCTAACTAGAAAACGTAGTGTCCATCAATGGCCTAATGACTTCCGACAGTGGAAATCACAATTTCATTCACAATGTTGTCAGCCCTGTTTAAAGTAGAGTGTGAATTGAAAAAAAAATGTTTGGTATTTGAAAAAAATGTTTGATGTTATAGTGTTGGATTATTGTTAAAAAAATGTTAGAGTTGTTTGTTAGTATGAATAAAGAATGTTGTGTTTTGAAGAAAAAAATGCCTTTGTGGTTTATTTGGCTATAGGAATCTTGATTCATGCTCTTTGACTTCTCTCTATCCCTCCCATAACACTATTTGAACGTTCCGGCTAGAAAACCGTGTAGTAATGTTTTCCTTCACGTCCGCGCTTTGACTTTAAGAACCGGGGAAGTTTCCAGTCTGCCCATCCATTGTTAACTCATCCTCCTACGAAGATGTGCTCCAAACTAGCTAAGCTAAACGAAGCCTACGTGAATTTACATAGGGTCAGACACAGTCTGATACCGAAGCCAGAAGAGATAGAAAATGTGAGAATGCTAAAAGTCACTGAAGACCTGAAAGAAGAGCTCTTCAAGGAGGAATTCAAGAAGGAGAAAGAAGAATGGATGGAGAAGTACAGACTTCATAAACAGCAGAGAGAGCAGCAACAGCAGCAGCATGAACCTAACAGAGGCTTTGTCAACAGTTGTATCGACACCAAAGAGTTCTTCTTCTCTTTTCCGAAGAAGCAGACCTTATCCTATGAGAAAGCCTCTCAGCAGAGGAGGCCGCCATCTTATAACCTAAGCGATCGCCATAGCTTCAAGTTCAAAAAAAAAAATTTCAGGGCTACCCCATACTCTCGAAAAGAAATAACATTCCATTGCCTATGATATGTTAGTCAGTTAGAAGAAAAAATACAGAAGTGAGTCTATCAGCACATGATTTCTTTATCTTGGTTAGAAAGTGCGACTCTAAGTCCTTCGTTTCCGTCGCTTATCAAAATTTTAAAAATAGTAATGTTCTGTAAAAAAGTGAGTGAGTGTTTCTTTTAGGTTTGTGCGTTTTTGTTTTTTTTTTGTTGGCGATAATATGGATAATGTAAGTTCGGGTACAACGAAATTAAAAGAATTAGGCCCAGAACTCGGTGTGGAGGGAAGAAATATACGCAACAGTAGCGGGAGCAAGAAATGCAGACCTAGCCAGTTAGCACTCCACCCACCTCGAGAACACAAATAACATCTAGTTAACAGCCAACTATACCTAACAAACAACCTGACCCGGAAAGAGTGGTGGCAAAACAAAGGGCCAATTATGTTAGACAAACGGTATGGCAAACTCAAATGTAATTATCGGAGGCACTACGTTCTTTTCTGGGGCCCAGAGTGGCCGAGTGGTCTAAAGCGCTCTCCGTTACGGATCACTGTCATCTCACCTTTGTCTGCGTGGGTTCGAGTCTCGGATTCGGCTAATGTGGGTATGTGAGAAAACTTGCCAGTAACTTCTCGTGGGTCGGTGGTTCTTTCCGGGTTTTTCCCGGGTTCTTCCTCCACCATTAATGCTGGCCGCCATGTATAGACTATCGCGTGCTGAAAAATGGCGTTAAACCCTACAACAACAACAACGTTCTTTTCTCACTCCGATACTACAGGCAATCTCAGCTGAAAGAACAACCACAACAACAATAACAGCGACAGACGCCATAGCAGCGGATTTAAAACTATCTACCTCAACTAAAGAATTAGTATCAGAACCAGAAGAGGAAATTGAGGCGGTTGAGGAGGAAGAGGGGGACGCTGACCCTCGTTGAGAAGTACACCGAAATGGGACTAGATCAAGCATTGTATGACGTTAACAAATCAGGGCAGTTTATTAGAGCCATACAATACGTTGCCTACAAATCTCTAGACACCTTTAAACCAAGACCTTCTCAATGGGGATTAGGGTCAGAGTTCTTCCCCAATTCTACAGACAAACCTACACTGGATACCCCCTCAGTCAACTGGTAGAAGCCGCTGCTTACATTGCCGCCCATCATGGCTACGCATTTCCTGATATCAAGAATCATGAGACTAGGAGTGCAGGAAAGAACGTGAAAGCAAAAGAGAGACGTGTTACCTTCTAATAGAAAAAACAAACTTTTTTAGGGCTCCAAAAGATTGCTTTTTATTAAATAGGGAACCATATTTGGCTTGGTATCCCTCCTTGACTAAACTATTCTCGAAACAAACTTGACCCATTGGAACACCGCAACAAATTTAACTTTTTAAACCTAACAGTGACCAAACTGGTATATGTCTCTTAGACATAATAATTTAAATAAGATCAGTATGGCTATTTTTATGTACACTAAGTACTAATATTAGATAGATATGTTAGGAAGTAGGAAATTTAACAGACTCGTTAGATTTGAACTAATTGCACAAGTGGTTAACACATTATTGGTACTTTTTACTGTCCATTAGCAAAAACGGGACTTGATTTGAAATAAGTACGGGCTAGCGTTTTGTTGAGTACTTAACACCCATGGCTGTCTTTTTGAGCACCTTTTTCCTCCTTTACCACGCTCGGACAGAAATATGAGTGTGTGGTGAGACTATTCCCACTCATGTTTAAAGCCTTTCAGTCAGGTTGTTAAGGACTAGTTAGTCCTACACCTGAGTGGCTAAATTTAAAAGTAGTCTGTGAGTACATAAAAGCCTGGGAGATGAGGCTCTCTTTCCTTCCCTAGGAGTAATTAAAAATCACGCGGTGCGTTATTAAACCAGTGATATATGCTCCATTAGGGCGAAAATCACTTTAATTCAAGTAAGCAAGCAAGCAAGTTCGGGTACCGTCTCTAGCACTCTTGATGACACCAACTGTCTGGGTTATTTTCTTTCTTGCAAGTCCCTATGTTCCACTTCTGTTTGTGATAATAACTTATGATACTTCACATTTTCTAAAGTGGAAATCTTTACAAGCCGTACAAAATACAAAACTTATATGACTTTGGCTTTTGATACTTGCACAGACTCTTCACTTTATAAGTATCACGAGAAAATTGTATATCCCATTTTTACCATTTTCAAAAACACGCACACACTTGCAGCTTGACCAGAAATATGTACATCTTGTTTTGTGGATAAGTCACAGACAAGTCCAAGTCCATAGGTGGTTATGAACGTTAGGAATATCCCCTCATTTTTTCAGAAATATCAAAGCTTGTATGTGCATTTTCCCTTTTCCACTCTATATTAGTGCTTAGATTTGTTCCAAAAAAAGAAAAAAGAAACGAAACAATTTTGAAGAAAAAAAACAACTGAATTTTGAATTCAGGTTTCTCTCTGTTTATAATTTTTTTTCAAGTTGATGGTGCATGACAGAGTACATTCGCCTACCTTTCCAAAGTGAGAGACATTTCTTCACATGTCACTGCCTTTGTTAAATTCGGTTTCATTGGTTAGTTATCGTTAATCTTTAATTTTTTGATACATTTCTTTTTGATAGAAGATTTAAGGCTTTCTAGTGTTGTAACGGCATTTATGTTGTTTAGTCTGTTGATGAAATTATCTATAGCAAAGTGCTTAAGATTTTTTCAGGTTTTTTATTATTTCAAGCCCTACAAAAGGAGACCAAGTTTGTTTTCAAAGAGGATTGAAACTCTAAATTACACGGACGTGAAGGAAAACATCGTTATGTTCATTCTAATCATGCTTGCCGTATCTCTTTGTGTTTTAGAGGTCATATTTCTTCTTAAGTAAATACACGCATCAATAGACAGACAGATTGGGTCATCATCCTTGAGTTTCACTGTACTTTCGGTTCTTTACTTCATACAAACCCCAAATTTATTAGTTTGAAAAAAAAAGATAACATGCCCCTCAGTACTGTAACACGTCTGTTCTGACTCTACCGATGTGAGTGTGAGTGTTTATGTTAAAATGTTTAAGTGAGATTTAAAAAAAATGGTCAGCTTGAAAACGCGAACCAATACTGTGACGCTCAGTCTTTTGATGTGGTAAGAAGAAATGGTACAACACACACACACAAAGAGGGCTTGTAAGTTCACATTTCAGTCTGTCTGCACTGTAATGGTAACAACGCAAGAACATAGGGATTATTATGCCACACAGTCCTAGAACAAAACAATGCATCACCCGTTGTAAGCCATTTCATTGGCTATACTTATTTTCTTACCGCGTTCACTTCGAATTGACTTGAGCAGCTATTCACACAGTGACGAGAATGGCCATGCTTTACTGGGTCTATCCTATAGGCGATTTATATAAAAAAATATTTTAAAAAATTAAACTAATGCACGAACAATGGTTCCATGGGCGACCATTGTCCGTCTTATTGCAAAATACATCAACATTTAATTTAACCGTGCAGATCGCTAGAACAAACCTCTGATCATATACATTTTGAAAAGTGTTGTGTGACACGGATCGCCATTGTCGCTTGGTGTCTGCTTTCTTCTTCGAAAAGAGATCGTTTCGTCTTGATTATAAAAATTTAATTTGACTAAGTTTTACGCACTACTTGAACTCATACATTTCACGTTGTAGGTGTAAGCCGTCGTTCTCAGTTTTCTGGAAGTTCGTTTTTGCGTTTCTCGGATGTGATACTATTTTTTATGGACCGAACGAAATTTCTTTTGGCGTGAATCAGGACTCGTGGTTTTGTGGCAGAAATGGAGAGCATTGATTAAAGCCCAGTTATGTCGTCTTCGAAATCGCTGACACGGATTTGAACTAACACTTCAGGTTTTGTGTGAGGCGATACGGTACATCATTGCCTTTTACTTCCTCAATGAAATCGTTTCATCTTATTGCAAAATTACATTTGACTAGGTTTCATACGCAGCAGGTCTCTGTATATAAGGAGAGTGTCTTAGCGTCAGAGTATTCATTTCGCTCTCAAACGATCAAAGATGGAAGAGTCAGCACAGATCGACCTGCTGGTCAAATATTTGCTAAAAGTCATACGAAAGCATAATTCACATGCGAAAGTGGCAACAAAACTTACTCTTTTGGTCGTTGATTTGATAAGAGTCATACGAAAGTGTGTAAGTGCTAATGAAGTTTGCTATATCTGCAAAGGTAAATGGGTATTTGTCTCCAGAATACCTGCTTCGTCTAAGAAAGAGAGACAAAAGTCAAGATACCTAATATCGTTGTCAGGAGAAAGGACACTGGAATTCAGAGTGCCCTACGAGAAAAGAGAATAAACAAAAACAAGACGAAACAGAGAAGAGGGATTCAGAAGAAGAAGAAATTGAAGATGATGAAGAACTTGTGCCAGTAAAGACATGGAAATGGAAAAATTGACAATGTGAGCCGATGCGTTGGTCCTGATGTGAAATTTCATACTACCTTCTAAAAGAGAATAGACCAGAAAGAACACGTAAGTGTCTCTTGGTCTTGATATTGTATAATAAGGATGGCGTGTTTTGTTTTCTACTCACACTTTATGAAATTGTGCCCTTTCACCTATCTCTATCCCTCTGGATCATGTTTTAGTTAGAATTGAAATGGAAGGATGTTTTCCTTCACACAAGCTCTTTAGGCATGCAAGTCGGTAAACAATAGTCAGTCTATTCCTCCATTATTTTGTGTCTTGATGTTTCCTAAATCACACACTGATGCCATAAAATAACGGGTTAAATGGGTTTTGTAGTGTTGGGAGTGGGGTGGGTGGGGTGTAGGTGTTTGGCAGAGTTGGTCATTGCAGGTGAGGGCTTAGGTGCTTTCAAAAAACTTTTACTTCTTCACTCTGTGTTGATAGTATATTTGGAGTTTGTATGCGTTCGCGTACGTTTGTGTGGATAGTTTATTTGGGGTTTGTATCATCTCCCTTCTGTGTTGATAGTATATTTGGGGTTTGTTTTTTCCTCTTCCCTCTGTATGTGTGTGTGTGTGTGTGTGTGTGTGTGCGTATGTCTGCGCGCGTACGTTGTGTGGGGGTGTGTATTGGTCTCTGTTTGTCCGTATAAAACTCACTTTATCCCTATCAGATACACTTTACCTACCTACCTGCAGTAGCGTGCATTCAGGTCAGCCACTTGCAACACTGTTGATATTTATCCCTAGTGTTCAGTACAGTGACGTCACTGACGCTGGAAATTTCGAGACTATAAATATCGACTTGGGGATTTCCACATTTTGTAGCTATACATATATACTAGAATTCATAAACAGGAACGTCACTCAAGCTGAGGCTATAAAAAGATAGTGGGAATTTCCAAAGGAAAAACCCACAAGTTGGAGCTATAAATAGATAGTGGGATTTCATAGGAATTTCAGCTGATTATAAATACATAGGTATTTATCCACGATCGTCACAGAAGTTGATATTGTAAGTAGTTACTAATTTTATCTATTTTATAGTGTGTGTGTTTATGTGTGTGTGTGTGTGTGTGTGAGTATGTCTGCGCGCGTACGTTGTGTGTTTCTGTGTGTGTGTGTGTGTGTGTGTGTGTGTGTGTGTGTGAGTATGTGTGTGTGTGTGTGAGTATGTCGGCGCGCGTACGTTGTGTGTGTGTTTGTGTGTTTGTGTGTGTGTGTGTGTGTGTGTGTCTGCGCGCGTACGTTGTGTGTGTCTATTGGTCTCTGTTTGTCCGTATAAAACTCACTTTATCCCTATCAGATACACTCTACCTACCTACCTACAGTAGCGCGTATTCAGGTCAGCCACTTGCAACACTGTTGATATTTATCCCTAGTGTTCAGTACAGTGACGTCACTGACGCTGGAAATTTCGAGACTATAAATATCGACTTGGGGATTTCCACATTTTGTAGCTATACATATATACTAGAATTCATAAACAGGAACGTCACTCAAGCTGAGGCTGTAAAAAGATAGTGGGAATTTCCAAAGGAAAAACCCACAAGTTGGAGCTATAAATAGATAGTGGGATTTCATAGGAATTTCAGCTGATTATAAATAGATAGGTATTTATCCACGATCGTCACAGAAGTTGATATTGTAAGTAGTTACTAATTTTATCTATTTTATAGTGTGTGTGTTTATGTGTGTGTGTGTGTGTGAGTATGTCTGCGCGCGTACGTTGTGTGTTTCTGTGTGTGTGTGTGTGTGTGTGTGTGTGTGTGTGTGTGAGTATGTGTGTGTGTGTGAGTATGTCGGCGCGCGTACGTTGTGTGTGTGTTTGTGTGTTTGTGTGTGTGTGTGTGTTTGTGTGTGTGTCTGCGCGCGTACGTTGTGTGTGTCTATTGGTCTCTGTTTGTCCGTATAAAACTCACTTTATCCCTATCAGATACACTCTACCTACCTACCTACAGTAGCGCGTATTCAGGTCAGCCACTTGCAACACTGTTGATATTTATCCCTAGTGTTCAGTACAGTGACGTCACTGACGCTGGAAATTTCGAGACTATAAATATCGACTTGGAGATTTCCACATTTTGTAGCTATACATATATACTAGAATTCATAAACAGGAACGTCACTCAAGCTGAGGCTATAAAAAGATAGTGGGAATTTCCAAAGGAAAAACCCACAAGTTGGAGCTATAAATAGATAGTGGGATTTCATAGGAATTTCAGCTGATTATAAATACATAGGTATTTATCCACGATCGTCACAGAAGTTGATATTGTAAGTAGTTACTAATTTTATCTATTTTATAGTGTGTGTGTTTATGTGTGTGTGTGTGTGTGTGTGAGTATGTCTGCGCGCGTACGTTGTGTGTTTCTGTGTGTGTGTGTGTGTGTGTGTGTGTGTGTGTGTGTGTGTGTGTGTGTGTGTGTGTGTGAGTGTGTGTGTGTGTGTGTGAGTATGTCGGCGCGCGTACGTTGTGTGTGTGTTTGTGTGTTTGTGTGTGTGTGTGTGTGTGTGTGTCTGCGCGCGTACGTTGTGTGTGTCTATTGGTCTCTGTTTGTCCGTATAAAACTCACTTTATCCCTATCAGATACACTCTACCTACCTACCTACAGTAGCGCGTATTCAGGTCAGCCACTTGCAACACTGTTGATATTTATCCCTAGTGTTCAGTACAGTGACGTCACTGACGCTGGAAATTTCGAGACTATAAATATCGACTTGGGGATTTCCACATTTTGTAGCTATACATATATACTAGAATTCATAAACAGGAACGTCACTCAAGCTGAGGCTATAAAAAGATAGTGGGAATTTCCAAAGGAAAAACCCACAAGTTGGAGCTATAAATAGATAGTGGGATTTCATAGGAATTTCAGCTGATTATAAATAGATAGGTATTTATCCACGATCGTCACAGAAGTTGATATTGTAAGTAGTTACTAATTTTATCTATTTTATAGTGTGTGTGTTTATGTGTGTGTGTGTGTGTGAGTATGTCTGCGCGCGTACGTTGTGTGTTTCTCTGTGTGTGTGTGTGTGTGTGTGTGTGTGTGTGTGTGTGTGTGTGAGAATGTGTGTGTGTGTGTGAGTATGTCGGCGCGCGTACGTTGTGTGTGTGTGTTTGTGTGTTTGTGTGTGTGTGTGTGTGTGTGTGTCTGCGCGCGTACGTTGTGTGTGTCTATTGGTCTCTGTTTGTCCGTATAAAACTCACTTTATCCCTATCAGATACACTCTACCTACCTACCTACAGTAGCGCGTATTCAGGTCAGCCACTTGCAACACTGTTGATATTTATCCCTAGTGTTCAGTACAGTGACGTCACTGACGCTGGAAATTTCGAGACTATAAATATCGACTTGGGGATTTCCACATTTTGTAGCTATACATATATACTAGAATTCATAAACAGGAACGTCACTCAAGCTGAGGCTATAAAAAGATAGTGGGAATTTCCAAAGGAAAAACCCACAAGTTGGAGCTATAAATAGATAGTGGGATTTCATAGGAATTTCAGCTGATTATAAATACATAGGTATTTATCCACGATCGTCACAGAAGTTGATATTGTAAGTAGTTACTAATTTTATCTATTTTATAGTGTGTGTGTTTATGTGTGTGTGTGTGTGTGTGTGAGTATGTCTGCGCGCGTACGTTGTGTGTTTCTGTGTGTGTGTGTGTGTGTGTGTGTGTGAGTATGTGTGTGTGTGTGTGAGTATGTCGGCGCGCGTACATTGTGTGTGTGTTTGTGTGTTTGTGTGTGTGTGTGTGTGTGTGTGTGTGTGCGTATGTCTGCGCGCGTACGTTGTGTGTGTCTATTGGTCTCTGTTTGTCCGTATAAAACTCACTTTATCCCTATCAGATACACTTTACCTACCTACCTGCAGTAGCGTGCATTCAGGTCAGCCACTTGCAACACTGTTGATATTTATCCCTAGTGTTCAGTACAGTGACGTCACTGACGCTGGAAATTTCGAGACTATAAATATCGACTTGGGGATTTCCACATTTTGTAGCTATACATATATACTAGAATTCATAAACAGGAACGTCACTCAAGCTGAGGCTATAAAAAGATAGTGGGAATTTCCAAAGGAAAAACCCACAAGTTGGAGCTATAAATAGATAGTGGGATTTCATAGGAATTTCAGCTGATTATAAATACATAGGTATTTATCCACGATCGTCACAGAAGTTGATATTGTAAGTAGTTACTAATTTTATCTATTTTATAGTGTGTGTGTTTATGTGTGTGTGTGTGTGTGTGTGAGTATGTCTGCGCGCGTACGTTGTGTGTTTCTGTGTGTGTGTGTGTGTGTGTGTGTGTGTGTGAGTATGTGTGTGTGTGTGTGAGTATGTCGGCGCGCGTACGTTGTGTGTGTGTTTGTGTGTTTGTGTGTGTGTGTGTGTGTCTGCGCGCGTACGTTGTGTGTGTCTCTTGGTCTCTGTTTGTCCGTATAAAACTCACTTTATCCCTATCAGATACACTCTACCTACCTACCTACAGTAGCGCGTATTCAGGTCAGCCACTTGCAACACTGTTGATATTTATCCCTAGTGTTCAGTACAGTGACGTCACTGACGCTGGAAATTTCGAGACTATAAATATCGACTTGGGGATTTCCACATTTTGTAGCTATACATATATACTAGAATTCATAAACAGGAACGTCACTCAAGCTGAGGCTATAAAAAGATAGTGGGAATTTCCAAAGGAAAAACCCACAAGTTGGAGCTATAAATAGATAGTGGGATTTCATAGGAATTTCAGCTGATTATAGATACATAGGTATTTATCCACGATCGTCACAAAATGGAACGAAAAAATTGAAAAAGAAGAAGAAAATGAGAAGAGGAAGAAAGAAGAGGAGGAGAAGAAAAAAAAGAAAGGGAAGAAGAGTGTAGGAGATAAAATAAGAACTTGGTGGAGAAAAAGAAGAAATTAGAAGAAGAAGAAGAAAACCCAAAGGCCCTTTACAGGGCCCCCATATTTCTCGAAAAGAGATAGCCTTTCCATTGCCTACCCCTTTTTTAAATTTAAATTTAAATTTAAATTTTAAAAAAACTTTTTAAAAAAAAAAAAATCCCATGTTAAATTCCCCTTGTCCGTAGATTGTCCCACGATTTATTCCCATGTTAAATTCCCCTTGTCCGTAGAGTGTCCCACGATTTATTCCCATGTTAATTCCCCTTGTCCGTAGATTGTCCCACGATTTTTCGCCATGTTAAATTTCCATTGTCCGTAGATTGTCCCAATAGGTTCTGTAATGCTAATTCCCATTGTCCGTAGGGTATCCCCTTTCACTACTTTCGGTAATGCTGAAATATGTTTTACTAGCTATTGTTTTCGTGTCGTTGAGAAATCAATGACATACATGTTGTAGAAATATAATAAATAATATGGATCTGCGATGTGTTCGATGAAGAGCATCCACCCATACACGTGGATTAACAACAATAATGACAAAAAATAAAAAGCGTGCACTTACAGGTAAATGTGTAAAATGTGGTACAAGTAAATATAAATTTATTTCTAAGAAACAAATTGGTGTTGATATCGCTACTTCATTCGGAAAATTACCAGAAGCTAAATGGGCTAAATACCCAGGAGAAAAACATCTTCCAGGATATAATTATTGTGGTCCTGGAACCCGACTCGATATCCGACTTGACAAACTAAATTTGACCATTTGTATCGATCATCGGCGATCGAAACATTTGTATCAGAGATAGTTCATCCTTGTGATGAATAAATTGTCATTGCGTATCCTAGCGTCCAAGGAGTTTTGTCCATAGTTAGCGCGCTTTCAACAACACTGACAGGATCTAAGACAATATCATTTAATACAAGATTTTGTTTCTCTAACGATCCTTATATATCAACGTCGATATTCTGCCGGCGCGTATCAACCGGTCGATAACACAATGGTACAGGTATATTTGAAATTTTGTCTTTATCTAACATCGATAATTGTTGTCGAAGTGTATCAGGAACTATACTTGCACTATCAAATTATTTGGTCTCCATAAATTCCAAAAATTATCAATAGGAGTTTCTGAAATTGTTTGACGCATTATTTCACATTGAATTTTATTCTGCTGTAGTCTGTTTAATTTCTTAAACTCTCTTAATTCTGGGTCAATTGCTCTATTATCATCATTTATTTCCTCATAATAATCTACAAGATTCCTCAGCCATTTATGTGGAGACAATCCAACAAAAGGTGGTGGCTGACCATGATCGCCACACATTATTACAGCAGTATTTTTTGTCAATAACCAATCAAGAAATATTTTTCATGTTTCTAATGAAACAGTGCATATTTTATCCCAAACGATACTCATTGGAATATATTTGTCACCGATTCGTTCAGGAGTCCATTTATCTATCTTCCATCGAAAGAATTTATGATAAGTGCATGATTTAATATTTCTTTCTCTCATTTCTCTTGCGAGTTTGTGCATAGGTGTTAATACAGCTATTTCTGAACAACTGTTCAAGAATAATTCGACCATACAAGTTGTTTTACCAGAACACACAGACCCATTGAGATAAATTGTTTTCTGTCTATCTACAAGTCAAATACAGATGGTGATGATGACAACTTTGATATTTGATTTTATTGGTAATAAATACTCTTAATTTCAATGTCAGCGGATTCAGAATTATTACGTAAATTTTCTTGTTTTATTCTCCATTCACCCCATGATGCATAAGTTCCGATATGTAGTTGTTCTAGCAATCCTGTATTTTTTGTTGATATAAAATGTATCCGTAGTGACTCGGACAGCAAACTCAGAAACTCTATTTTTCATTGATAATAGATTTATCGAAATGTACGCGAGCATTGAAGATATTAAATGATTAAATTCGGTGACTCACCATCAATATAACTCACAAATGTACCTAATTCAGTTCCGTTTGATAAATTAATATTACATCGACTTATAAACGTATTTCAATTCGTTGTATCAGCAATTATAAAATCTAGTTCAGCATCTTCTATACTCAGTCTTGTACAATGTCGTTTATGACCATATATGATCCTCCTTGGGTGAATTTTCCGATTAATTTTCTGGCAAGATCTTTTGCGAATTTATTCACAAAATCAATTATATCAGGATTTTCATCATCAGAATATTTCTTTTGTTGTGGTAACCAAACTTCTTTCTGCGGACGATTTGATATAATTGCTTCACTTACTATTAACAATAATATTATTTTTACATTAAGCATATACTCTAATAATACTGTTGTTACCCACATTTATTTTAGAAAAATGTTTCTAACCCAGACATAACAAATCGTATGAAGATTTTCGGCAAATATAAATGACTCGATACAAGCGAATCCATACAGATCAAAATCTGATAATGGTCCATTCATCGATACTCTGGTCATTTCGTGCGTGGGTTTTCCAAATCGCTCAAAATGTTTAGAACACTCTCCCATTCCATGAACACTTCCCAGATGACATGCAATCATATTCGCCACAACTGCGTTGTATTTGTTCAAGAAAATCCAATAGTGTTGTCTTCCACGGATTTTTATCTCTAGCAAAATGAGCAGCAACTGACGGAACAGTAAAACAATTACTCATTAATGATCGATCATATTGATAGAGAAAAGCTATATGACTCTTTAAATAATTTACCAGCTATCACACAGAGCCAAAATTGCAGATCTAGTAATGCTGGTAGATGTAAAACAATTGGAACAAACCGGTTAAATCTATAAAAACAGAGACTGGTGTAGAAGTGATATTTCAATCAATAAATACAGCTGGAAAATATTTCGATCTTTGCTAGTCTTCAATACAGTCTGTACCAAATAATATCACTAGATCTGCTTTCTCTAAGAAATATAAACAAAAGATAACTTTTCGTTATTGTGGAAAGAAGATAAGTCGCTTTCCGGAAGTGTAATTAAGTAGTGATGTTACTAATATTATATTACTATTCATTTAATTAAATATTTGGTGTTATTATACTCATTTTTATAATAATTATTGTTAGAACAATTATTTTATCAATCTGAGCTCTCTATCATCGCCAGTGATAAAACATGCGAGTTAATTTTGTGTTTATAAAATATCATGCTACAATAGTTATTTTATCTGAAACTTCCACTGTTGAAGGGAGATGACTCTGTCTCTCTCCGGCAAAGTAATTCAGTAATTGCCTCGCTTGTTGCTACGTATTGATCTGAAGAAGCGAGATAACTCTCTCAAGCTAAAGGGCTCTCTCCGGTAGAATAATTCAGTAGTTAACTTGCTCGTTACTATGTAATATTTCTACGTTTAATTAAATTTGTGTATCATCGTAACTAATTTTAGCCATCTGTGTGATACTTAACACAACATAATTCAAGAATATATTTAACTTACCTTTATTCACTTTCAGTGTACTCCTGACTGACAAAAACCCAAAGAATCGAGTTGTCTTTTATAGTTAAATAATCCCACGCAGAATGACGGAATTTCCAGAAATATTCACTAGCGTGATCATCCAGAATATTCACTCATGTGATTCTTCACACAAAATATCATTTCTATAAAAGTAGATAGTGTAAATAACAATTTTATTAAGATAGTCGAGATCTGGTATAAGCTGGTTCAAATGTTGTATTGTTTCAATAATATGTTGCTTAACATCATTGCTATAATATTGTATAATACTAGAAAATAAATTCTGCAACTCATTAATCGTTTATTTATAGTTAGATTTGATCGGGTCAGAATATTTTTTAATTTCTTTTTTGTTTGATAATTAACCGCCATCACTGGCAGTAAATATTTTAGGATGAACTAATATTGATCTTTATCTGGAATAGTATCAATAGATTGTTTTGCAAATACAAACGAATTATTCGCCTGTAATTCACCGAATGATTTTGATCTGATAGTTAGCCAACTATCGTATACTAGTAATTGTGCTAGTTTGATTGACTTGCAGTTGGAAAGTTAACACTAAATTCTGGATTAGTTGAGCTTACTGATATCATTGTAAGTTTTGACGGCGTTGTATTAACGATGACAATCTGCTGAAGTAGCTCCTTCGGAATTGACATTATTATTTAGAGCATGATTTTCTTAATCAGGCGTGGATTATATTAGAGTGATTACTTGCTTGTAGATTTTAATCATCTCCATGAACTCAAAATCTGATATCTGATATTTTTCAATCACTAACAATACAAATAATAATTTGGAGTATGGTAACGTCACTATGTGTAATTTTATTATATAATCACGTGCATATTTTTTGCGATGATATAATGAATGCCGGCAATTGTTGTTGCAGCTGGACCAAAACTTCTTCAATTGCTGGTGATGTCATTGTTATTGGTGATAATAATACACCGGTTCCAGCAATACCATTCGACGCTGTATAAACAATTATTTCAACGATAACAACACGTCTGAGATATTGGTTTACTTTTGCTGTATAGTCGTCAACGATATTTATAAATTTTGTTTACCTTTCCCGTGTTTGATTGTATCTAAAACATTGAACGTTGATCGGAAGGTTCATTATATTATTTTAGTAATCAATTTAAGGTGTTTCAGCCACAAATTCCAGACGCCACCAGTAAGACGCTGCGGCTAACTTTTTATCAAATGATTCCAGTACAAACGTTTCTTCTCCTATTTTGAACAGAATATACACGGTTCCTGAATAATTATCGGTTGAATGACGCCAGGGATATGTGGTAAATATACTATATTTTGCACCGCTGAACAAGGACAGCCTATACATGCAAATGTCTTCTGCTGTATTGCTGTGACACAGTTGATAATCCTGGTGAAACTGTGTATTGATAATGTGTTTGTGGGGAATTTTAATCAGATTCAATATTTTAACGATATCAGGAATTCCACTTATAACCTCTTCTAGTTTCTTTTCTAAATATCTGATACATCTGTTTTAATATCGCCGAGTTTTGTGTTCATTTCAGAGAGTTTTACGTCAGCAAGAAACGCGTTTTCGACAGAATTCCTCTGCGAGTTCATTAATGTTTCTAAAAATTTCTGCGAAGATTTAAAAATATACTTACGTGATCGTCATACTCAACTCGCAGCGGGGTTAAGTTAGTATCTACTGTGTTATAGATATTCCCTACATATTGTTTTGTTGCGGCATCTTCATCAGATGTTGGATCTCTTAAAACAACTGTTTTATTCGCATTCATGCTGTGTTCACCTGTCATTGTATCACCGGTCGATCGTAAACGATTAGGAACACTTCTTGCAATTTCATTTCTGACAGTTGCGATTGATATATTCGAGTCTTTGAGTCTACCGCCGTCAGTAAATACTAGAATATTATCCGTAGTAGCACCGAGAACTCTACGAACTATGTCATTCCATTTGATGTTACTCGTCTTTAAAACACCGTATTTATCCTGAAAAATAACAACTTCATCTCGGTCAACTCCAGAGAGTTTCATAATATCGGCAAGTTCATATTTAGTCGTGTATGTCGACAAATCAATATCATCTTTTCCCCTTGTCTTTGATAGAAAATCTTCTTTAAATACTAACCATTATACTTTAAGATCTGTTGAAAACGATTAACGGCTACTTGTATAATCGTGCACGACCTTATGAGGTGTAATGTTGATGAAGATATAGCATTGAACATAATAATTACTTCACGACCACCCATTGGTGGATCAGTTTGTGTTGGTAATCATGAATACCAAATTGGAGTTTTCATTGTGTTTTCGTAATTTATAAATTTATAAATTCTTTTGGTGGAGCTGACCGATACGAATCGAAAAGAAGAAGAAAAAAAACGATTAAACTTGGATCAATTAATTACGCCACCCAATAAGTTCCTGGACCAGAACTATTATCGAGATTAATAATGCCTGTTTTAGCATTGTTTTGGTTTCAAAGGTACCTGATCACGCATAAAATATCCTCTAAAATGTTTTATTTTCATTTTATTAGCAGCATCAAGTAAATCAAAATTTGACAGTTAACGAAGTGTTCCTGGAAGTCTCAGAAATTTTCCGTACCAATATGGGGGTTCCTGGTTCTCCTTGGCCATTCCCTCTTTTTTATATCCCTGTCCTGTTGCTTTCTTTAATGCCATTCCAGTGGCGGTTCCAACAGCACCAGGTACAGGTGTTTAAATTGAGTCTTTAATGGAACTCGGAGAAAGATGAAATTGAACCCCGGGTTTTTATTCTAAAGCCTTATTAAAATGTTTGAGCTGAGTGTTGATCGGTTATAATTTGTTTAGACCACCACTAGAAATTTGATCCTTTTAAACGTTAATTTTGTTCCGCATTAACTTGGAAGTATTGATTGTAATCTTTTTCACTTGACCTGAATTTAGAGTGACATTAACTTGACTATATGACATTATTCATATCATGAGCGATTTAATTACATATTTTCCACTAGGGCGTCAATGACTCTCATACGTCCACCAACACCTTCGAGTAACATTGCTTTTTCGCTGAGTATAACCGCAGCTACTAGGTAATTAGGAACAGCTCCAGCGTCTCTGTTTACTCGAGCTTGAAAGTGAATATCAACGACAGATTGTCTAGATAAATCAAGATCTCCCAGCGGTAAGTAATTAATCGGATACAGATTTGTAAAATCTAGTTGTCATATTTGCAAACCAGTATCTATATTTTGATCACGTCCCATAAATGTCATTAACCGATGATACGCACGTGCTACATGATTTAATTCCAAATTTAATAATATATATTTAGCTGGTTCTTGATGTCCATTTATTCTCATTGAAACTTCAGAAACGCCAAGTTTGTCAAATATCATTTGACTTTCTTCATGCGAGTTTACTCGTCCAGTATTTTGAAAACAATGAAAAAATGCTTTAGCCCAGAAACACCTTGCTGAGATGATATATGCCACGTGAATAACCCTTTAATGTTACTTTGAACACTGTCTGTAGTTGTTAACCATGATAATAATGATTTATTGCCTGCATCCATAAAAGGGAGTAATTCTTGTTCTTCGGCAATCGTTAAAGTCACGAAAGTGTTGTTAGTAATACTTTACCAGCATCAACGCCAACACCTTATCGCCGAATATCATCATCATCAGTAGCCTTTCTGCAAGCTTGGCCCCGATAATAACCTTTCTAACGTTTCTACAAAATTCAAAGATGTGAGAGAGTAGAATCGCGCATGAAAATCTTCTATTATCTATTAACATCGATCGACGTCTTGTAAAACCCTGATGGGTGTATTAACGTCAATCGTTATTGTGAATCAACATCAGCGCTGTTTGCAGATTTTCTTGGTTGCCCTATCTTATACTGTCTGTTGTCAGGAAAGTCAGTAGTGTCTTTAGCAAACATCATTGACGGGCCATCTCATTTTGTATAATCATCAGAATATCTTGCTAGACCTATTATTGTTGTAGCACAATCGACTTCTTTTTTAATATTTTCAATTTTTTCCATAAACCATGTACGTGCTACTATCAACCAACTCCATGATGACATTATTAACGAAAATAATTCTATCATTTGCATTATATTCTGTATTATCAGCTTTCAAAAGATCCCCTTCTACTTCAATAAACGCTTCAGCAGGTAAGAAATATGTGCTTGTATCTTGACTTTTAATTCAAATCGACCATGCTGATCTGGTTGTCGTGCGTGATAAGAATGATATTGATAATCGCCCACAGTTTCATCTTTGAGAATTTGTGCAGCGATATCGAATGCTGGATCAGATGTACGTTTGAACATTTTATTATAATTGTTATCGTCTAACACGAAGAACACTTCCTGCTATTAAACTTGCCGTTATATTTTTTCTTACTGGGGTATATCAGCCAACTCTGTTAGTTTTCATTTTCAGCTTGATTTATTAATTTACCAATTTGTGCAGGCATAACTTCAGTACTGGACAACTTTACTGGTTGCGGTTTTCTTCGTACTAATCGAGCTAATCTTTCTTTGATTGCTGAAAATGTTTTATTAGCAGCATTACCAACAGCACCAATACTTTTATCGCGAATAGCATCAATAGCTTTTCAGCCATAATTGTTTTGCAATCGGTATTGCTTTTGGAGCTATTCTCTTAAACAAACCTTGAACAACATAATAGAGTCCATATATGTAAATCACTTTGTAAGTTAGTTTGCTACCCTAACTATTACAGGTCCACTTTGAGCAGTTTGTATAATCATTTTTAAATTACATGTTGACTAATTAATTGTGTTCAGTCACTATCATAATCGTCACCAATTTCATTAATGAGAGAATGATAAATGTTGCGATCCATAACACCACCTGTAAATAATCTTCGACAACTATCAGATATTTCGTTGGTAATTTCTGGATAATTATTTCCTTCTCGTGTTCCTCCAGTCAGAAGTTCTAATATATCTCTGTCAGAAATGATGTTGTTAGGACAAGCAATAAGACCACTTCCTCCTGGTGTATTCAGGGAAGAAAACCACTTCCAGTAGCGCTTGGAAGAATGTCAAATTCTTCATCATAAAATTCTTCTTCTTTAGCAGATTTTTGGGATAATAATTATTGAAATACATCTTCTCTTACATTTTTCACATCAGGATTAAAGTCATGGTAATCACGGTCAGCTTGGAAAATTTTATTTTTAAGCACATAATATAGATCTTTAACCCTATTATCTTCATTCTTCCAAGAATCAATATATTTAGATTTTACATATTTTGATTGTTAATTATATCCATATGCAGCAATATTTACCTCTCTATCGTTCTTTCTGATCAGATCAATACCTGGTTTTGTAAATTTATTTTAACATTAATTAATCCTGGAGATTTTGAAGGACATTGTGAATGTTTTTGATGTCGAGAAATTCGTGACCCAGGAGATTGTGGTTGTACTTTTTGTTGTTGCGGTGGAGGAAGTTGGTAGTAATATTCTTGCTCAGGAGGTTCTGGTTATGAAGATTTTGACTTCCTCGGCAATCTTGATGACTTTTGTCCTTGTTTTTCCATCATTTCGTAATATTGATTTATTCGCATAAGATAAATTTGATATATCGGATCATTCACGCTTATTTGTTTAATTTTTTGGTCAATACAAAATATCCATTGATACCACCTATACCCTTAATACAGTTAGGTTTTAAAAATGTGTCTTTGGGCATAACTTCCGGCAGCAAACGCATCTAATTCACGTATATCGTCGTATGTTTTTTATTACTTGTATACCTTCTTCACTAAATATTTTCCTTAAAACCATCCATTTTTCTCCCTTTGTTTAGTGTTATCTTTGATCCTCCTTTTTCTTCATCCACGCCCTCATCTGCTGGAAGTTCCTGAGCAGCAACTATTGTCGCTGAAAGTTCTAAAGTATCACTAGCCGTTTGTTTTAGTGCTTGATGAAGACCTTCTCTTGCTTCTGTAACAGGTTCAAACAATTATTTTGTACCTTCTGCAAATTCAAGTTGCGCTTTCTGACGTTCTTGAAGATTTTGTCTAAAAGCGTCACCAACAGGCAAAAAGGTTTTGATCGCCTCTAATCTTTCTCTGGCTAATCTAGCTGTGTAAAAATTCAGCACCAGGTGTCATTATTGATATAATATTGATTTAATCATTCCATACAATAAATTTACACGATCCCAGAAAAAGATATCTTGTAGGTCTTGATAAAATATTTGGTTGATATAATAATGATTTAGTTATTACAACAGAGAGGGTGCGACCTCAATAAAAAACGTCCCGCGGTAAACGAAAACACACATACAAATTTAGAAAAACATTAACGACTAAAATGAAGTAATTAGATCGGGAACTCAAGAAAATAATGAATTAAATGTTTCATTCATATACTATGCGTGGTTATTACGATGGTCAATATATTTGTACATTCTAGTGATGGAGTTGGACAGTGTTGGCCGTGGGGATCAACCAAATATTTTCCATGCAAAAACATGTTTTCAATATTGAAGGCAGAGAAAAATGGTTATTATAAGCAAAGCAAACCACTCCAGTTTTAACCTGGAATACCGTTAGAATGCATAGCTTTAGCCTGTCATATAAAATACATACTGCGGCAAATATAATGACAATAGAACATGAATACCGGAAAATTCTGACACTTTTTTTTATCCATATATTGTCATCAAAAATAAGAAGCATTACCGCATATACACGCTTCTAAGTTGCGGATTGTGAGAATTATACTAATCCAGAAAGCAACAGTGAGGGTGAACAGACCACTTGGTGGAAGGTCCATTTTTGAAAATTGAAGCTTCCTACGAGAAATGAAAATAAAATGTTAATAACGTCAAAACCGAAGCCTCTACAAAACCCCAAGAGTTTCTCTAATTGGGTTATATTTTTTTTTGTTACTTTATGTTTGTCGTTTGTGTTTTTCAAAATTTAGTTTACCAACCGTGACGCTTATTTGTGGTCGCACCCTCTCTGCTGCTATACATGTTTGAGTAATTAAATCATTATTATGTCAATCTCCCAACCAAATATTTTATCAAGACCTATACGATATCGCAATCGAGGATCATGTATATTTATTGTTATAAATCTGTGAAGACTAGATTGTGCTTTTGAAAAGAAATTTCTAAACTTAATTATGTCCATATCCCTACTACAACAAATCTGATGAATATTTTACAGAGTATTAAACACAACTAAAATATTGCATTTATCTCTGATCACTTTAGGTATTTGTACATATCGCTAAGTAACATTAATCAGTATTTTTGTTTCTGCCTCAAGAAAATATTCGAGCTGGATTTGATTGTTTGTCAGATTAAGTAATAACTGCGTTTTACCTTACCCATATGGACTTATGATAATTGCTCGGATAGAATTTAGTAGCGCTGGATGATGTTTTACTGGCTCTTGTTTTCCTGTCGCTGAGAAATCAATGACATCCATGTTATACAAATATAGTAAATAATATGAATCTATACTGTGTTCGAGGTAAGTATCCACCTCCACAAGTTGATTAACAACATTAAAAACAAAAAGTTATGGATCTGCACTTTCAGGTAAATGTGTAAAATGCGGAACAAATAAATATAAATTTATTTCGTCTCGTCTGAAAACAGATGATGACATCACTACTTCATTAGGAAAATTACCAGGAAACTCATGGGCAAAATACCCAGGAGAAAAATGTCTTCCAGGATATAATTATTGTGTCCAAATACCCGATTTGATATCCGACTTGACGAGCGAAATCAAACAAGACCTGGAGAGTATACAATAAATGCTATTGATCAAGCATGTTACATTTATGATGTAGCGTATAAAAATAAGGATTTAGAACAACGACATATTGCAGATGTGAAGTTGATTCACTCGTTAAATTCCATAGAAATATAATTTTTTCAGAGAATCGTTAACTATTATTATAAAATAATGGAACCGATTTGTTATAGCCCAACATGATATTGGAGGGGTAGAGCAGCGATTAGTAAACTCGCTAATGCAGCACATGTTAGACGTTCTGTTGCTGCAAAATGGTTAGCACTGCAGGCAATATGGCAAATGTATCTACCGTCAACTAAACAAATTCAGTATGCCAATTTTGATGTCAGCGCTCTCAATGAAGTTCATCAAGCAGATATTTTGTTTTTACCACACGATACTATTAAAATTGGTAGACGTAAATAACGTACATACAAATTCGCGTTAACTGTATATGATGTTTCAAGTAGATATAAGGAAGCAGATCCGTTATCAACTAAAACTGCAGCTGAAATTGTATCTGCTTTTGAACGTATTTATCAACGAGGACCTTACTGCCACAACACTACTGTGTGTCACGTCGCCCCTCATGGACGGGTGACGGATTCAGAAAGGGTCCGTCTTGTCATCAGCTTTTGGTTCACTTGAAGATATACTATCATATTCTATGGGAACGATCTTATTCTAAGGGTGCAATTAATGAATAGAGGCGTCAAATGAAGGTAACATTATTTAATGACAGAAAGATGATCCAATCAGCTCTAGTAGCTGATGGGAAATGATTGTGAAATTATAGCGTAACTAACATTGTGAAATGCAATATATTAAGATATAAAGTAGTGTTAGTGCAAGCTAAATCTGTTATTAGAACACACATTTGTTCATAAAGCTTGTTAACATACATTATGACTAACAGGAAGCAGCAAGTAATTACATATGTTTTTCTAACTGAAAGTATTTCTAAATACAGAGCTGAAGCATGCAAGTGCACGAGAATGCAGTGTGTCAAGCAACTAATTAGCAATAAAGACTAAAATACTCATGTGTATCTTGTTATTTCTTATATGCACTGTTAACATGGTTAGTACTGAGTCATGCAAGCTATTGGTGTTTAATACATTCTAATATATTCTTTATTCATTCATAAAGGGGGGGGGATAACAGAAATAAAAGAACCTAATCTGGGTTCAAGGTTGACCATTGTTGGTGCCCCATAGTCTTTGGTGCTCAATGTGTCTAAGGTTTGGGTGCAGATGCACCAAAAACATATGGTTCTGGTTCACAGGTTTAGGTTTGGGTGCAAGAGTGTACCAAGCATGTCTGGTTCACTGCCTTTATGATTTATACCGATCTTGGTACAATGGTTTGCTCACAAGCACACGACAAAGTTCTTTTTATTGAATTTCACACCAAAAGTGTAAATTCTATAAAAGGAATAAATTATCAATATAATGTTTGTGAATTTGGAATAATAAGTTATAGGCGCACTGAATATAAATAGAGTTGCTATATGCAGATGTAGGTTATTCACCTTATACTTAAATGACATAATAAATAAGTTCAAAACACGTCATTTTACTAAGTAACAAAATAACACTCTGCTAGTGTTAGTTTATGTCATGGAATTAGTTAAACAACATTAAAATGTGTTTTTTCCATAGCATTATCAGATTTAAAGGTTGGTTGAGCCATTTTTGTCTTTAGCGCCTTGGACAAAGACTGGAAAGTGACAAAGTTCGTGAACGCTGACCTCCTTTTATACTATTATTATTGACCAATCAGAATTTAGCACTTGCGATCATCGGGCAAGAAAGAATTACTGACCAGAATATTCTATGCTGAAAATGACGTAATCTTATAAATAAGAAGACCCAACAACACGAGACACGCTAAAGAATTAATTCTACAGATTTTCACACGAATGATAGAAATAAATTGCAACTACACAAGGCATCATACATTTAAGATGTAAGCAGACAATCCGTGTGATCAAATTGCCAAATCAGTTCAAATTACGTTTCTTCCAACATCCGTCGACAACACATCGTAGCGGTAATACACAACATGTGCTCCGCATGGATGAACGTTCAAATCACGTCTGCCGAAATAAGTCTACATATCTGTGAATTAAAACTGGGACATTTTAAGCATAAAAAGTACATATAACTAATATGGTCATTCCTAGTTGCATGAAACAGCTCACTTCAAGAACAAGATATATATTACGATGTTGCAGTGAACGAGAAATGCCATGCTGTAAACATGCTAAAGTTGACACCGTTGATTTAAATCAGACATACCGGCATAACATGTGTTACATCTTGCACATTTATTATTCTGCGTTGTTTCAATTTCATGATTAATTCAGCATCGAGATCAATGTCTCGCTTATTTATTATTTTTGGTAACTGTTTATAACTAAAGTTTTCTTACTATATCATCGTTAATTTTCTGAACTTGATCATTTTTTTCTGTGAAGTATGTGACAACCCCACCACAACTGAGATATTCTTCTGACTCGAGACACTGCGAGATAAACTAAATTTGACCATTCGATACAAACTTCGACGATCAAAACATTTCTATTAGAGATGGTTAATCCTTGTGATGAACGAATCGTCATAGCGTATCCTAGCGTCTATGAAGTATAAACAAATTTTTGTTTAAGTGTATCACGAACTATCTTTCTACGTGCAACTATCAAATCAGCTGATCTCCAAAATTCCAAAAATAGTTAACAGTAGTTTCTGAAATTATTTCATTCATTATTTCACACCGAATTTTATTTGGTTGTAGTCTGATTAATTTCTTTAACTCTCTTAATTCTGGATCAAGCGTTCTATGATCATCAGTCATTTCTTCATAATAATCTACAAAATTCCTCAGACATTTATGTGGAGACAATCATACAAAAGGCGGTGGTTGACCATGATCGCCTCAACTTATTACAGCAGTATTTTGTGTCAATAACTTGTCAAGAAATAGTTTTAAAGTTTCTAAAAGAGCGGTATTTATTTCATCCCGAACAACAATGCGTGGAATATTTTTCTCTCCAATTCGTTCCTGCGTCCATTTATCCCCCTTCCATCGAAAGAATATATGATAAGTGCATGATTTAATAAGTCTTTCATTTCTCTTGTGGTCTATGTGTAGGTGTTAAGTCAATCATGTCCGAAAAACTGTTCCAAAACAATTTAATCACATAGTTGTTTTACAACAACCTCCAGGCCCATTGAGCTAAACTGTTTTATGTCTATCTACAGGATCATATACCAACGGCGCTGATGATAATTTTAATTTTGATTTTTTTTTGGGTAATATATATCCATAATTTCAATGTCGGCGAATTCAGAATAATTAAGTATATTTTATGGTTTTATTCTCCATTGACCAAATGATGCATAAGTGCCGATATGTAGTTGTTCTAGCAATTCTGAATTTTTATATTGATATAAAATGAATCGGTATCAACACTGAGAGAAAACCCAGAAACTATATCTGCAGTAAAACACCATCAATATCACTCACAATTGTACCAAACTTTGTTGCGTCTGATAAATTAACATTACTTCGACTTATAAACGTAGTTCAATTCGTTTTATCAGCAATTATAAATCTTGTTCAGAATCATCTATAATCATTCATGTACGATGTCGTTTATGATCATATGATCCTCCTTGGGTAAATTTACCAATTATTTTTCTGCCAACATCTTTTGTGATTTTATTCTCAAAATTAGTTATATCATGATTTTCACCATCCGAATATTTATTTTGCTGTTGTAACCAAACTTCTTTCTGCGAACTATGTGATATAATTGCTTCACTTACAATCAACGATGCCAGTATTTTACATCGAGCATGTACTGTAATAATACTGTTGGTGCCCACATTTTGCTCTGAAAAATGTTTGGCAAACCAGGCATAACAAATCGGATGAAGATTTTATGCAAACTTAAATGACTCGATAGAAGCGAATCCAGTGATGACAAAATCTGGTAATGGTCCATTTATCGATACTCCAGTCACCTCGTGTGTGGGATGTCCAAATCGCTCAAAATATTTCGAATACTCTCCCATTCCAAGAAAACTTCCGGGATAACATGCAACAATATCAACCGAAATCACATCCTTATAATCATATCTGGTATTCCATAATCCACCGTGTCAGTATTCGACACAATTGCTTTGTATTTCTTCAAGAAAATCCGATTGTGATGGTTTCCACGAATTTTTCTTCTGAACAAAATAAGCAGCAACTTTATTCTTTGGTTCCTATAAAAACTCTCCGGTTATTGCTCTTAGTGTTTTGGGGAAATTTAATTTCCTTCCTAATTCAGAAATATCGTTCATTGTAGCTTCTTTTTCCTTGACTGATTCAGCCCAATTTTCTTTCACGTCGCTGATCTGTAAGTTTATTTCCACGGATCGCGTTTGTGAAATGTTCCGTTACTCGCTTGGCAAAACATTTTTCTTTATGAAGGACAGGGTCACGTTTGTCACTGGTAATCCGAGTATCATATACTTCTTTAATAAACATTAATCTGAAAAAAGTATCTTTGATTGCCGAGATAATTAATATTCGTCGCCGCTCGCTGGACGTTCATTGCAGCATCGATGACTTCTGTGTTATTGCATATGATTTTGGATGTTGACCGCACATGAGGTGTGCATCGCTACGAAATTCTTTCTTAGCATCACGAATACTTTTAACCATAGTTTCCGACGGATCAACCAGAGCTCTTCTTCGTGGATCATGGGGTTCCTCTATAAAGATCGAATCTATATTTAGATGGTTTAATCTTAATTGCTGTTAATTCTTCCATATTATAATTAAGACAAATATATATTTAAATTGAAATGTTATATCTATCTATATATCTCTATCTATCTATCTATCTATCTATCTATCTATCTATCTATCTATCTATCTACCTATCTATCTCACTCTTTCTCTCTATAGGGGGTTTCACAATTACTACCTCCCCTTGAAAAAACCAGAGGGCGTCTTGGTGCAACTCATTTCCGGATAGTTCAATCGATAAAGATGGCAGACGTAGGTCAAGTAAAAGTGACTGTGGGGGATATAAACAGGTATACTGTGAAAGGCTTAAGATATTTCTTAAAGAACACAGACAGAATGTGTCAGGCCGTGCATTTGAGTTGAGAGAGCGTGCCCTTGGAGTACTGCGTCTTGAAATTGCATAATAAACTAATTTAAAGAACGCCGATCAACGCGAACAAGAGACGCGTGACATAGGAAAATATACAACACCTCTTCGTGAAACGTTACCAAAGACAGACACTCTGGATGATTGGAGTGACGATGTGACAAAGATTCCTGATTTTTCCGAAAGGGAACTGTATAATTGTCTTGTTTCAAACACGAACAGAACATTTGACAGAGCTCCCTGCGGTGCAGTGAGGCAGCTGAAAGCTAAAAAAAATTTATGATGACAATCATGTACATTCGGTTCGC
This sequence comes from Sinohyriopsis cumingii, assembly GCA_028554795.2. Classification (NCBI taxonomy): domain Eukaryota; kingdom Metazoa; phylum Mollusca; class Bivalvia; order Unionida; family Unionidae; genus Sinohyriopsis; species Sinohyriopsis cumingii. The sequence goes on from JAPYKE020000552.1 coordinate 309,222, forward strand.
TATCACAATGTTAATAATCAGTGTTCACACGCATATGTCAGATGTCTGGTTATTCCATCCTTCCCAACATTAGATAAAAACAAACAACCTGATTACCGAGTTTGGATAAGCCTGTCAAAAGTAACCGGACAAGTTCACTCTGCAGATTGCACCTGTCCAGCAGGGTAAGTTTAATACAACTTTAAAGTTTTAACTTAAGCTCTTCACTTGAGAGGTAGATAATGATTAAAAGTATTTAACATTCGAAATTTGTATAAATTTAATTTCAGCAACATCTGTTCATATTGTCCCTTTATGTTTTTAAAATTGAATGAGGATTTATATCTTTGTGTTACCCCCTAACTTCAACCAATTAAACAAAAACATGGGGATAAGAATAACAGTAAAGTGTCAATAAAGATGTGATTAATCACACTCTCTCTGTAGTTATGAAAAATTTGACAGCTTAAATATCAACATATAATGATATTTCTTTTTTTTGCACAGCCAAAGAGAGTCATGCAGTCACATTGCTTCTTTGTTGTATGCTCTTATTGACATCACAGAGAAAAGGAAGGCAGGTGAAATTTCATCTACATCGTTGGAGTGTAAATGGAATACACCAAGGCCTCGGAAACTATCCCCAAAAAAGGCAGAGGAAATGAAGCTGAAAAAATACTGTGGCACTCTCGAAACTTCATCATACAACGAGTATTGCCCAACTGGAGAGGGCAGTCCACTAAAAAGGGAAGAATTCCAGAATCAGTTGTTTGCTGTAAACCCTTTAGCAGGATATCAAAAACATTTCCCCAAGCCAGATATTCCAGAGGAGGTACTAAAGGAATGCTGTATGCCACTACCAGCTATTATGTTCAGAGATATTGTGGATCTGAAGGATAAAATGTGTACATACAAGTTTTCTGGATATTTCAAGTCTAGGCTTTAATTCTGCGGATATAGAGGAGCACACTAGAGGACAGAGTCAAAATATTGTTTGGAAAAAGGCGCGGGAGAACCGAATTACAGCTTCAAAATTTGGTAGTGTCATTGCTAGGAAAGAAAAAACACCACCAGATAATCTTGTGAAGTGCTTTGCTGGATGCAATAAGGACCCATATTCCAAATCGTTGGAATGGGGAAAGGAAAATGAAAAGAAGGCATTAGTTAGTTATGTACAATTTAGCAATAAAAATGAACATAAGGACAAAAGACTGTGGTCTTATTGTATCATTGCAAATGGTTTATGATAGGATGATAGCTCTACAACTCCCTTGAACAAAGGTAGCGTAAACGAATTCTGTCGAAATCACTTACAAAATGTATGGAGAGGAATTTAGGACCTAAACCGTGTCTAAAATATGGGGTTGTGGTTAGAGGTAAAACGCATTTATGCATGCAATGTGGTAGTAAAAAATAAAGACAGCTGAAAAAATATTATGATGAAAGTCAACATTAATAGTGACAAAGTTATAAAAAGCGCTGAAGATTGTACAGCTAGATTTTCAAATAATTATTTTGAGAAATTCTTTTATTATCAAGAATTACGAAGCTCCTCGTGATGTTATCATGAGGCACTGTCAACTAAATAATCAATCGATCTCGCTAACAATAATGGTTATCTTCAAATTTCTGTTGGGTGTGAGCAACATGAATTCTGTCACAGGTTCGTTTACAAATGTTTTAATGGAGGATTGGTCGAATTTACAGGTGGTTACGCAGTCAGTATTCTGCTTTAGGTGGTACGGGACAATAAAACAAATTTCCTAGAGCCGTTAAGTTCGTAAATACAGAGACTGGTGAAGAAATAACATTTCAATCGATAAATAAAGCTGGTCAATATTTTGACATTAAGCCGCTTTCGGTAAAATATGTCACAGATAATATTAACAGATCGGTGTTTTCGAAGAAATATAAACAAGAAATAACATTTCAGTATATGCCTAAACTCAGAATATTCCAGAAATAATGGAGAGTTCTAGAGTAACTCAATTACGTAACTTCTGGAACATTGTAGAGGATTTCCAAACGTATATTCCAAACGTATTTTTTAAAAATAACTCGTTATCTCGTATTTCGCTTCGGGCATTTCAAGACGTATTTTCTAGAATGGCTTTGGGATTTTCAAAAATAACTCGTTACTACGTATTTCTGTTCGGGAATTTCCAAACGTATTTTCTGGAATATACTGCGTGGGCGTATTCATGAGTATAAAAGACACATCATCGCTCTCTCCCAGTCAGTCTGGAAGTGCATCCGGGAGTGAAAAGAGGTAAGTGAAATATTTATTTAGTAATCTAGAGTTTGTGATTGCGAATTAACACACAATTGTGTGATATCGTCTTGGCTGAGAAATATAATTCATATATATATATATATATATATATATATATATATATATATATATATATATATATATATATATATATATATATATATATATATCTCTGTGTGTGTGTGTGTTTGTGTGTGTGTGACGGTATAAAATTCAGCTTGATACTGAAAAAATTATTTGTGATTTATGAATTATTACAGGCACAAATTTTCGATGATAGATATTCACTACCAGCAAAATATAAATTCATTAGGCAAATCCAACTGTCTATGTTCCAATCTTTGGCTTCAGTGAAAGATAGAGAAGTTTAAAAATTCTTATCTCTTTCACGTGCAATAGAGAAAATTAGATCAGAACTAACTCAGGAAAGGAAAACGAAAAAAATTATCACGCGCGTGAGGCAATCAAAAATATTATTTCAGATCGAGAGAATGAAAAATGTAACAAAATCATTAGTATTTGTGAAAGTGAAAGTAGTGACATCGTTTCTAAATTGGATTGTGAAAGTGAAAGTAGTGACAATGTCACTGATGAAAATGAAATTTTTTACAACTGGGGTCCCTGTCGTGGCTAGTGACTTTCGAGAATTAGTATTTAAACAATGGACCTTGTGTAATTATGTTTACAATAATTTGAATATACCCATCAATATGATAATTGTACGCAGAGATTTAGATTCAGATTTTCAATAGTTATATCAATTAAGTGTCCGATCTGGTCAGTGAAATGTATTCTTGATCATAATGGATTATGACAACGTAGATAAACAGGAGGTGTTTGAGGTGCAAATGCGTATAAAATATCTCCCTGCTGAGCCTGACTAGATTTTTCAAGATCTATTTGATAGCTGCCATCAATTGCATTACATACAAGATTGACTGCGATTGTTTATGTTATATTTACAATTCCTGGTGAAATATGTCTGCCGTCACCGTACGGATCATCGTTATGTTTGAGAATATTTGATAGCGGGTTATTTTTCTCCATGACTAAACGATTTGTGGAAAATGCTCACTGATAATATCATTAACACATATTTTTATTAAATGCTGGTAATATAAAATTTAGTATATCTGCTTCAGCTATTTTATAATGATTATCAAACAGTTGCTTATAATATATATTTCATCTCTGTCAGAGCATCCAGTCAACAGCAGATATCGGAAACATCGGAAGGCATAAAGAAAGCTATGGGTGCCAAGAAGAAGGTGACATCATCACTGAAGGCTGCCGCAGGCGATACCATCCAAAACAAGGACAAGCAGATGGAGCGTTGGGTGGTATACTACTCTGAACTATACTCCAGAGAGAAGCACGTGACCAATGATGCCTTCATCGCTATTGTAAACATTCCTCTCCTGGCCGAACTGGATGAGAAACCTTCTGTAGCCGATCTAAAGAAGGCCTTAAAGAAACTGTCCTTAGGTAAAGCCTCAGGGAAGGATGGTATCCAAGCAGAAATCATCAAGTGCGGCTGTAGTGTACTGCTCACACACCTGCACGACCTAATCTGCCAGTGCTGAGATAAGGGTGCAGTGCCTCAGGACATGAGAGACGCCAACATCGTAAACCTGCACAAGAACAAGGGCGACAGAAGCGACTGCAACAACTACTGGGGCATATCCCTTCTCATCATCGTGGCAAAACAGACAGCAGACGCTCACTGACAGAGTGTATCCAGAGTCCCGCATAGAGAACAACACAGATCCCTCTTCCTGGCCTTCACTGACATCACCAAGCATTCGATCTGGTCAGCAGAAATGGACTCTTCACAATCCTGGCGACAATTATATGCCCTCCAAAGCTGCTAAGTATGATCCAGTCCTTCCACGATGACATGAAAGGCACAGTGCAGTACGATGGCTAAACATCCGACCCCTTTGACATCCGCAGTGGAGTGAAACACGGCTGCGTCCTTTTCCCCACGCTCTTCGGCATCTTTATCGCAGTCCGGCTCAACCACACCTTTGGGACGTCCACAGAAGGGATCTTCCTGCACACGCGATCAGACGGAAGACTGTTCAACCTGGCACGACTGAAGCAAAGAGCAAAGTGAGCGAAGTAACCATCAGGGACATGCTCTTCCCAGACGATGCTGCTCTAGCCACCCACACAGAAGCTGAGTTACAGCGCCTGATGGACCGCTTTGCTAAACTATGTGATGAGTTTGGGTTGACCATCAGCTTAAAGAAAACAAACGTGATGGTCCAGGACGCGGACCCACCAAGCATCATCATCAATGAAGACGAACATGAGATTGACATTCAGTTCATGTACCTCGGCTCTACTATCACGAGCAACCTCTCGCTCGATGTTGAGCTCAACAAGCGGATCGGAAAGACATTAACTTCTCTCTCCAGGTCGTCTCAGAGAGTGTGGAACAACAGCATTGCTGACCTAATATATCCTTGTACCTTGCCTGCGTGCTAAGCACTCTCTTGTACGCCAGTGAAACATGGACTCTGTACGGCTCACAAGAGAAAAGACTGAACACCTTTCACATGCGATGCCTCCGACGCCTACTCGGGATCACCTGGAGCGATTGAGTAACAAACAATAAGGTGCTTGAACGTGTCAAGATTCCAAGATGGTCACACTCCTCCGCCAACGTCTCATAAGATGACTGTTCTATGTACGTCGGATGGATGACGGACGAATCCCCAAAGACATTCTTTGTTCGAAACTCACCTCTGGCAAAAGGTCGATCCGAAAGCCACATCGCCGCTTCAAGGATGTCTGCAAACGCGACATGAAAGCCCTTGACATCGATGTGAACACCTGGGAAAAGTTCGCTCTAGACAGGTCAAGCTGGCGACATGCTCTGATCACTGGTGTGAAAGCCGGCGAGGACAACCTACGTTTCCTAGCTGAAGAAAAACGATCGCAGAGGAAGAAGAAGCAGTCCAACTAACACCAGACGCAACCTTCAAGTACAGCAAGCGTAGCAAGGACTGCCACTTCCGTGTTTGACTAAATAGCCCCAGCAGACGTTGCAGAACCACCAACTGGGACATCTCTCATGGGTGCACTTCCATCGTCTCTTGAGACTAACGGATGCCAACACAACATTTTCCCACCGTCTCTTAACAGAGCACTCTCATTTATAAACTCAATAATAATTCAATTATGATAATCAAGGTCTGATACAATTTGATTTAAATGTTGTATTATTTTAAATATTTTCCTTTTTAAATTGTTAATAGGGTACTCCTGAATATATTTTTTAAATAACTGTACTAAGGTTGTAGCCATAGTTATATGCTCATTGTTAATTTTATTAGCCAGTGATCTAAATTCATGTTCAATAACAATAATAATTTATTCATTTATGGATCACATTCATGTACAATAGGAGGTAAATAACGAAAATCAGGATTCCATGGATATTCTTTTCGATATTGTTGAGGATTTATAAATTTCTTTTCGTTAATAGAGAAACCATCTCGTTAAGGTTTTGGTGGTCCATGATATTCAGGTAGAATTTTGGCTACCCTGACACACTTCTGATCGATGATTGATAAATATCTACAACATAATCTTGTGAATTTATTTTTATATTGCTGCTGATAAAGTTGGTTCGTGAACAGTGATTGCTATTTTAGATTCTCTTTCAAATATAGACTTGATTCTGCGCTGGAAAACATCGTTGATTTGTAAAATTTTGATAACTGCCTGTTAGAATTCTGACTACTTCCCAACCAGAAGTTTCATCAACTTTATTTTTATATGTATATAAAAGCGAATTATTTGCTGGCAATCCACCGAGTGATTTTGATCTGATATTTGGCCAGCAGTAATAAATATACCAGTAATTTTTGCAAGCGTTCTTCTTTTCACTGTAATTACATTTGGAAAGTTAGCGTTAAATTCTGGATTAGTTGATCTCACTGATATCTTCGTTGCTTTTGACGGAGTTGTATCAACGACAATCTGCTGAAGTAACTCATTCTGAGTTGACATTATTATTTAAATCCCGATTTTCACAGTCAGGAGTGGATTATATCAGAGTCATTACTTCTTTGTACATTTTAATCATCTTCGTGAACTCAAAATCTAATATGATTCTATCAATAAGGCTTGTTGATAACGAGGATAATTTGTAGCAGGCTTAAGTCGCTGCAGAGTTTTACTGTGTGATAATGTAATTCTGTGTTTGTACACGTGCATATTTATTTGCGATTATATTAAAATGTCAGCAATTGTTCTTGCAGCTGAAACACAAATTGTTAGACCTGCTGATGATGTCATTGTTATTGTTGACAATAATATGGCGGTTCCAGCAATAACAACAGACACTGAATATACAATTATGTCTACGACAACTATACGTCTGCGATATATTATTACTTTTACTGTATACTCGTCAACGATATTTTTGGTTGTGTTTCCCATTCACGTGCATGATTGAATCTAAAACGTTTAACGTTGATTGGGGAGCTCATTATATTTGAAGTAGCAAATAATTCAAGACACCAATAATACAAAACGGGGTTATCTTTTTCTTCTGGTTCCACCACGAATATTCGCTCGTCGTTTTGATCCAATACTACTAAAAAATATCCAGAGGAAATTGTAGTATATATTGTATATGTTGTAGTGCTGAGTATTGAAAATATATGTATACCGGTAACCTCAGCACGATGTTTAATGGATATATTGAGTGGTAATCACAATGCTGATCCATATGTTACCGTATATACTACACGATCAGTAATAGCTTTTTTATAACAGAGAGATTAATTTAGATGTCTGGTAGATTTTTTTTTTAAAAAATAGGTTATGCCTCTATTTATTTTTCTACGAAAATTTTAAAACGTTTGTACATGATTAGAATATTCAGATCTAAATGTGGCTATTTTTCGTTGATTTGTCATTAACGAGTTCATCATCGGAATGTTGCTATCATTGACATATTTCTTCGTTGCAGCGTCGTCGCTTGATTATGGTTCTTCAAGACCAATAATTGTATTATTAGTCATATAAAAAGAACCAGTCATTGTATCATCTGCGGTTAATAAACGATCCTTGGTCTCATTTCTGATCATGTTGTTGTTGCTGCATATATATTTTTTGTTAGCACAGCATCATCTGATTTTGGTTGTCTCACATTAATAATTGTATTTTTATTCGTATTGAGATCGCCGTACATACTATCTCCAAGTCTTCTGATACGTCCAGTAATTTCTCCATGTTTGATAGAACTGATTCCTCCTAGGTTTTAATTTTACCACTTTCAGCTTTTATCACAGCAACACAAATAGACTATTTTCTACTGAGCCAACTGGAGTTACCCGAGGACATATTTTGGCAGCCCTCCCGCGCTGATGTAAGGGCAGGATTCTAACCTACACAGTTATGGGTATAAATTCGCGAATAGTTACATATGTTACGGTTGTATACATAGTGGTAGTAAAACTGATTTTAGAAATAAAATTAAAAGTGAAATATATCGGTTTTAACATTCATCGTTACAGATTCAGCTGAGTTCATGAAAACCCAATGGAGTCTTTTCTTAAAACTAAATTAAGCGTTCAATTCTCTGATAATGGAGTTGCAGTTAAAGTTTATTTATTTTTAGTTACATATTTGGTTTAAAAAAGATCCGATGCTGTATCTATTGATTGCATCCAAAGTAAATGAAAATAAATGTATCACACGCATTTTAAAAGATAATTTTCCTTAAAATTAAAATTTCACATATGCGGCATAACAGATCAGTAATGGGCATTGCGTACGCATTAATATCCAATCCCTTACAAACAGGTTCAAGTCAGTTTTTTTAACAATAGTCACAAGTGGGCCCGAGGGTTCTTGTCTGACTGAAAAACTACATCAAAAAGCACAATGCCGTGGTAATTCGCACGGTAAATTATGTCAGAATTTTTATTCATTTAAAGTTTCACTATTTTAGTAATGTCAACCTTTTTCGATGGTTGGTTATCATCAATTGGAATACCTTGAAACAGTTTCATTCGAACTCACTGAAATAATGATTGATCTTACCGGATGTTTGAGCCTAGTCTTGTGCTAACAATGTATATTGTATATGGAGTGCCTTTGCTGAAAATGTTTCACTACCAAGTGACAAAATAAAATTCTGTTTGGTCAAAATTTTGATTTACTTGAACGATGAAAAGCTTAGATAAATTCTAACATCTAAATATTTTCATGTGTTACTCCACATACATTAGGAAGAAGCATTAGGAGGATATCCTCCTAATGTCAGAGAGCCTCCAAATGTTGGTGTGTAAACATAGGATTGTCCTACTAATGTAGGTAATGTGTATAATCTGTTATCTTCTTCCATTAAATGAGTCAAAGCAATTCCACGATCAGTTTCGATTATGTAATCAATATTAATTTGAACACAACCATATTTAAGAAATACAAATTGTATTTCATGAGGATAAACATCTTTATAGTGGTACACATGAAAACTGATATAAAAGAGGTATTCTTGCATAGATAATATTTCAAACACATTTGGTCTACTGTGATTATCAACTTACCCATTCACACATTCTTCAGTTTAAACGTCTCTTACTTAAGTTGGAACAATCGTACTGTGTTAAATTATTTCAATGCCCACAGTTTTGTCTGAAATAAAGCATTTCAATGTGAAAAGAAATGTTCATAATGCACGTGTCTACGTTGATGTATTGTAATTTGTTTTATTTAATGAATCTGAAAAAGGAATGAAATAATATTTCAGTTCTGTCCTTATTTACATTTCCAACAATCTTTGACGATTATATTTTTCAATATACCCCACTTGATTGACCTTACTATTCCATTTTCACCATCTCACAATCCTTATTCATGTACACAGCAAATTGACTTTAACAAGCCAATCATAAATAGCTCCAAAATTGTAAATATGTTGATTATTAGAAACTTGACAGCATCTATTTACAGATCATATGCAATCTACGTGACATAATTGAAACCAAAAAGTAGATACAGCCATGCACCAAAAGTAAAAAGAACGTATAACTGCGAAACACTAAACCACCCTCAAAAAACGGAAAAGAAAGAATCCTCATGAATGACACAAAATATATCAAACAAAGCACTATAGTATAAAGCTAGGTGAAATTGCATCTGTAATTAGATTCCCATGTCCTTTTATGTGCCTAATTCAGAAGTTATATTACTGCAAGATCAGACCTTAACTTTTACAGGTAAATCTTGACCATGTTCTGCATTATTTCCTACAAATTTAACACAAGCTCGGCGAAAACCCACTTTTAGTCCAATTAATTGTCAAATTTGTCTCATGCAATATAAGAAAGAATTTCCGGATAGTTTCCAGGTGGTCTTTCAAGACGTCACTGTGAATAACAATGTATGTGATGTATGCATCAAAGGCATCTACATTAGATGTACCATGTTCATTAATCGCTCGAATGTCAAGAGACAATTTTTCATACCAAGAAGTATAGCTTTTTATATTGGTAAAATCTACCCAGAAATGCAAATACCGACATTTCGTTTGCTCTTCCGTAAATGTAATTTGGCCAAATTTTCTCTACACATAGAAATTGGTGGCATATTCTACAGTTCCAATTTTGCGAATGCTTTCAGTGTTTACTGGTATTGCAAATGAATCTGTGTTGGTGACACTGTTCAATATTCTGTAGCCAGTGCACATAGGTAAAGTATCATCTGGTTTTGGTACATGTATACATGGCGAACGCCAATTACTTCGTTTGGTTCAATAAAATCATTCTGAAACATATATTCAATTTCCTTCTTCAAACATTTCTGCTGGAGAAGATTCATCATATAAAGATACATTTTCGCATGCGTAGAGTCTATAATTTCAACATCATTGTATATTTTATTAGTTCGTGTTGGAACATCTGATAATAAGCGCAACTATTCACAAATCAGTTGTCTTAACCCCTACCTTCCTTATGTTTGTAGATGCGAAAGTGTCTGGCCCAGATTATTTCAAATATCGGAATTCCGAAGACTGATTACACCAAAGTCACTACAGTCTTATTGCAAGAACTTACAGAATAATGCATATGAAATCCCAAATAGTCCTTATAGCGTTATGGCAAGTTCAAATGTATGATGTTCCAACTGAATTCAAGTGGCATTCCAAATAATTTATATTATTGACTATGTTCATGCGCATGTAATCTAAATTATGCTAATTTGCCAATGGTCTGTAATGTGACGATGTGCTAACAGAGTTTTGATGTGTTACAATAATATAATCCAAAAGCATTCTTGTCTGAATTCCCCAAAATTACAAATTAATGTTCCAGACCAAGAATATTATTGATGAACATTTTTAATTCTGATGAATAATAATTTGAATGAATAATTATGCCCAAATGAAATACTGAACATACCAATAATACTTAGTTTGCATCAGATGTTAAATAGAAGAATGCGTAATTTCTCAAGCAAAACAGAACCCGGATGAGGGTCAAATGTTCATTCCTAGAATATTTTAAAGTTGTCAACAAGATAAGGTCTATTACTTAATTATAATACAGAACATGGGAAACAACAGGTAGACCAGGTTTTTATGGGGGGTGGGGAATTCCAATGTCATAGTCCCAGATAAAAAATCAATATGTCTACTTAATAATTATCTGACTAATTATTCCACAATCATAGAAAAATATTAGTTATGTATTATGTAGTTTACAAAATAAGTGTGACTTTACGTCATTGCATATGCTGGCCTCAGTATTTTTTTCTTCCCTTTAGTATATTCCATCTCCATGATATTAAGTCCTTTCAAAACGTTATACCTGGCATTTTATTTTTTCTTATATAATTTACAAATATTATCTGTGGTGAGTTAGTTCAATAATGAAGATGTAAAATACACTGTTGGATTAACGTGACTGATATTCATAACTCAACTACTTTGTTATTATTATTATTATTATTATTATTATCATTATTATTATTTTTTCTATAATTATTGTCATGGGTTTAGATCCCTTAACAAACTCCTCCTTTTTAGACTTGCTCCAAACGTGCATGATTTGGTTTGGTTTGATGGTTTACATCACAGCAACACAAATAGACTATTTTGTACTGAGGCAAATGGACATACCTGAGGACACATTATGGCAGCCATCCCGTGCTGATATAATGGCAGGATTCTAACCTGCACAGCTAAACTTATAAACTCACGTATAGTTACATATGTTACGGTTGTATACATAGTGGTACTAAAACTGATTTTAGAAGGAAAAAAAAATGAATATTAGCTTCAAAATCTACAAGGGACAGTGAAATATCTCGATTTAAACATTCATCGGAGACAGCTTCTGTTGAGTTCGTGAAAACTCATTGTACTGTTTTGTTAAAATTAAGTTAAGCCTTCAATTTTCTGATTATGTAGTTAAGCTTTATTCACATTTAATTACAGATTTAATTAATTAATTACAGATATGGTTTCAGAAAGATCAGATGCTGTACCTCATGATTGTACCCAATGTAAATGAAAATAAATCTATCACATGCATATTTTTTTTTAAATGTCCTTAAAATTGAAAGTTCACCTGTGCGGCATTTACAAATCAGTAAAAGGCATTGCACATGCATTACGTTCCATTCATTTAACCGAAGAATATATGAATGGGTAAGTTCAAAATCACAGTAGACCAAATGTGTTTAAAATATCTATGCAAGAATACCTTTCTTATGTCAGTTTCATATGCAACAATGTTAGAGATGTTTATCCTCACGAAATACGTTTTTATTTCTTAAATATGGTTGTCTTCAAAACAATATTGATTACATAATCGGAACTGATCACGAAATTGCTTTGACTAATTTAATGGAAGAAGGTAACAGATTATACACATTACCTGCATTACGAGCACAACCCCATGTTTACACAACAACATTAGGAGGACCTCTGACATTAGGAGGATATCCTCATAATACTATCCTCATAATGTTTGTGGAGTAACATGTGAAAATATATAGATCTTAGAATTAATATTAGCTTTTAATCTTTCACGTAAATCAAAATGTTGACCAAACAGGATTCTATTTTGTCGCTTGCAAATGTAATAAAATTATTCAAAACCATTGGCTCTATTTTGTACTTTGTTGTAATGACTTGCTGAAGTCAATCGACTGCATGTATAGATCGTAATTTGAACCAGTCAAATTCTTCGTCAAAATGTGTTAACATATGTTTTTGTACAGCGTAAAATTGTCCATGCTCACAGGACCACTTCTGTTGTTTATTAGTCATTTTCGGAGATTGTGTGCATGTTGTCAAGCTCCGCAATCAAATAATGCCTAAGTAGATGTGACCGGCTTTGAAAACCACCGAAACTTAGGACATTCCCGTTACAAGCTAAACGTGGCTATGATGGCACCAAATTAATATAAAAGTGTTATATGATGCCCGGGAAAATGGAGATAAGTGCCAATGGACACACAAAGGCAGTCAATCATGACTGCCTAAGCGAGTATCGAACTCGTGACCTTTGGATTACGAGTCTCATTCACAACTAGCCATGCTAAAATAAGTAATGACAATAATCGGAAAACGTGGTTTATCGGAGATAAACTCAGTTTTATACATTTTAAAAACCAAGTTATTTCTCGTCAAAAAAAATACATGATTTTCTTAAAAAATGCAAAACGTACATTAACAAGAAAATCCAGGATTTTGCATTTCCGTGCGTTATCTATTTGTCCCTAATAGTCAAATCATTTTGATGTATATTTTGAGTCAGTGATACTGTACGGATGTTCGAAGATTGGTTAGGAGATATTTTATTTTACTTGGATATCCTTTTCCGTTTGGAAATTCCATCATGTATTTTGTCTTTTCTATAGCTATCACACATATTTCATGTACAACCGATATAAATATTCACTTTGATGGAAATGAGAAATAATACATAAATGTGTGACTTTATGTTGCTAAGTACTTCCAAGATTTTTTCACCAATAATCCATTTTCTTGTCTCGTTACTCTTAAGACTTTTTAATAATAATAATGATAATAATAATAATGTCCTTGATCGTACAATACATACGATTCATGCATTTGATAATTACACACGACACCCTCGATAACAAAGTTAATATCGGGCGAATTTTATTCTACCCCAAGAGATGCAAGTGCACAGCGCTGAACCACTTGTCATGTTTAATGTAATGCTAATGCTGAGAAATGAGACGATTATTTGTCAAAAAAATAACCTATATGATCCTCGCGTGATAGTTTCATTCATTTGAATCTTTTCCTAATATTTCTTTCTTGGAGAATAATTATCTTAAATCTGACTTCACAGATGACTATCTGCCATCTGTCATCTCTTATAATTAACTTCTACAAATTCTAACATATATTAGGTATCACGGTACCAATTGTTTTTCCATATACCTCAATGCTAATGTTTTGTGAAATAAATATACTTTCTGTCCTACTTGGGCATGCATGTCACACACTGTCATATAGAACAATGCTAGATTGTCAATTTGACAATGACATAACCAGGTACTCCATTGCATTTAAGAGAGATAACTCTACTGGAACTAGACAGGGGTAAGAGTTACCTAGTCACAACAAGCACATTTTCAGCCATGTGTACCATATTTTAAAAAAATCATAAAAAATACAAAATATGATCTAGATAGAAATTAACGCAAACTCACATGTTGCCAAGAGGCTCAACATTTTTTTAAGCCAAACAGAAAGTACAACTCTTACATAATGCACCAATCACAGCTAGTGTTGTTCTTTAATTCTGAATACAATGTTCCATACACCTTAAGCTCCGCCCGCCTGGACTTGCGCAATTGGTACCGTTATACCATTACACACAAAAATATCATTGTCTCAGATAACAGCTGACTTATTTGAAATCTTAAAATCTAATGCACAGTTGACTGACACTAATAACTACAATCATGTCAGTTTAGTTACACATACGTGGACCAGATACTTCGCTAAGTCTCGAAACAAACAAGTCTTTAATGCGGCCAAAATGGCGATTTGTTACCTAAAGATACTAGATTAGGACACATTATTTATGCCAGTGTAGCGTGTAATATCGATTCAATATTGACTTGCAACACGTAATTGTCTTACAATTAAAAGTACTGTATATAACACTCCACGTGAAATAGAGGTATCACAGGGCTACTTTCTTACTCTAAGGAATGTTTCAACTCATTTTCCCAATGGATGTCCGTAACCTCATTATCCTAGCGATGGTCAGCAGATAGTGATTTTGGCTCTTGTTCGCTTTTGACGCTGACGTTGCTGGTGGCGATCCTCCCTAGCTCAGGCACTTATACCAAATTTACGGTAAGTTAACTTTGATTTCTGGCATTCCCTATTCCCTCTAATAATTTAGTCGCTAAGAGTCTGATTTATGTTCGCATTTTCTGACCTGGGGCAACCCGAAACGGGTGGAGGGGTTGGGTGGTGTTTAGCTTACCTATTTCAATCTTTTCATGATTTAGTAATTTTGCAAATCAATATGAAATGATTATAATTTATCTCAGATAGTGAAAACTTCAATGACTGTTTTAACTGGATTCCTCTTACATTTCCATGCCCTGTACACATTCAAATAAAATGTGAAGCGTCTTAAATTGTAACATGTTTGAAGCATAGCTTATCTCCCAATTATATTTCTTCGACCAAGGAAAACCTGCATATACCTTAACCAGTTAGTTTTTCCTTTCCACTAATTTCGTAATGTAGCCAGCTTTTCTTTGTTAATCTGTATTGCCTTAGACCACGGGATCACATTTTCAAGTTGTTTATTAAAACTAGATATTAATTATGAGGACGGTTGAACGTTGAATTCTATACCGGATCATTCTACAACGCAAATTATTGCTACTCACTTTTAGTTCGTTGCTGTAAAGTTTTCAGGCGTTATTAATATAAAGTAGTTAGCAGAAACACTGTTTCGAGAAGCTGCTTTAAATAGGCCATTTTCTTATCATTATATATGGGCCCCATGGGTGCACAGCTAAATTATCTGGAGATCATTGGGACAATTAATCAAACTAATATGTTTGTAATTGCAGCTTTTTCAGCCTTTAGAGCTCAGATTGTGAGCTTTGCCAGGTATTTATTGCTAGGTAATATTAATTATGGAAATCTGATAATTTCGTTTTGTTGGAAATAATTTAAAATATATCAGCAGGAAAATTCCAATTTACATCTTTAAATATAATACTTGTGAAATTTCCAAAACAAACACCAATGGCGTGAAGAGCTATGCCTGTGAAATGTAAACTGTGCTCAGCAGGTTACTTGTTAGCGCTGAGAGCCTTATCTGACCTGTCATTGAGAAAATGTCCAGTTAGATTTTCTTTCTTTCGCCTCAGTTACAAATAGGCTGACATATGTTAAGTATTAAAAACGATGTGCATATATAAATACGGACACGCACAAATATCCATACACAGCTTATTTTTCTCTACCAATCTGTTACTAAACTCCATTCGTTTAATACTGGCCGAACATACCATATGTTAATCTATATATATATATATATATATATATATATATATATATATATATATATATATATATATATATATATATATATATATATATATATATATATATATATATATATATATATATATATATATATATATATATATATATATATATATATATATATATATATATATATATAGTATCACTGAAATATTCTAAATTAAATCATGACTATGGTGATAAACCAATTACAAACATTTTTGCTTTAATATATATATATATATATATATATATATATATATATATATATATATATATATATATATATATATATATATATTCTCTCTCCAGAGGATGAAAGAAGAAAAAGATGCATTATTAGCTGCATTTAAAACGTGTTTCCTAGCAGACAGAGTGCCTTGAATGAAACAGTGTCAGGATGCTATGAGACAATTTCCTCTATTGGCTGGTATAAGCTGGCGAAATCTTGTTTTCAAGTGAAGAATATGCTTGTAACAAAGAAACTTAAAAAGACAGCATATGTAACAAAATTAACCTAGTTTTCATCTTGTGACTCTGCGTTTTTAAACACTATATCTAATATACTAGATGTGATCTTACGAAACAAGCTTGAAACGGCAGACCAAAAAAATACATGCCCAAATGTATCCAAAACGGATACAGGTTTATATCACTGCATCAAAATATATTCAAATCATCTACATCTGCATACAAATGCAACTGGAACATTTCGTGTCTTTTAATTTTTTTTTTTTTTTTTTTTTTTTTTTTTTTTTTGAACAGCAATAAAGGTTCTGCCAAAGAATATTTAAACCTTTCCTATCACACTTCAAAACAAAAATATTAGAAGATGCTGTAAATATCTGAACATCTAAGCAGCTCATGCAGATTTAAATACCACTATACCTCCAAATTAACACTGCTTCCTCGGGTGGTTTTCTTTAAGTCGTGCTAATAAAGTTTTGGTCAAAATTTGAACAATTAATATTTCAAAACAAGGTGTAATTAAACATTTCTGTAATTGTCTGAAAATCGAACATGATCATCTATTGATGACGCACCGGTAATGAAGCTTGTAGAATTTTAAAGCACCAAAACAACGTGCCTTCTTATGCAATGATAACAATAAATATTACAGTACATATTGTACTATGACTCTAGGAATTCAGCAATATTCGTTTTCTTGGTGTAGTGAAATTGCAATTTATTCAAGTCATTCAGATAAATATGAAACAGACCAAGTTTCCAAAACTTTTATATAATATCAAGATCATTTCTGATGTGATGAAGAATAACTTAGTATATTTAGAGGATATCAAATTCAATACCTTGAAATAATACAATCAATGCCTTTATTAGGTAAAAATTTGATATTTTTAAAACAAAATCTGTAAGACTTTCATGTACATGTATTGACATATTGCACCGCGAAATAAAGTTGTCAGCTAATAAACATTCGAGCGGGCTTACGTCAAAAGTTATGTATTATTCTCTTTTTCCGGGTAGAAAACTGGAGAAACACTTTATCGTTTCAAGTCATGAATATGGAAACGTTCAAACACGTCATTGTTTATATTAACTTGCTTATTCTTGAGTTTATTTTATGAGGTATATAAATTCCAAACATAATTTAATCAAATGAATTAATGATTTTCTCAAGTGCATTAAATTCCAAGGATTACACTAACGGGTAACACATCAAAACCGAGCATTGATATTTAGATTATGGACTAGAGCTTCTGAAATTTAATATCATTTATTTAGTGACGTCTGGACAATTGAGGACAGGTGCTATTTTAATAGTCAAATGAATTGCATGTGCGTGCCACTATTACCAAAGTCATACTAACTTGATTGTTTTAATACTAATTTACTACTCTCATTTAAACTATCTTAAAACCTAACAGAAAAATAGCGACTGTTCTCGTTGCTTACATTTAAAGACCAAATTCTTGTGAAGAATAACTATCATTTGTCAAC
Source organism: Sinohyriopsis cumingii (assembly GCA_028554795.2). NCBI lineage: Eukaryota > Metazoa > Mollusca > Bivalvia > Unionida > Unionidae > Sinohyriopsis > Sinohyriopsis cumingii. Next base: position 326,999 of record JAPYKE020000552.1, read on the forward strand.
AATTTGATCCAACTATGAAGATATATGCAAAAGGAAGACCGACAATAGCATTATAATTGGTATAAAAAAATAAACTGTATGTATAGTCCTCATAATAAAGAGATTGAAATTTTACAACTTTTTATAGTTCTAATACAAACGATATTGAAATTAATCAGTCTTAATCTAGATATATGCATATATATGCCTTAGTATTATTCTAAAACATCATGTACTTGGACTAAAAACTAGTTAAAAGGCAGTTATGTTGCATTTAATTGCGCTTAAATAACCTGCTTGATTGCACACATTGTGTTGCGGTTTGTCCAGCGTAGTTAAGAAAGTATTTTTCGAAACTGGTCTTGAAATTTTGTTTATGTTTCCAAAACGTTTGCTCCAAACGTTTACTCTTGACCAGCGACGAGAAAGTAGTCTAAACTGTCTTTTATCATGGAAATATGCAAATAAACGAAATAACTTACGTACAATGATTATTTTGCGTTTGGTCTGCAAATTTTATTAATCAGTAAATCACTGAGTTTAGTAGAATAGTAGGCGTTTTATCACGAACTCTATTCATATTTAGATTATATCACTCCATACTGCACAGATCCACTAGGCTTCCGAAACATTTTACAGCATGTTCGAAACATTTTAAAAACCATCTGCAAAATTAATATATATGAACTTGCAATGTCAAACATGTACTTTCATACTTGTTATAGGTATTTTGACACCCACACATGATACATACCTGCAGGCTGGTATGCATTTATTTGTAGATGTATAAAGGTTTTAACAGCACATCAGCGTACTACTGGTTATATGTGTACAATATAACTTGCAGACCTAGGTAAATGGGCAGACAAAAATTTACTCAAACTGTACAGAAGCAGGAAAACTAAATATTGCTAAATTTTGGAAACTTATGTGTGCCAAATCACCACTGTAGCTATACAAGCCTCCTCAATTTGATTTTATCAAATATTTTGCAACAGTCCATTTGTCCTTCAGAATAAGTTGAACTAAGTCAAAACATCAAATCGTTTCTATGCGCCTCTACATACAGACAGTTCGAAAGCCGGAAAGAAGTGCGAAACCTCCAGGCAGCATCTCGAGTTTGTTACTGTGTAAAGCCTTAATTTTCCAGCCATACTAGATCTTTAATGTACAGTGAAATCTTCTGAGAAAAATATCCTCTATTCTGTATATCTTTGCAAACAGAGAGTCTTGCAAAAGCTAAACTTTGTCAAACCTGTAATATCCAAAATCTTTCCGAAACATGATTCAGCCTAATAGATTACCAACGATGAATCGCTGATGAATTCCAAATTGATTAAACGTATTTTCTACTCAGAAAAGGGGTAATTAACTGTTTTCGAAATCACATTTTAAAATTATATGCCTTTTGTGTGATTGATCATATTAAACAAGCAACTAATAATGGAGATTACGTATATGTTATACATTTTGCAGACAAAATAAACGCTAGTGATTTCAGAAATAATAATAATAAAAATAATAATAAATGTGCTTGTCTTGTCATTCACAAAGCGTTTATACGATTGTCTCCTCACAGTTGGAGCCTGGTGTTGTTAACGTGGATCGCAGGTTTCATTCTGTTTTACCTGTAATACTTCAATAACTGGACTGCAGTCATTGTAGACGTTCTAACAATACAAAGAAACGTCGCTTCTAGAAGCTCTATCAATATAAGTGCGCAAGACCCTCAGTTTCAGTACAGGTCAAGGGTAATGTGTATGATAAAAGGTCGGATATGTGTAATACTTCAATAACTGGACTGTAGTCATTATAGACGTTCGAACTATACAACAAAAAGTCGCTTCCAGAGACTGCAGCAACGTGAGCGTGTAAGACCACTCAACGACAATATTGATCAAGGGTACTGTGTGAGTTAAATTCAAGTATAATGTATATGATAAAATGATAAAATATCGGATATATGTAGCGATTCAATAATTCTAGGTTGTACTGCAGTCAGAATGGACGTTCTAACAAAACCACGAACAGTCACTTCCAACTGAGATTATTATTATTATTATTATTACTATTTGTTGTTGTTGTATTATCAAAAGACAGCCTCGATAACAACAACTACTACTACTACTGCCCCTATCATGTTTACCACTACTACTACTCTTACAACTGTTACTAATTTTCAACACGATATCTAACTCATTTTTCTCAAACCTAAACAATTAGGTATTCGTGAAATAAGGACACTAAACAAAAAAGTACTAGTGACAGAAGTTTTGAGCACTGAATATATTTTTAAACGAACGATATAGGCAGAACACATACATAGTTCGCGTACATTGTATTGAAAATCTCATACTTATCAACAGAATCCATTTCATAAATATTACAATTATTAAATATATGTTGTAAGGAATGGTTTAATTAAAGTGAATTTTTCTTGAACTGAGGGAAAACGAATGAACTTCTAGAACCATATAGCAAACGTCCAACTTTCAACCCACATCACCATAGCAACACAACCATCTGCTGTAGTTGAAGCAGTGGTGTTATGCAAAACTAACGGTTAAGTACATGTAAAGTCGGCATCGAAGATAACATTTTCCTAACCTAATGTTTTAAGCTTATTTAGATCCTACTGTTCCGTATACTGATAAAATAAAGTTTGGTACTTAATTAAAAAGTACGAGACTTTAAATGAGTATATTTTAACTTTGGAAAATTTATACACATTTTTAATGGAGTTGCATTAAGTTAGTTGAAGTTCGTGGCAGATGAATATCTTCACGAATGTAATCTGACCAACTCCAGTTAATGTTTATGGTGACATTCCAAAAGGAAGGTCCAAACGGACAAAAATTATAAGGGGGAGAACCTAAATAAAACTTCACAAGTTCCAAAGAATGCAGAATTACTATTCTTCTCGTTAGGACGCTTTTATCACAGCGCATAAGCAATAACTATTTACATGAACACATATGTGTGTTGTGAAGAGGGAAAATATATGCATTAACAAGATTTTTTTACAAATTACACACAAAATAAGATTTTATTAAACTCACTACTTAAGATTTCATTGAACATAAAGTTTAATATTCACTAAACCATTATTAGATCTTAAACCCAACCCATACAAAAGTTTACAAGACATCTATACTTGACGCTTACGGCAAGTAATACATAGATTTAAATGCGAATCTTAGCATTCATTAAATGCTTATTAAATCATAGATGTCAAATTTGCAAACGCTTACAAATAATTCATATTCTTTAAACTTAATTTTTCATACAGTTAAAAACATGATTTGGCATCTGCTTAATATTTATATCAAGGAAAAACTCTTATAAATATTTGAAACTATAGGCAAATATGTACTTATAATTAATAATAAATCTATACATGTTACTGACAAACGTTTGACCTTATCATCATAGTCAAGTTGGCCGAAAGACAATTCGGCCCAAGACAATTCGGCCCAACTCGAAAGACAATTCGGCCCTACTTAACAATAGTTGGAACAAGTTCATTTTCTTCAAACAACAAGTATATACTATGTAAGATAGGTTTTAGGAATAGGTTTAAAGAAAAACAACTAACTTTAAACAATCCAAATTATCTTGATATTCTTTAAAAGAAAATAATTAATCATACTTCGTAACGTACATATATATGAGAGAAAACACAAACTGACATATCTTCCACGTTCTAGTTAAAATATTTATATACATTTATTATTAATGCTAATAAAAAATATGCACCTACTCAACGACACTCTTAATTTAAGCCTTCCGATCAAATTACTGATATTGATTTATTAAACAATAATACCTAACAGTATAGATTACATACACATGTTTCTAAGGGTAGCGTAATGAGATATTATAATAAATATATTTAATATTAGGCTTCAGGTTGTAACACTACTGCATATATTACAAACTCTATTACACACGAGAGAGAGAGAAGAAAAAACATATGCAACTGCCCAACGACACTTTTAATTTAAGTCTTCCGATAAAATTATTGACATTGATTTATTAAACAATAATACTTAACAGTATATATTACGTATACATGTTTCTAAGGGTAGCATAATGAGATATTATAACAAATGTATTTAATTTTAGGCTTCAGGTTGTAACACTGCTGCATATAATACACACTCTATTACGCATGAGAGAGAGAGAGAGAGAGAGAGAGAGAGAGAGATGTTGAGCCTTTTGTCAGTTTATAGTTGCTGCAATATGAAGTTCTTACCAGTTAAATTTATTGTTTGTTTTTATTTTTCAAGTTGTTTTAGTGTGTACGCGTGTAAATTGATAGCTTGTCATTACTAGTCAATATCGCCAATCATGTTTGATTCATTATTCCATACAAATAAGAAAGGAACTAATTTTATGTTGAACTTGTCCCCCACCCCCACCCCGGCACGGTACAATAAAATTGATATAAAAAAAAAAAACATTTGTTTGAAAATGAAATGAAAGTAAATAACCTTGCATTGATATCATTTATTTCTTCTTGTTTCATCGTGCGAAATTTACTGAACAAAATATGTCCACGAACTCCATATATGTAGCGGATGCCGGTTTGCGTATGCATCCTTTCTGTTATGTGTATCGCTTATGTCAGATAACAAAATTGCAAGAGACGAAGATATCATCTGATTGCTTGAAGGCACCTGACTTTCACGCATGATAAGTTACAAGCTCCAAAGTGACCAAGATTGTATTGTATCCAGGTCTACTATACGACAATATCTTGCAAATATAAAATCATTATTCTAAAATACATTCAATGTGAGTGCAAATGATACACTTTTCACTAGCATGGGTTACGAAAGTATTATTAAAGCAAGTATTTGCCCTGCAAACATCAATTGTGATTACAAATGGCAAACAAATAGAAGCCCTAGTGATGAATAAACAGAACTGGCCGGGAGCAATAAACTCCTTGCTTAAAGTTACCGACAGGATATCAAGTACAAAGATTATTTTATTACAAAACAAACCGACCCAGGAAACTGACTTTTGTATCTTTTAAGTGTACCTATTTTTGCTTATGAAGTCTGCCTACATCAGGAAGCCAAGTTTAGTTTCTTTGGATTCTTTTAAGTGTGCCGATTTCTTCTTTTTATAAAGTCAGCCGACATAAGGAAGCCAGCAATTGATTCTTTTTTGCCTGTATTAACGGCATGTTTCAAAATAAATTGAAACAATGGAACAGTTTTGAAAGCAACACAATCTAATGCATCGGGCATATCGATTTAAGGCTAAACAGTAAATTAGTTTTCAGTAGTTTCATCTAAAGGTCCCCTATCCATAGTGTATTGCGTTTTATGTTCCGACAACAAGAAGCATGTACTTCGTATTGTGGGGATAAATGTACGTCATTTCCTGCTGGCATCCTCTACATGTGCAAAATCGTACCTACGGGGAAGTAACATCGTTGTATAATTCTAGTTCGAGTAGTTAAATTATTATTTCTTCTTTACACTTGATAATTTTGTGTTCTTTTTGTGCGAGTATAACTACTTTTAATCATGTTACGCAAATTTGATGTAAAAAGAAAAATGTTGGAGTATGACCAATAACCTTTAACGTACTGCAACGGAATTAAAATTCCGCGCATGCGTATTTTGTGTGGGGGCAAAATAATCCACACAAAAACAAGTAAGTGAATTCAAATATCTACTAAAACGAGCCATTACGTGAAACTTGGCCTGAAAAGAGCAAATATAAGTACTATACAATGTTGTCTAGTCTTCGATTCGGCAATCCTGAGTTCTTTATGCTGATGAAACATTTTCCAGTAGAATTCTTTTTCTACAGTTTAAATGCCTAATTTTAATATTTATAAACATACCTGTTCAAATGTACTGGACACATATAACATTATCTCGAAATATTAACTAATACCATGCTTGACTTATATAGAATGTTTCAATAATCATACAACTAAAGGTGTCATTGATTATAACCAATATATTATTTGTTTTACAATAACCAGATAATGAGATCAGAACATTGACCAAAATAGTACTTAGAGCCATTGAATATCGATTAGTTCATCTTCAAAACCCGACTGATATAATGTTTTGCAAGGGGTAAATGGTTCCGTATTGAAATGGAATCGTATTTAAAGAAGTGTTAGGATAAACGATGCTGTTGTTAAAGAATATTCTGACCGACTGAGATCTTAACATTGTACATCATACTGGCTGAAAACAGTGCAAGCCAGTATACAAACTTGCATTATGCTCACACAAGAAATATTGTAATAAACCAAAGGGGTTTCTTCACCGAGCGATGACATACCCTGGCGCGAATCCCGCTACGAGTCATAAGTTTCCCCTGATTCCAAGGAATCCTATACAACTTTTGTAAACTGTAAACTGTAAATCCAACGCGTCCATTCATGCGGCTTAGACTTACATGACAAAACACTACAAGTAGCAGATACTTGTACGATAATGAGAAAAACTTATTTCTTCATCTTGTATTATCTAGTTTGTTTGGTTGGTGTAGTGTTGTAGTGTTTTATCACGTAAGTCTAAGCCACATACCTGAATACTTGAGAAGGCATGGCTAAGACAATACAATCAGTGGTAAAACGAACAATTTTGATATACTTGATCCTAACGTATTATGTCGTGCTGGTGGTCTAATAAATCCCAATGTTATAATTTTGCACTAAGCCCTTTTAGCACAGCTTGTACTGTTTGATTTCGTTGTACTAATACTTATTTAGTTACTTTGGGGATCTGTGCTAATGATATGAGTTAAAGGCATTGTATTAGAAACACCAAATTAGTACATAACCGGGAATAAATTAATTTTACTATAAATCCTTGAATAAAAGCCTAGCATCCAATAAACGTTAATAAGCAAATGATAGCCAACCTTCGCACCTGTGAGTTTAACTGTTCTGCTAAGCTACATCGTCGCCATGAAAAAGATACCAACACACCACATTGAGAAAACTGTTAAAGCAAACAAAAATCCAATGAGATGATCTAAATCAGCACAATCATTACCACGTGAAATTTCATCTATGCTTTTCCGACCAGTTTTAACACAAAATGCAATTCCGTATAAAGATAAAGAGAACAAATGCAGTAATCGTTTAGAAGTTTTAAAATTCAGACAGGTCATCTATTGGTCCTTACATATTTAGCCTATTACATATATATTTATTTCTTTAGTTGGAATGGTTGTTGCATAATCGTGTTAACAGATTGACCCCTAGCGACGAGTTAACGTGGCAGGAGGTAGTAGCCTACTGCCGAGCTCTGTAGAGTCATGGTCATGCATGATACACTAAAGTGGGTGGTATTATCGAAAGGTAGACAGATGTAGCTCTACCATGATACCATATAATCTGGAATTTTTATTTGTACTACAAAATACAGAGGGAAAAATCTCATTTTCTGGACCCGATTTGTTTGTATCCAAAATTCGCCTGTGGTCGGAATGCGATTTTGTGTCCGGATTTTATACTTTTTGGTCTCACATCTAAGGCAAACCGGTATGAACTGCAAACAGACAGATGAACCTTAACAAAACGTAGGATAATATGGGCCTTTAGAATAAAGAGAGGTCTCGATACAAAAATAATGGCTCAGCTTATCATTAAAAAAACAAAACAAAAAAACCCACAAAAAATATACTTATACCCTTCTGCACATGCGCGAGCCAAATAGCCAATGAAAAACGAAGTTTCTAGCACAACTAGCCAGTATCTTATTGAACGATCACATGGGATTCGGTGTTTTCGGATCTATTCAGAAATAGCTTTTAAAATGTGTTACTTAATCGAATTTCAAGCAAAAACGACAAAAAATGTGACGGGTTAATATGTTAATAATCTTAGGACAGTCGGAAAGGTGGACCAAAGAAAATAAATATCACACATCATAACATAAAGGAGGGTGTTTCTATGTGTCGTCATTCAAAAACGAAGCAAATTTTTTGACAGACATAGTCCTTCCAGCTAAATATCTCTCTTGAATGACCTCAACATGAAAATATGTCTGATTGTTCTGTCAAGATACCTGGCTTCACCGTCTTCACCGTCTTCGTGATAAGCAGAGCTGATAGGACTGAGACGAGAATGTGTTTTGTTTCAGATATTTGATCTGTACCTTTACTGTTATTTGTTCAATATTCTTAAATCCTCTCATAAATGGTATGGACCTTCCATGAAACATATTGTACGTTGCTCTCCATGATTGTTATGATAAGTCATGGTGCGTTGGACACAATGCAACACCCCCGCACTCAACACACACACACACACACACACACATACATACACACACGCACACTTTCATTTAAGATCAATATATGTATTTTCAGCCATTCGAAAGTGTATGGTGTTTCCATAGCGATTATACAATCATTGGTATCATTTTTGGAAAGCTTAATTTTCAAATACAAATCGCTGATTAACGTTTATAAACAGAGTTTTTAACCAGTAGAATGTTTGAGTTTTAATAGCGAATCAACGACCTTCAGCAAAATGTATGGAAACTTGTATGTTGCTTCTTTAATAGTCAGTCTCTTTTGTGTCTAGTTCGCTTCTCTAACAGTCACTGTACACCATACTGGTCTAATTATGTTGTATACTTTTTCATAATCAAGACCCAAACAGTGAGAAATGAAAAGTTAACTTTGCATTTCTTGAACGTGCTTTGATACTGTATCCACTGAATAACATTCTAAAAATACATATGACCTATGGTGTTACCTTCAATTTTTATACCTTAAATAAACTCATAAAAACTATTTAAAAAAATGTTATTTAAATTCCCAATAAATCTGGAACCTTGCAGCAAAATAAAGAATCCAAACATACATTTGTATACAGCGATCTAGCAAATCTATAGTTACCAATAACCAATAAATTGTGGACAATGTGTTTCAATGTTGAATTCCATTTTCGTAATTCCTTACAACGCCATGAAAACAAACGCCATGAAAACAAATGCCTTTCCCCGATCAATATAGTATAAATTTACGATATTGTTTTAAAATTACAACTGCTTTTTTGGGGCGTCATGTGTGACCAGTTTTTATTAGTATTGTGTTAGAAAATTATTGCGACAAACCAAAGTAAAGAAAACAGTCACTTTTATCAATTAGTCCATGTCGTTTTGCAAATTATACTGTTTAACTGAATTCAGTAGAACCCAGAAGAATTTATTCCTGTAAGCACATCACGATTGCGGTGTTTATACATTATTTGTATATAAAGTGTAAAAGATTGTACATGCAAAGTATATATTTACAAATTAATACTCCAAATGAGACAACACATACATATGGATTATAATCGTGAGATAGCAAAGGATAGTTTATATTTTGAGAGGTAACAAATACACCAACAAAATTAAAGTCTATGAGAACATCTTATTTCCTTCTTAGATATATTTAGCCATAATACAAATTTGCAAATATGAAACTTAAACATTTCAACACATTTAAATATATTCCGACCATGCTGGGAACAAAATAGTGAATTTAATTTAGTTTAGCGTAAATTGTAAAATAGTTCTTTATATTTGGTATGGTGTCTGAATAAAGAAGTATCTTTCTCAAATTTGCTAACTACCAAACTGTCATTATATAATGATATACCTACTTGCTGTACCCCGTATGTATGTATGTATGTATGTATGTATGCATCACGTGTTTGTGTAGGGGAATGCGTACATCACAATTTTAATCAATACCGTCTCATGTATGGTCACGAGTAAATTTGTACAGTGTTTTAATCACGAGCATCCAGGTAGGGGGCGCCAGTACAGCACGACCGCACGTGCAATATTTTTAATGATACCATCTCGTGTGGGGCACAGAAGGTACAAGAAAAAGGCACATATAATACTTTGATAATTAACACAGTACGATCTTTACTTGCATAATAAATGAACATAATCTCCCTAGAAAAGATACGGACCCTTGATGGTGA